>JAHTLZ010000065.1:3863295-3911315 GCA_023846285.1 Phrynocephalus versicolor
CACACACACACACACACACACACACACACACACACACACACACACACACACACACACACACACACACACACACCTTCATGCGGGATACCTTTTCGGGGTTGGGAGTGTGCCGTTTCGGACTACAACTCTCAGGATCCACAGCCACGAAGGTGACTGGCGGTCTCACACCCTGCCCAGGAGTGTTGCTTTTGGGGACGACAAGTCCCAGAATCCACACCACCGTCTCCAATTCGCAGACCTCCCTGACTGTTCATCTTGCATGGAGGTCAGGATCGCTATCCCCCACCTACCCACCCCAAGACCTCCCTGCAGGCTCCCTATTCGGGTTTAGAAATGTTAGGCTTTGGACAACAGCTCCCAGGATCTCCTCAGACCTCCCTGCAGGCTCCCTATTCGGGTTTGGAAGTGTTAGGCTTTGGACTACAGCTCCCAGGATCCTCAGCCACCAAGCTGGTCAGGGAGTTTAGCTTTAAGTGACCAGAAGTTGCAGAATCCACTTCCCACGGTCAGTCAGGAGACTTCTCTGCTTGCTCGCCTTTTAGGTTTGGCTATTACAGGTTTCTGACATCCCTGCTTTATTGTAATCCCCCCCCCACAACACACACACACACACACATTAACAGATGGTGATCATCCTTCGGCCTTGTTACTCATCTACTGCTATGGCGATATTTTATTTATAAACCACCACAACCCAGTCACTGGAGGTTTTCAAGAAAAGATTGGAGAGCCATCTGTCCGGGATGGTAGGAGGTCTCCTGCCTTGGACAAGGGGTTGGACTAGAATAGAAGACCTCTATCTAAGGTCCCTTCCACCCCTGCTATGATTCTCTTTCATTCCAGAATTGGCAACCTTGACTGTGCTGTGGATGGGGAATCTGTGGGTCCCACGCCTGTGCCCATTAGGGAGAGGGTCCTTTGGGAAGCAGATTTGGCCCCAGGGCTTCCAATTCCCAACCCACAAACATTTCAGGGCAGCGTTTGATCAATGTGTTTTCTCTGAATTCTCATGTAAGAACAAATCAGCCTGCAAGGATCTTTGGTCTCTTTTAGCAACTGCAGAGTAGCAAATCTTTCCACCAAAGTCCCGGTAAAACACCACTAATACACACACTCTTAAACTGCCCAAGAGGTGTACCTCGATTATCGGTTGTTTTGGCACTTCGGCACCTTGAGTTCAGTTCCTTTCCATTCATCCTGCTGCCACCCTCAGCAGTAGGAATCTTGGCACTGCAATCCACCGTTTGCATCTCAAGCAGAACTTGCTCCAGATTTTTCCAAATACTGTAGTGTAGGTGATTTCATCGTCCATGACAGCCTTGTATTTCCAGGCATGATGAAAATAATAAGAGTGCCAAATTTTGAAGAGCAGAGATAAGACAGACCTGATTTTGCCGGAGTCATCGGCTGTTTTCATGACAACTGTTTTCATTCTGTGAGTCTGTTCGCTCGTGGTCCATCCATCCCCTAGACCAGGTGGGTTGAGCAACTTGCTCAATCTTTGCATTTCCCCCTCCATGCCTCAAGTGTGCCCTGGTCTGTGATTCCTAACAGGCCATAAAGCCCTGGAGCAGTGCTGGCTGCCTTTTGCCAGGAACCAGGCAAGCAGGATTTCAGCTTGCTAGAGAGCTCTTAGCAGGAGCTATGTCTGGCAGGATGCCCTTTTCCCTTGGGCTAAAAAAGCAGCTTGTGCCAAGACAGAGGGGCAGGCGGCTCAGAACATGGGGTTTTGCCCCCATTTCCGGCCCTGTGTGCCATCTGCCTAGCGTTTGAGATGATTTTCAATCAAGTTCTGCTGGTTGGTTACATGTTGATTTAATTGCATGGCTTTATTTTGCTTTAGGTGCTGGAAAGGGAACGGTTGAACAGAGGGACCCATAAAAGAAACAGAAAAAGATGAAGTTTCACAGATGTAAGTTGGAGAAAAAGATAAGAGTTAGGACAGCCTGTACAAATCTCTGATAACTAAGCTTCAGATATTTATTGTAACCATACCTTTCTGCAGTTCTGTGCCATCAAATCACTTTTGACTCATGCCGAGCCCAAGTATTTATTTATTTATTCATTCATTTATTCATTTATTTATTTATTTATGTAAAATGTTTCTCACTGGCCCTTCTCCCCAAAGGGACCCAATGTGGCTTGCACCATGAAACGGCACTGTATTTAAAAGCTAAAAGCAAGTAATATACCTATATTAAAGAAAAAGAATTAAATAAATATATTAAAATAGTAGTAAGGTCAATATTAAAACAAACATTAAGACAGAGCACAGTGGTCCATTTAAAACCCCTCTCAAACCACCAGTCATTAAAGAAATGCCTGAACAGAAATGTCTTTGCCTGCCTGTGGAAGAATAAATAAATAACATAAATAGGTACATGAGGTATGTTTTTGTGGTATGTGATACTTTCAAGGTATTACTTCCTTCCCCTGCTATGAGTTTCCATAGCCAAATGGAGATTTGAACCCAGGTCTCATGAGTCCTGGATCAGCTCTCAGTCCCCTCCATCACACTATCTCTGAATGCCTTGATAGACCAACCAAAAGGCTCAGAATCCATGCCAGCTTTGCAGGCCTCTCAATCTTCTCTCTAGACCAAACATTTACCTTTTCCGAATGGGGAATCATAACTCATTGCCCTAAGGCTGCTCAATTTGTGCACGGTACCCAGAGAACTCCAAAGCATTCTGCCCTTTAGGTTGGTCTGCGTATGGGTTCCCCCAAGAAGGAGTTGGGATTTATTCCTATAGAGCGGTGCTGATGTGGTAGGAGAACATTGGTGCATTTTTAGAGCATCCATTTCATCACAGATGCAGCCCTGCATTGCTTCAAAGACTTCTATTGTGTATAACCAGCACCAGCTGATTCTGGCTGGCCTGGTGTATACTAGCAGAGTGGTTTAAACGAGCAAGCTTTCCCATGCCCTGGCTGTCTCAGAGTGACTGATAGTCTGATGGTTCTTGAGAGGCTGCAGTTATTGGAAAGGGCTCCTATAGGCTAACAAGGCGAGAGCTTTGACCCCTCTAATTGCCATTAATTTGGGAACCTTTGGTGCTGCAGGGCAACTTCGATGCAAGCTTGATTTTTCTGCCTGATCAGTCCCTAGACAGTTTAGCCTCACAGAGGAAATAGCAACTGAGGAAAACCAAACGGGGTGGTGGGGAGGGGGAGAGGAGGACATCTCATCATAGTTGCAGCATCTTGTTTGGTCTTCAGGAAGAATAGGGTTGCAGAAGCGATGTTCCTCAGTGGTAGAGCTCATGTATAACGTTGCAGCTCAGTCCTCAGCAGTCCTCAGGGCCTTGGCCAGCAAAGACTCCTGTTGCATAATTTACCTGTGGAAACTTGATGACGTCATTGGATGCGATTGATTTTTCAGAAATAAAAAACTTCCTATTCCCGTCCCACAGCTTTGTCAACTACTGATTCCCTTCATTATGTGGAAACTGGAGGATGGTATAATTACCAAAAACCACTTGTATGGTTGTCAAATTACAAATTACAGGGCTTGGACCCTGAGTATCTGGCAGAGCAGATTTCCCAAAGGTCAGTGTCAGCCTGTTCCACCAGAGCATCCTTGGCCACGTGGAGCAAAAGCAGCATCCTTTTGCTCCACGTGCCCCCCCCCAGAGGCCCGTAAGGTTGTCACCCATAATCAGGCCTTCTTGGTGGCTGGTCCCGTGATGTGGAACAAATTGCAAAATGTGCCAAATGGAGTCCCTGACAGCCTTTAAAATAGCTTTAAAGACCTGGCTTTTAAGGGAAACTTTCGGTTATTGGTGATGTAATGTTTGTTCCCCCCATCTTGTTTTTTTTTTCCTTTGCCACCCCTTAGTCTTCCTCCTCTTGCCAGGCTCTGCATTCTTAGTGTGTTTAGTTTATGTTCTTGTATTTGTTGCTTATTGTTGTTTGTTTTTAATTGTTGATTTATTTGCTTTTGTGTAAACTGCCCAGAGTCCCTATTTGGGAAATCGGGAAATATAGAAATGCAATAAATAAATAAAGTAGTAGGATCGCCACTACTTCTCAAGATGACCAAGCATCAATGTTCCTGAAGCAACAGCTCTCAATCACTTTTCAAAGAGGGAATGCTGCTGTGTAATAGGCACTCTAGGCCAGCCGACCGAGTAATGGTGTTTTCCAGTACAGTGATTTCAGCCAGTATAAAAAGAACCATTGAATGAATGAATGAATAAATAAATAAATAAATAAAACACATATAAAAATAAATAAATAAATTCTAGAATCATAGAGTTGGAAGAGACCTCAAGGGCCATCCAATTCCAACCCCCTGCCATGCAGGAACCCCATCACAATATTTCCGACAGATGGCCATCCAGCCTCCGCTTAAAAACCCCAAAGAAGGAGACTCCACCACCCTTTGTGGCAGCATATTCCACTGCCAAACAGCAATAACTGTCATCAAGTTCTTCTTGATGTTCAAATGGAATCTCTTTTCCTGTAGTTTGAAACCATTTCCCTGAGTCCTAGTCTCTGAAGCCATGGAAAACAAACCTGTTCCCTCTTCAATATGACATCCTTTATAATATTTAAACAAAGCTATCATATCCCCCCTCAGCCTTCTTTTTGAAAGGCTAAATATTCCCAATTCCCTAAGCCATTCCTCGTATGACATTTCTTCCAGACCTTCAACCATCCTGGTTGCCCTCCTCTGCACCCACTTGAGGTTGTCAACATCCTTTTTAAATTGAGATGCACAGAACTGGACACAGTACTCCAGGTGGGGTCTGACCAGAGCAGAACAGAGTGGTACTATCACTTCCCTTGATCTAGACACGATGCTTCTGTTGATGAAACCAAGAATTGTGTTGGCTTTCCTGGCCACCGCATCACACTGCTCACTCATGTTCAATTTGTGGTCCACCAAGACTCCCAGATCCCTTTCACAGGTACTATTCTCCAGCCAATGTCCCCCATCCTATATCTGTGCAATTCATTCTTTTTACCTAGATGTAGCAGCCTACATTTCCCTCTGTTGAAATCCATTCCGTTAGCTTTGGCCCAGCATTCTAATCTGTCGTCTTTTTGGATTTTCATCCTATCCTCTAGGGAATTAGCAACCCCTCCCAATTTGTTATCATCTGCAAATTTAATTAGTATACTCTCTATTCCTTTCTCCAAGTCATTAATAAAGATATTGAACAGCAATGGACCCAGAACAGAACCCTGGGGCACCCCACTGGTCACATCCCTCCAAGCTGAAGAGAGGTCATTTATGACCACCCTTTGGGTGCGATCAGTCAACCAATTACAAATCCACCTAACAGTAGCACTATCTATCCCATTTTTTACTAACTTCTTAGCAAGAATACCATGAGGAACCTTATCGAAGGCCTTACTAAAGTCCAGATAAACAATATCCACAGCATTCCCCTGATCCACCATGCCTGTAATTTTATCAAAGAAAGAGATCAAATTAGTCTGGCATGACTTGTTTTTAAGAAACCGGTGTTGACTTCTTGTAATGACAGCATTGCTTGTTAAATAATGGCATACTGCCTGTTTAATAATCTGCTCTAGGATCTTTCCAGGAATTGAAGTCAAGCTGACTGGGCGGTAATTATTTGGGTCCTCTTTTTCCCCCTTTTTGAAGATGGAGACAACATTAGCCCTCCTCCAATCGATGGGGACTTCCCCTGTTCTCCAGGACTTCTCAAAGATTATTGCAATGGTTCTGAAATTACTTCTGTCAGTTCTTTTAATATCCTTGGGTGTAATTCATCTGGCCCAGGAGACTTAAATTCATTTAATGTTTCCAGGTGTTTCTGTATTATCCCTCTACCTATTCTATGTTGCAATTCCCGTCCTAGCTCATCTACTCTTTGTCCCAGCGGATCTCTTTCTTCCTTTTTGGAGAAAACGGAGGCAAAGAAGGTGTTGAGTAGTTCTGCCTTTTCCTTATCTCCTGTTAGTAACTGGTTATCATCGTCACACAGAGAGCCTATCATTTCCTTATTTTTCCTTTTGCTGCAGACATAACTAAAGAAAATCTCTGCTCATAATGAAAGACTTCCTCCTCCTGTCCCACAGCTTTCATGGCTTGGACACAACAGACAGAGATTGCACAAGAGCTAGAAAAGCCATGATTGAGGAAAAGGAAATTTTAATGACCAAAAATTATCCCTGGGAGTGGCATCATCATCATCCTTCTGCAGACATGAGTTATACAACACGATCTCAGCAGCCGTGTTACCCAGGTGAACGCCTATGTGCTGATATGTGCTTTTGCATCTTCCTCTTCTAATAATGATAATGCATTTAAAAAAGGTGTCCCAAATCTGAGTGACTTGCATGAATATGTTTGTCATTTGGGGAATTAGTCTTATTATATGGCAAGTAGGTTTTTTCAGGCTTTATAGGTTAAAACCAGCACTTTGAATTGTGCACTAGTTGTAATTGTGTAAAGCCAGCTCTGGTCAGCAGATAAAGGAAAATGGGAGATACTTCTGCCAAAGAAAGGTGGCTCATAGAGCTTGATCATGCTAGACAGATCTCACAATTCCTCTTTCTTTTTCTTCCTTGCTAATGAATGTAACCTCAATAAAATAAAGCAAAATTTAAAATCCCAGTGGGGCAGATCAGAGGTTCATTGTGGTCAGACCGAGGCATTACACTGCAGACAAAATCAATAAAGCATATACATCAAAGGCAAATATGTATGCCCATCCTATATATTTATTTATTGATGTTAACCTGCAAAAAATGAAATGCAGCAAAGACGGGGTGGAGAGAGAGATTTTCCTACCAGAGAAAAATGCAAATGCCAAAGCAGTACGAAGTGGCAAGCTAACCAATAAAGGAAAGTTTTGAGAAACCAGTGGTGGTTTTGAGTAGTTGACACAAGGAGAATAAAGTATTTTGCCCTTGCAGTAAAATAGTAACTGTTGCAGCATTGTGTCAATAGGGCTGAAATCAATGGAGACCAAATTAAAAGTGACTTTTGCTCTCCGTTAAATATTGCTGCCCACTTCCCAACCTAGACAGGCCACGTGGCGGTTGCTACATCGGCATCATGCACTCCCACACTCCCACCCTTGCAAGGGGGTGGAAATGCCTGTGGTAGATTGAATCCTGCCCTCTCCCTGCTGTCCTGGAGAAAATCATTGTAATGGGCTGTCAAGTCAATTCTGACATATGGCAACCTTTCCCAGGGCTTTCTAGGTCAACAAGACACAGAAATGGTTTACCCTTCACATGTTTTATGTACTACTACAACAGGCCAGGACTGCCCCATCTCTGATGCCTTTCTGGAAACAGGCAAAGAAGTTTCTCTTCAGGCAAGCTTTCCCTGAATGATGGACTACCTATTATGCGTCTTTCATATGAATCTATAGGATTACATAGACTTTTTGTTTATAACCACTTAGAACCTTGTGTGATTACATTGACACTATGTTTTCAATGTTAGTTTCCATCACTCATAACTTTACATGGAATTTTACACTCCTTTTAACTGCTCGAATTCTCTTGTAGCTTTAATGTAATGTTGTCTTTTAATGCTGCAAGATGTTCCTCAATTCCCTGTTCTCAATACTTGAACATGTCTTAATTGTACTGCACTGGATATTATCCCTCATTACTGTAAGCTGCCTTGGGTCCTTTTCCAAGGAGAAAGGTGGGCTAAAAATATTCTAAAATAAATAAATGAAATAAATACATCTTCTGAAGATGCCCTGGGAGTTTACAGCTTGTCCAAGGCCTCACAGGCTGGCTCTTGTCCTGGGAGGCAGAATGGGCAATTGAGCTTCTAACCTCTGGCTCTTCAGTCTGAGACCTAAACTACTGAGCTATCCAGCCAGCTGCTGTCCAGGAGAAGCCTTTTTCCATTTCGACCCATTTGTCCAGCTTGAGCTGCCAAGGACCTGAGGCTCCTGACATCCAGCTGACTCCCATGATTAATAGGAGAGCCTTCTGGCAGAGCCCAACACGGGCCATGATGACCTGGCCATCAGGAGGATTAGCAGTGCTGTCAGTTCCTATGTTGAGGGCTGCAGGTGACACAACAGAGCAAGGGAGGAAGTATGGATGGAGGCAGTTGAGAATGTCACCTACCCACCCAGACCCTCACGTTCTGTGTTTGTGCATAGGAGTGCGTGCCTGTGTGTGTTAAAACAACTGGGTGTAATTTTGTTAAAAGTGTGCATTATTGCAACCCCTTCAAGGAGAAGCAAAAGCAAAACACAGCAGCTGCATTCATCCCAGCCTGCCCACGGCAGGTAAGAAGTTCCTGGCAGCTCTATTAGGAGTATTTGGTATTTACGACACAATGTGGGAGTCGACTGCAACACTTAAGGAGAAGTTGCCACTCGGGAAGATATGTCATGGGAAAAAGAAAAGGGAAATGATTATCATAGAAGAGAATCTTTTAAGAGATAGCACAGGAAGAAAAAACATCTTTTGTCTTGGTTCTTCTTCTTCCTCATTATTATTATTATTATTATTATTATTATTATTATTAGCATTCCCAGCAAGCACAGTTAGGTTGGTTCTGGCAGTCTTAAAGCATAACCCAATGGCCAGATGGGTGGGGTATAAATCTAATGAATAAATAAATAAATAACCTTCCTCAGCTATAAATAGAGATGTAAAATTTCTGAAAATGTTGAAGCTCAGAAAAATTCATTATTCAGTGATTCAGTTATCCATCGTTGGCGGGGGGGGGATTAAATAAATAATTCAGAAGCCGCAAAGCAAGCTACTGTCTCAAAACAGCAGTTTTGGTGGTTTTTTGGCATTCTTTCTTATCCACGGTTTTCATTATCCACAGGAAGGCCTAGAACTAAACCCCAGTGGATACCAGGGCCCTGCTGTATTTTCTTCCAGTGCTTTGAGGCCTAAAGAAGAAGACAGAACAGAACCAAACATACTCACCCTCATGCAAAAACAAAGGTGAAACCTTTTTCTTGTGACAATAGCAGCACCTCCTAAAGCAGGGGTGCCCAAACTTTTTGTAAGGAGGGCCAGATTTGGTGGCTGAGAATGTATCAGGGGCCGGTTGCTCCCTGACCCTGCCACGCCACTGCAAGCCCCACCCACTGACCCCTTGCAACCCCACCCGCAGGAAGGAAGGTGGGGAACAAGGAAGGGAGGGAGGGAGGTGGAAACCAAGAGAGGAAGGAAGGAAGGGAGGGAGGGAGGTGGGGACCAAGGAAGGAAGGTGGGGACCAAAGGAAGCACAGGGAGCCGTGGCCACAGGTCGCCCCTTGGAAGAGGTGATCTGTGCGACCTTGCACCCCCCCAAGCTCCCCAGTGGTGGTGACGGCTCGCCCGCCAGCCCACCCCAACGCTCCTTAGCAGTGGCAGAGGCCCGCTGGACTACCCACCCCCACACTTTCCCCTGCGGGGCCGGTGGCGGCAGACTGCCCGTCCGCCCAAGCTTCCCAGCGATGTCAGTGTTGGCAGAAGATTTTAAAAAAAAAACATGGGCCAAAGGAGTGGGAGGGAGGGGCGGGCCAGCCAGCCATGGGCCACTCAGAATGGCCTGACGGGCCGGATTTGCCCCCCCCCCGGGCCGGACTTTGGGGGGGGCAATGTGTAGTCTGCATTACTGTAATTAAAACTGTAAACCGCCCAGAGACTACTTGAAGTGCTATGGAGCGGTACATAAGCAGAACACTTTGCTTTGCTTTCTTGCACTGGAGAGTTCAGTTTGTAACCTAGGACTTGCTTGTGGATAGAAATTAGAATAATCTGATACTATGCATATTTTTAAGAAATGATTTGAATAATATTAGAACACCCTGTCTTAAAATATTTTATTCATTAGGTTAAAATAATACATTCCATAATCATTTTTTCTTTTTCTTTTCTCATTTTTTGGGGGGGGAGCTGTAACTGTGGTTCTTTGAGTGTGCATCTGTGAATTACACAAATGGGTCTTTGCGCCTAGCACGCTGGCTCATGAAACCCCCACTGAGAGGCACCACTTCATGCAGAGTGACCTGCCTCTTTGCTCTCTGTGGAGGTCTCCCCAGCCTCCATCTCCTTGCCTGCCTCTCCTACCCCCCTCTTCCTCCCAGCCCCAGAGGGTCCAGTGCCTGCTGCTGGCTCTGGCAGCGTCCCAGGGTGCCTGCACAGGAGGTGATTCCACAAGGAACTCAATGACAGTTGCCTTGGGTCAGTCCCCTTGTGCACCACCATCTTGCAGCGCTTGCACACTGCAAGCCTCGGGTCTTCCTGGATGTCGAAAAACTCCCACAGAAAGCCATGAGGCTTGCACAAGCTGCTGACTCTGGCAGAGCCTGCCTCATGGGTGGTCCAACGAGCACCCTGGGATGATGGGGTACTGCTACTGATCTGGGAGGGAGGAGAAGTGGACCTTGCAGCAGAGGAGGAAGCCTGCATTTCCTCCCTGCCTGCCAATAGGTCCTCAGAATCCTCCATCTCCAGATGCATTGAGCTCTGGGAGGATTCTGATTCCTTCTCAAACAAGGGGGGACAGGGATTGGTGGGGGTAGCATCTGCTCTGCTCTGCTGCCCACAGTGGCAGGGCCAGATGCTCCTCTAGCAGTGCTGCTGCTGCTGGTGCTGGTACCAGTATCACTAGCTGCACTGCTGCCTTTCTTACCCTGACAAAAACCCATTTCTTTTAAGTTTAGTGGGGGTGCCCTTCCACTTGCCACTCTTCATTGTTTTATTTTTATTTTTATTTTAATAAACAAAACTTAAGCCCTTCAATGGGGGAAGCAAGAAGTAAAGGACACTGACTGGGTGGGAGACAAGTTTGGGGTGGGTGGGAGATATAATAATTATAAATTAATAATAGCTAATCCATATATTAGAATCACCGGTTCCGTGTTTGATTACCCTCCTTGCTGTACCTCATTTTCTCTTGTTGTGTTGTTTTATTTTATTTTAATGCCAATAAAGGTTGATTTGATTTGATTTGATTTAATAATAATATAATTGGGGGACAATGGGTTGGTTGGGGGACAAGAGGGCAGGACAGGAATAGGGGGAAAATAACCCTCCCCTGAATTTAAAAAAAGCCCTAACCCAAAATCCAATCCCAAAATCCAATCCCACAACAAATAATAAAGGGGGTAATATAAATTCAATTATTCTGTTTTTGAACAGAGAAGATCAGCTAAGCCAAAGCCCAGAGACAAACAGAAACCAGCCAGGGGCAGGAGCCACTGATTGGCAGCAATGCCTCTCCTGCTCACTCCACCAGATTAAAAAGAAATTAAATTAAAAAAAATCCAAATTACTATAAATCAACTCTTAAAAAAAACAAGAAAGAGAGAGAGGGAAAGGAAACAAGTTTGCCTAATCCTATAAAGTATATGCAATGCATGCATGACACCTTTCCCCCCTTTGCACATTGGAAAAAATATGAAAATAAAAATAAAATACAATCAAATGGTACAGTACACTCAAATCAATCCTAAAAAATAATTTTATTTATTTATTTATTTATTTATTTATTAGATTTATACCGCGCCCATCTTCCCGTAGGAACTCTGGGCGGCTTACAAAATTGACAAAGCAACTAACGATTGAATTAATTAAAAAGGCAAGGGAATATTTTTGCTTCTGCTGCCAGTTTAAGCCTCCAAAAAAACTTTTAAAAAAACGATCTGAGAAAACACATTTTAAGATGTTTTAAGCACTGCTCAACACCCTGCTAGGCATTATCAGCCAGAAATATTAACTTTCGCTGAGTTTTTAAGTCTTTTATGAACATTTTAATAGGTTAAAAACACCATTCCGCACAGATTTGCCGCCATTAACAAAAGTCTGTGGTAGCCATTTTTCCTTTAAAAAATAAAAAATAAACGATCTCTGGAAAAACACATTTTTAGATGTTTTAAGCACTGGTCATCAACTTGCTAGGTATAATCAGGCACGAAAATTAATTTTGGCATATTTTTCAAAATATTTTAAATCATTTTCCCATGTTTTTGCTGCCATTAATGAAACTAACCAAAACAAACCAGGTTTTTTCATTTCATTTCGTTTGGTTGTGTTTCTGGACTGCAGTTCGTTATTCGTTTCGTTACATAACGAAATGAATAACATATAACAAAACAAACCAAAAGTTCATTTTGTTGCCATCTCAAAAAGAAAGCATAAAGATGTGACGAATAGAGGGGAAGGTAGGGCAGGAAGTGTGAATTCTCAGATGCACACTCGAAGAACCACAGTTACAGGTAAGTAACCCATCTTTCTTCTTTGTGTGAATACACACAAATGGGTGATTAGCAAGATGACTTACTGGAGGTGGGCCATCATGACAACATGGAAGACAGGACAGCCTGACCAACGGCAGAATCAGCCCGGGCTTGA
Source organism: Phrynocephalus versicolor (assembly GCA_023846285.1). Taxonomy (NCBI): domain Eukaryota; kingdom Metazoa; phylum Chordata; class Lepidosauria; order Squamata; family Agamidae; genus Phrynocephalus; species Phrynocephalus versicolor. The sequence goes on from JAHTLZ010000065.1 coordinate 3,875,608, forward strand.
ACATCCAAACATGGATGGTTTGGACCATGTTGCTGCTTTGAGGATGTCAATTAGGTCCACTCCCCTCAGGAAAGCTGTGGATGAGGCTATAGATCTCGTTGAGTAACCTCTAGGAACAGCTGGAAGAGGGGTTCCCGTAGCCTCATAAGTGAGGGTGATCACAGTTGAAATCCACTTTGAAATCATCTGCATGGAGATCAGGAGTCCTTTAGATGAATCAGAGGCATGGACAATGAGTCATTAACATAAGAACAGGCTTGCTGGAACAGGCCACAGCCCATCCAATCCAGCATTCTGTCTCACACAGCCGCTCATCATTTGCTTCAGGGTATTCTCAAGCAGTGGTGGCTCAGTGGACTAAGGCTCCGAAAACTGTTGACTTCAAAGTCAGCAGCTCGGCAGTTCGAATCCCGGGTGCCACGCAGTGGAGGAGCTCCCGCTGTTCACCCCAGCTCTTGCCAACCTAGCAGTTCGAAAGCATGTAAAATGCAAGTAGATAAATAGGTACCGCCATAAAAGGCGGGAAGGTAAAAACAGTGTTTCCTTGCAGCCATGCCGGCCACATGGCCATGGACTTGCACAACATTGGCTCTTCCGGCTTGAATACGGAGATGAGCACCGCCCCTAGAGTCGGACACGACTAGCACGCATGTGTGGGGGGAAACTTTACCTTTACCTATTCCCAAGCAGATGTCTTCACCTGCTTAAGATTCCCTGCAAATGTTATTGAGATATATCCTGCCTATCTCTCCCACCTGGAGGTTGTCCTTAGGCATCCATAATGGTAGCCATTGACACCCTTGTTCTCCATGAACTTCATTGAGCTGTCCACCATATAGTGCTACCCTCTGTTTCCTGTCCCTTATCCAGTTGCCGATCCAGGACAAGACCTGTCCTTTTATTCCATGACTGGCAAGTTTATTCAAGAGCCTTTGGTGTGGGACCTTGTCAAAACCATTCTGAAAGTCCAGATAAACAATGTCAACTGGATCTTCCTTATCCACATGCTTACTGACACTCTCAAAAAATTCCAACTGATTAGTGAGGCATGATTTGCTCTTGCAGAAGCGCCTTCTCATCTATGGCTCTCCTTCAGCAGCGCCTTCTCATCTATGTGGTTATTAATTTTATCTTTTGGGATGGTTTCCATCACTTTACCTGGGACTGACAGAAGAGGAGCACACGACAGACATCCAGTGTGTGAAGGTAAAGGTAAAGGTTACCCCTGCACATGCATGCTAGTCTAGGTGCGGTCCTCATCTCCATATTCAAGCCAAAGAGCCAGTGTTGTGCAAGTCCGTGGCCATGTGGCTGTCATGGCTGCAAGGAAACACTGTTTTACCTTCCCACTTTTTATGTCAGTACCTATTTACTTGCATTTACATGCTTTCAAACTGCTAGGTTGGCAGGAGATGAGGTTAACAGTGGGAGTTCACTCTGCTATGTGGCACCTGGGACTGAGCTGCTGACTTTGTAGCCGACATTTTTCAGTGCTCTAGCCCGCTGAGCCACCATGTGAAGGGATCTTTCCAAATCGGAGGATGGTGATGGGAAGACGGTAGGTAGGTAGGTAGGTAATAAGAGAGGGGAGGTGGAAGACAGAACTGAGGAGTGACCGTTTATGATTGTTGTGATTGCCATGACTGAGCTGGTCTGCTGTCAGGTTTTCCTGGGAGGATATGTGGAGTGCTATGGGAAAGATGCCCCTTGAGTAGCACCATTCCCAAATCTGTATGGAGAAGTGAAGAAGGGGCACAGAGTGCATTCTGCCTTGTTTGTTTATGTAAAACAGAACAGTAGTATTATCTGTTATTGTTTGCACAGTGCAGCCCAGAAGGAGGGGCTCAAATGCTAGAAGTTCTAGGTGGTTGATGTGCAGGTGTTTCTCGATCAAATTCCAGTGCCATGTATTTGGAGGCCTTTGCAATGAGCAAAGGTGGTACTGGCGTCAGTGGTGAGTTGGATGGAAGCGTGCCTGAGGTGAAAGGGTGGTCAGGTGAGTATGTGACCCCCTACCATTGGGGGCTGAGGTGTACTGCCAAGGTGACTTGAATGAGCTTGTTTTGAGGATCTGTATTGGAATGGAAATGTGCCAGGGGCCAAGCTTGTAGTGGCCACATCTTGAGCCTGGCATGAAGGAGGACTGAAGTGGTGGAGGCCATAAGGCCTAGTAAGTGTTGTGCTTTCCATGCAGACACCAACATCCCTGGAAGAAAGGACTGAATGGCTCAGGAATTGTTTTGTTTCTGTTCTTCGGGAAGAAAGACTCTGCCCACTCTGGAGTCGAGGACTGCCCCTGTATAGTGGACAATTCGACAGGTGAAGAGGATGGATTTGCTGCTGTTTATCTGTAAGTGAGGTAAGTATCATCATGTTGTAAGCTAGATCTTGAGTTGCTTTTTGTTTTATAGGTGACACCAGGAGCCAATTGCCCAGGTACAGGAAGACACTGATGCCCTGGAGATGGAGGAATGCTGCAACTGGGGCAAGGCACTTTGTAAAGTTCCGAGGGGCTGTGGAGAGTCTAAAAGGGAGAGCCTTGAATTGGTAAGTATGGTCCCTAATCCTGAATCTTAGGTACTTGCAGTGATCCACCCTTATGGAGATATGAAAGTATGTGAGTATGTGTCTTGTAAATCTATGACTGCAAACCAGTCTCCTTGTTGGAGCAACGGACGAATGTGTTGTAAGATCATCATCCAGAATAGTTTTGGACTGATGTAGTAGTTTAAATCTCTTGACAGCTAGAATTGGTCGTAATCCTCCAACCTTTTTTGGAACAGTAATGTAGTGGGAGTAAAATCCAGAGATGTAGTCTGCCGGGACATTTTCTATTACATTCTTGTGCAGTAGGATATTGACTTCTTCCTGCAGAGTTTCTGAAGGAGGTATTCTGATTATTTCCCCCAAAGGAGGGAGATATTAAAATTTTATGGTGCAGCCCAGAGGTGTCCAAACTTTTTGCAAGGAGGGCCAGATTTGGTGAGGTGAAAATGTATGGGGGCTGACCATTCAGCCGCATTTGCCCCCTTGGCTGGACTTTGGACGAGCCTCTAGTCTAGGACATGCAAGGAGGTGGGGAGGATGCTGCAGCAATGGAACTGGGGATGGGTAGGCTAGACAGGTGGTTGGGGGAATGGAGGAAGGCAAGGAGGGCAGCAAAACATAAAACTGCAAGCTGACATCTCCATCCGGTATGGGGAGAGGCTAGCTGGCAGGGATGTGTGACAGGCTGAGCCGGCAGGGAGAAGAGGCTGGGGGCCACTCAAAATTTGAAAACGGGCCACATTCCCCCCACCCCCACCCCCACCCTGACTTTGGACATGCCTGGTGTAGCGCCAGATGCTATGATGGTGAGGACCCATGAGTCGGAAATCTGTTGCCATGCCAGAAGAAAAGGTTGCAGTCGAATGCCGTTGAGAGGCATCAGAGGGGAATGGTCAGGGGTTTGGTTTGGCCTTTCGGTCAAAATGCCGTGGTGGTTGGCATTGGCTATTTCTGTTGTGGGCAGTTTGTCATTGGTACAATGGATTGGTGTACAGTCACCCCCCGCCATTTCGCGGTTCAGGTACTGCGGTCCCGCAATATCGCGGGATCACAGTATCTGTGCCTCGAAGCCACGCGGGAGGTGGCGGGGTGCAATTGCATTGCTCCCCGCCGACCCCTACCCCTCTGAAAGGCCTTGGAGCCGCACGGTGGGGTGGTGGGGAGCGATCGCACTGCTCCCAGCTGCCCCCCTGGGCCCCTCCGAAAGGCCTCGGAGCCGTGCGGGGGGACGGCGGGAAGCGATCGCATTGCTCCCAGCCACCCCGCCAGGCCCCTCCGAAAGGCCTCGGAGCTGCACGGGGGGACAGCGGGGAGCGATCGCATTGCTCCCCGCCACCCCCCCCACCCCCCTCCGAAAGGCCTCAGAGCTGCACGGGGCACGTCGCACCCCCCCCAGGCCCCACCCAACCCGCTTCCGCATATTGCGGATTTTCAAGCATCGCGGGTCTGGTGGGTCCCTAACCCCCGTGATAGGCTGGAGGTTACTATATTGTTGTTTGTAATGAGTTGTGTGTCTCTGTTGTTGAGAGTAATATGGTCTGCGTCACTGCTGCAAGTTGTGGCAAAAGGAAGACTGGGCTGATTGTCCTGGTAGCTGTAGGAGCAAGCAGTCTTCCTCATTTTTCTAAGTTTCTCTAGAGCCTCATCTGTTGTAGATGCAAAGAGACCTTCACCCTCAAAAGGAGAGGCCTCTATTCTGTGCCCAGCATCATCTGGGATACTGGCAGTTCTCAGCCATGATGGGCAGCAGTTGCCATCTGCTTGGATGTTGCATCAGCAGCATGGCGAGAGGCAGTCATCTCGCAGTCAATGTGGGACATCACCTCATTATGGTAGGAAAGAGTCTTGTGTCTTTCATCATCCAGAAGAGAATTTTAAAAGGGGAGGAACTTTTGCATGAGGTAGTGGTTGTATGCCTCCATTGCACAGAGGTAATTAGATGTGCAGAGGGAGAAGGAAGCTAATGAATAATGTTCCCTGCCTCTTTGTTGCTAGGAGTGGTAGCAGACTGACCCTTGGCCTTGTTCTGTGTTGCATCTACAATGAGAGCATTGGGCAAAGGATGCTTAGAGAGAAAAGCAGTATCATCATGTGTGCAACACATGTCAATACGCTTGGTCATTAAAAATGCTGATGATGGCTTATTCCATGTTGACTTTACTCGGGTTAGAAGGGATGGAATAAATCCAAGTTGCAAAGGTGGAGTTTGATTATTAAGATGGCCAAAAAACTCGCAAGAGTCATCAGTATCAGGTTGTTGCATCTGCAAGTCCATAACTTTGGCTATCCTGTGAGCCATTTAGAAAATAGTCTGAAATCCTCTGATGGTGATGGAGGATTGGTATCAGCAACATCTGAATGTGGCGTGGGTGGGTTTGGTGAAGAATGTATTGAGAGGCTGTTGGGGTTAAAAACTGACTCTGAAATGAAAGTGAAGTATATAAAAATAAGCTTTATCTAACTCTCTCAGGAAAAAGGGTAAACGGGATATTCCTAATAAAACAACAAAACACTAACAGTACACACAAAACATACCAAATAAAGTAAGATTAGATAAGGCGACAGCAGCTCAGGCAACACCCAGGATCGTTAGGCAAACACGGAGAGTCTGCCTCGCTCAGACAATCGGCATGAAGAGAGGGTGAGGGCAGCAAACAACTGCAACAGCTAGCAAGAGCTAAATGCTGAAAGCTGAATGCTAGTGAGCATGGAGAAAGGATTCCTTTTGTAGGAGCCATAGCAATTAAAGAGATATAACTCACAGGTTTACAGTTCCAAAGAGGTTCAGCTGACAATAACCCTATAATGTCTGAATATAGATCTTGCCATATTCCAACAGAAGCATCATTGGCATCAGTGAGGTCAGAATGATATGAAGGGAGAGGCTGATCCATAGAGGCTGGCGCGTCGGCTCTAGGTTGAGAAGAGCACCGTCTCTGGTAGTCTTGAGATGGGCAACTCAGTAGCCAAGTACTAGCAGAAGAATCGTGGACAGCTGCCCTGAGTGTCAAGGCCGGTGTAGAAGTTGTCTTCTTTGACATCGAAGGGTCCGCAGTATCTGGTGGTGCCGATGGTGAACAATGTCGACAGTGCTTTTGTAGTTGAGAGGAAGTGGAAGGTAACCTGCACTTAGATCCGTGTTGTGTTGGTTCAATGTCATCAGGTTCATCATTGGAAGAACAGGAAATAACTTGGATGTATCTTCAGTGTCAATGAGTATGGTCAGTACGGGTATCTGCATAGGCATTGACTCAGTCTCGATGCCGAGGCGGCAAAGAGGAAGGAGAAGACTGGCAGATGTAAAAAGAGCGATGCTGAGAGTCTCGATGCCGAGGCCGGGAGAGTCTCTCTAGTACCGAAGAAATTTCTTGATATCAAGGCTCATCTAGGAGCCTAACTTGCTTGGATGGTTGAGGTTGATGTGGAGGTAATGGAGAGTGGCGTAGCGTTTCCACATGATGCCTAGTGTTGGTGTCTGATAGTTGGTAGCGAGGCTTAGGCATCTGGGAAGGTGGCTGAGCCTTGACAGTTTGGGAAGAAAGCTCCTGGTGAGAGCCCAGTGATAAACCAGGGCTTGAGAGAGGTGCTTGGAGTACAGTCAGTTCCTCGATGGAATTGTCTCTCCAGCTAGAATGGCTGGATTTCGGAGACAGCGCCTGGAGCTGCCGACACGGGAGATCATCCTGATCCCAATGTCATAGATCTGTCAATGTCAGTGTCGGATTTCAAGCCAGAGGGATTGGCCTGGAAGCAGCCTTAGCCAATCTTGAATCCAGCTTCACTGTCAAGGGAGCAGACTTCTTATTTTTGTCTGATAGCAAAGAAGAGGGCTTCAAAGGTTTAAGGCTCTTTGACTTCTGTTGTTTTAGAGGCAGAGGTGAGGTCGAGGGGATTGAATGCTCAACCTGATTTTGAGACTGCTAGTTGTAAGTGTTTTTCTCAAAGATAAGCGCGTAACCTTCCAAGGCGCTGTTTGAGTGCCAGTTTGAGAGCACTGAGAGGGCTGGTGTTGTTCCCCCAAACAATAAAGACAGAAATCGTGGCCATCGAAAATAGGAACTTTGTTGAGGCAGGCCATGCACGTTTTGAAAATTCCACTGGAGGCCATGAAATGACATTGAGGAGTTATGCCTGTCAAGCTCCCTGTAATGCCTGGGAAATCCCATTTCTCCACCCATTTTCCAGGTCATTTATTTTCCCAGAAATTGTGTGTTGGCAGGATGGGAGGGGCAATGTGTGTGCTGTGTGTTTGTGCGTGCATGGGGGCATTTGGGCATGCAGGCAGGCTTTTGTGTATGTGCAGGTGGGAGGGTGTTCGTGTATGGGGGGTGCGCGTGGGCATGGGCGTGCATGTGCGTTTGTGTGTGTGCATGTGTGTGGGTGTGCGCGCGTGTGTGCGTGTGTGTGCATGCACATGATACCTCCCTCTTGACAGGTGTGGAGAGGGAATAAACAAATAAGATAAATAAAATCGCCTGATTGACAAAAAAAGGGAGGAGGTATAGAATGAGGAATAACTAGAAGAACGTAATGGAAAAATACTTAAGTAAGGTTTGCTTAGAAGGAACGTGACCATGTGCTGTGGTGGTGAACAGGAACTGAGGCTGCAGGTGGGAAATGAGGAGCATGTGCACTGGGAGGAGGAGGAGGAGGTCCTATACAATCTAGAGAAGTTTTAGAAGGGCTGACGATCTCTGCGCAGGCACAAAGACCTATTTGTGTGTGTTCTGTTCACAGATGCCCAGAAGAACCAAAAAGTCTTCTGTTTTTCTTTCCCGGGCCTTCACACCTCTAGCTATAAAAGAGCAGCCTCCAGGACATATGGAACAGGGAGGCCCGGAGGAGCAAGGCCATAGGAGGATTTAGAAGAGGGGGCAAGAGGAAGTTAAGCAGATGTTTCTCAACATGACCGGGAGGGGCCACCGTCTTCATGGGCTATACAGAGGTCTGAAAACTAGACAGAGGCTGCCACCTAGTGGTGCATGACCTCTGTGTGCCAATTTTTGTCGCTTTTCTCTGCACTCTTAATTTGTTATCTGTTCAAGAAGCACTATAGCAGACCCAGCAACAGCTTCCTGCCTCATCTCAGACAGATGTGCCTGGTCGAAATCATCTTGCCGAGAACTTTGCATCTGAGATTAACTTCCTGGCAAACCACATCTTGTGCCATGTTTGGACTTTTGGTACTTGCCGCGAAGAAGTGGGACCTATCCACAAAAGTGTGCAATGATTTCTATTTTTTTTATCTGTGGCCTATAAAGGCATCACCTATGGCCTAGTCTTGCCTTTGTACAGAAACCTCAGTGCAGGACAGGGGAAGGAAGGACTAACTAAGTCCCTGGAATCCAGGGTTCAAATCCCTACTTGGCCACAGATACTCACTGGGGGAGAAGAAGTGGTAACAACCACCCAGAGGGACCTGTTTGGTCAGATGGGCAGGATAAAAATGCAATAGTACAATAAAATATTAAATAAAAGCATTCCTTAAACATCTCACTTACCTTGAAAGCCCTATTAAGATCACTGTAAGTTCGTACTGTACCAATATCAGGTGATTATGTTATTTGAGAAGCTTGGAGCAACCAACTTCAATCAAAAATCCCCAGAGGGATTAAATTTTTAAAAATATATATTTCCAGACAATTTAATTTTGAACATAAATCATGAAAGGGAATGGTCAGGGGCCACACATTATACTCTTGTTTAGCAGCTAATGAAGACCGTTTTTAAAAAAAAAAAAAATAGGAGCTTTAAACAAAACTGATTTGTGAGCATTTCAAAGCTTTGGGCCTGCCACTGGTTTTACTCTTAGTTTTGAAGTTAAGAAAAATGAACCAAATTAAATTCTCAGTGAGCTCTACCAAGAAATGATACATATGTGCATTTTCTAAACAGGTTTGGAGCCACCGTGCTCACAAGCCTATATCACTTGTTTACCAAAACAGTTTTCCAATTTGTCTAGAATGCTGGCCTTTCACGGTTCGTGACATGTGAAAGCGTCTGCATGGTCTGTGCCCCAAATACTGCCAAAGACAGAGGGGAGAGGGGGAATCCCATCATTCATGCTCTGTTTTTGCCATCTGGAGCAAAAATGACTAAAGGGAGGGTCACCATAAGAAGACAATACATAATGCCTGGGAAAGTTGATAGCCATAGGGAAAGAGGAAACTTAAATAGGAGGTACTGTAGATTCACTCTGTAAAGGAAGCCACAGCCTTGCAGGTCTTTTGGGAGGCCATCAGTTAAGATGCAAATTGATGGCACAGAACATTGACAAATAGCTAAAATATGGTGGGTGGACAACTTGGACAATATTTGACATAGGCAGTAGCTTTTGTTAAGTCAGGAATAATTTGAGCTGAAAGTGAGTTTCCTCTGATAGATTCTTTCCTTCCTTCCTTCTGAATGTAACTCTCCTGATCCACCAGCCAACTTGGGAATTCCTTTGTTTTTAATTTATTTATGTATTTATTATTTATTTATTTTATATGTGTATACTGCAATCTGATTTTCCTCAAACGGGAACTCTAGGCAGTTAACAACAACTACTTATCAAACAACCAAATCATCATCATCATCATCATCATCATCAGACCTACTGAACACTTTCTTTGCCTCCGTTTTCTCCAGAAAGGAATAAGGAGTTCTGTCTGGATGAAGAGTAGATGTAGGTATGGTGGAAATTGCAACATAGAATAGTACAGGAATACCTGGAAAACCTAAATGAATTTCAGTTTCTGGGGCCAGATGAATTACACCTAAGGATATTTTAAAAACTGGCAGAAGCAATTTCAGGACCATAGGCAGTATTTAAGAAGTTCTGGAGAACAAGAAGTCCCATAGACTGAAGGAGGGCAAATGTTCCTATCTTCAAAAAGGGGGAAACATAGGACCCAAATAATTACTGCCCAGTCAGCTTGTCATCTATTCCTGGAAAGATTTTAGAACAGATTATTAAGCAGACAGACTGTAATTATTTAACAAGCAGTGCTATCAGTACTAGAAGTCAACATGGGTTTCTCAAAAACAAGACATACCAGCCTAATTTGGTCTCTTGATCTAGAGTTATAGGCCTGGTGGATGAGGGGAATGCTGTTGATGTTGCTTATCTAGATTTCAGTAAGGCCTTTGATAAGTTCCCCATGATATACTTGCAAAGAAATTAGTAGAATGTGGGATAGATAGTGCTATTGTTAGGTGGATTTGTAATTGGTTGACTGATCGTACACAAAGGGATGGCTTCTCAGCATGGAGAGAGGTGACTAGTGGGGTGCCCCAGCCTTTTGTTCTGCATCCGGTGCTATTCAATATCTTTATTAATGACTTGGATGAAGGAACAGAGAGTAGACTAATTAAATATGCAGATGATACCAAATTGGGAGGGGTGGCTAATTCCCTAAAGGATAGGATAAAAATCCAAAATGACCTTGACAGATTAGAGTGCTGGGCCAAAGCTAATGGAATGAGTTTCAACAGAGAAATGTAGAGTCCTAACTGCATCTGGTAAGAAAAAAAATGAATTGCATAGATATATGAGGGGAGATACCTGGCTGGAGAATACTGTACTATGTAGTCAGCACTGTGATGCAGTGGCCAAGGAAGCCAATGCAATTCTTGGTTGCATCAGCAGAAGCATAGTGTCTCGATCATGGGAAGTGATAGTACCACTCTATTCTGCTCTGGTCTGACCCCTCCTGGAGTACTGTGTCTAGTTCTGCACACCTCAATTTAAAAAGGATGTTGACAACCTCGAACAGGTCCAGAGGAGGCAGACCAGGATGGTTAAAGGTCTGGAAGAAATGTCTTACAAAGAGCGGCTTAGAGAGCTGGGAATGTTTAACTTTACAAAAAAGAAGCCTGAGAGGGGACATGTTGGCAGTGGTTTCAAACTACAGGAAAAGAGATTCCATTTGAATATTAGGAAGTACTTCCTGATGGTTAGAGATGTTCAGCAGTGGATTATGCTGCCAGGGAGGGTGGTGGAGTCTCCTTCTTTGGAGGTTTTAAGCAAAGGCTGGGCGTGGTTCTGGATCCGGCACTATCCTTGGATGCCCAGGTGGCTGCCGCGACCTGAACCGCCTTTTACCACCTACGCCAAATAGCCCAGATCCGCCTGTACCTAGACGTCGACTCTCTGAGAACAGTAGTGCAAGTGTTGGTGATCTTGAGGTTGGACTACTGCAACACCCTCTACATGGGGTTGCCCTTGACTCTCCTCCGGCGTCTGCAGCGGGTACAAAATGCGGTGGCCAGACTGGTGGTGGGTGCACGTTGTTATGACCACATCACCCCAGTCTTGGCCTGCCTGCATTGGTTGTCCGTTGCGTCCTGGATCACATTCAAGGTCTTGGTTTTAGTTTATAAAACCCTTCATGGCTTGGGCCCAGACTACCTGGCAGAGTGGATCACCCAGCGATCAACTTCGGCCCGACCAGTTCGGCAGTCGCGAGCGCACTGGCTTCGGGTTGTCACCCCTCAAGAGGCCCGAAGAACTTCTACCCGCAACCGGGCCTTCTCGGTGGCTGCCCCTTCATTGTGGAACAGCCTCCCCAGCGATGTGCACTCTGCAGAGTCCCTGCTGGCCTTCCGCAGAGCGCTGAAAACCATTTTGTTCTGCGAGGCCTTTGGTGACCAAGTTTAGTTTTTGTTTTTTGTTTTGTTTTTCTTTTCTCCCCGCCATCTGCTAACTAGCTTAATTAATGATGCTCTCTTATTTGAGCCACAAATGCTTTCTGTCAAGGGTGCTATTGTATTGCTTTTTAACTGTTTTAACTATTATTGGTTTGTTCTGTTTGCTTGTTGTTTGTAATTTTGCTGATTAGTTCAGCCTTTTGTAAGCCGCCCAGAGTTCCCTTGGGAAGATGAGTGGGGTATAAATTCAATAATAAAATAAATAAATAAATAAATAAGGTTGGATGACCATCTGTTGGGGGTACTGTGATGGGGGTTCCTGCATGGCAGGGGGTTGGACTGGATGGCCCTTGTGGTCTCTTCCAACTCTATGATTCTATGATTGTATTATTTGGTTCAGTCCATCGTGCTTTTTAAAAAAGTATTTACCAAACTTGCCAGGCCGCATCCGCATGCAGAAGACATTCAGGACATATGATGATGGCGTAAAAGCAAACAAAGTAGGACAAAGCAAGATACAAAGGGAAGGTATATATAAATACTATCAGAATCATGACTCAAGCAATTCAACGTCACTTCATCAAAACTTTCTGGGCAAGTATGTAACCTAGCGGGCACCTCATTACCACAAAGCTGGCTATTAAGATAGAAATGTGTGCATTTCTCCCTGAAGATTAGAGCTAGGAAAAGTTACTTTTTGGCTCACAGATCCTAAATTTCAGCACAGCCCTGGGGTGGCTCGTGTTTCCTGGGAGGATCTGGGAGTTATAGTATAAAAGTTTGTGGGTTTTTTTCAGGCTCAGCGAAAGACTCCACCCAAGAATTATATGGATAGCAAACACGCAAGGTAGTTTTCCTTCTGCAAGAGAGGGTGAGGCGAGCTGCATTTCCCTCTCATAGAGCTAGCTGGCTCCTGCAAAAGGAAAAAGTGGCCTTGCAGCTTCCTCAACCCCTGCAATGAAATAAATAACCTGTGAACAGGCAAAGGGGGGGGGGGGGACAGAAGAGAGATCTTTTCTGAAAAGCGAATGCAACACCTTTGTCCATGTCAACGTCAGTAACTGTCGGCACATGGAACGGCCTGCCCTCGATCACACCAACAGAGTGAAAAACTTCCCTTTCGTCACCATCATGTGTTGAACAAATTACACCACATGTTGAATAAGTTGATTGTAAGTGCCAAACCACACATCGAGATAAACGGTGCTTCTGAAGAAAAATAAAAACAGAAGAAAGCCCTCTTGCAAACAGTCCGCTTTGAAAAGGCACCCACGGGGGATCAGTTTGATGCAGGACCCAATGGGGAATGCACTCTGGCTCTCTTCTAGATCAAGATGGCAGCCTGGAGGTGAACATCGACACCCATACCACCCCCACCGCCAAGTCGTGAAAGTTTTGAACTACAAGTCCCAGAATCCCCAGCCAATGGAACCATTGACTAAATTATGTGAGTTGTAATCCAAAAAAATAAAATGGAATAAAAGAATGTTTCTGAACTCTAAGGGGTGTGTTTGTGTGTGTGCGTGCACACCCAACTTCCCCAGACCTTGATATCTAATTTGTGGTTTTAAAATAGATTAGAGACAATTTTAATTAATAATAATAATCTCTGTTGGAAAGTAAATCTCAGAGAGATAATGTAGGACTGTGTTTTTAAACTGTGTGCAGTGCATGGTTCCTGGGCCTTCTGTTGAGCACATATGTTTTGAATTGAGTGCTCCCAGAACACCCAGGCCTGCTCTCTGGCATTTGCAAAGGAGGTGGCGCAAGAGTTGAGACTGGTCTGAACAGCTTAAGGAGGAAGGCTCCTTCATGGCTGCCTCCCACAGTGCTTTCAAACTGACAGTAAGTTGGTGAAATGAGGAAGAATTTCACAGGAGAGAGAGGAATGGCTTTGGTTTTTAAATCTCGCATGGCTTTTCCTGGCTGGCTGGCTGGGTGGGTAATTTAGTCTCTGGCTGTGGAGCCAAAGGTTGGGAGTTCAATGCCCCACTGTGCCTCTTAGAATAACAGGCAGCCTGGGTGGCCTTGGGGAAGCTACACAGTCCCAGGATGCGCCACTGAAGAAGGGAACCGGAAACCACTTCTGAGTCATCTCTACCTGGAAAACCTTGGAAAGGCTTGTCATAAGTCCAAAATGATTTGACAGCACATGATTAGGATGATTAGAGATGATGGTTCTTGTAGTCCCAGGCTGGCATGCATGGAGCAAACTGATAGGTATTCTGACTAGGAATAAGCCAACTTCTTATGGCAGTGTTTCCTGGTTAGGAAGGGAGTAATTAGAAACACTACAGATATCTGGGTTCTGTTCACTCCTTTTGCTGACCTTTTTGTCTTCTACCCAATTTTTTAAAAAATCTGCTCAAAAATTATGTGTTGTCATTTTCATCTGCAATATCGAGCAGAGGAGGAGAGGTTCTGCTGTGACACACATACACACACACAACCAGGAACCAGGGATGGTGACGTGCATCACAGGATCTGCTGTCAAGTCGGATTTAGGTTTCACTAGTTACTCGGCTCAAGGCTCAACTTGATGGGTTTCTTTTTTCAATGAGCAAGACTCAATTTGCAACTCGGAACCCACACTTTTTTTTCTAGAGGCAAAACTTTGTTTTTAGTAGGGCCTCAGACTTGAGGCTTAATTGGTACCCTTTGACTAGGAGTAAACGGCTTGCCAACATCTCTTCAAGAAACCTCCTCCTCCCCATATTAGTCCTCTGGTACAGGGAGCTTAGTTCATGACAATCTTGAACGGGTACAGAGGAGGGAGACCAAAATGATTGAGGGTCTGGAAGAAATGTCTTATGAGGAGCAGCTTAGGGAGCTGGGAATGCAAGAAGAAGACTGAGAGGGGATATGATAGCTTTGTTTAAATATTTGAAAGGATGTCACATTGGAGGAGGGACTGGTTTGTTTTCCATGGCTTCAGAGACTAGGACATAAGAACATAAGAACATAAGAACATAAGAAGAGCCATGCTGGATCAGGCCAAAGGCCCATCTAGTCCAGCTTCCTGTATCTCACAGCGGCCCCACCAGATGTGTTTGGGAGTGCATGAGACTAGATATCTGTCTCCTGATACCACTCTCCTGCATCTGGCCCTTGAAGTACCCTGGTTTAAAGCCTGGAGACTACACATCTCCATCACGGTTTGTAACCTGTGATGGACTTTTCCTCCAGGAATCTGTCCAATCCCCTTTTGAAGGCATCCAGGTCAGATGCCATCACCACATTGTGTGGCAGGGAATTCCATAGACTTACAACGCGCTGGGTGAAAAAATATTTTCTTTTGTCAGTTTTTACTCTCCCAGCCCTCAATTGGAGTGTATGTCCCCTAGTTCTGGTATTTTGGGAGAGGGAGAAGAGCTTCCCTCTATCCACTTTACTCATACCCTGCATTATTTTGTATGTCTCAATCAGATCCCCCCTCAAGCGCCTTTTTTCCAGACTAAAGAGGCCCAAATGTTTTAGCCTTTCTTCATAAGGGAGGTGCCCCAGCCCAGTAATCATTTTAGTCGCCCTCTTCTGCACCCTTTCCAGTTCCACTATGTCTTTCTTGAGATGCGGTGACCAAAATTGTACACAATACTCCAGGTGGGGCCTTACTATTGTTTTGTATAATGGCATTATAATGTTGGCTGTTTTATTTTCAATCCCCTTTTTGATAATCCCTAGCATGGAATTGGCCTTCTTCACCGCTGCCGCACATTGGGGAGACACCTTCATGGAGCTGTCCACCAACACACCAAGATCTCTTTCCTGATCCGTCACGGATAACTCAGAGCCCATGAGTTGGTAGATGAAGTTTGGATTTTTTGCCCCAATATGCATTACTTTACATTTGGTTACATTAAAACGCATTTGCCATTTCTCAGCCCACTCCCCCAGTTTGGAGAGATCCTTCTGGAGCTTTTCACAATCTTCTCTGGTTTTTACCACACGGAAAAGTTTTGTGTCATCTGCAAACTTGGCCACCTCACTGTTTATCCCTGTCTCCAAGTCATTTATGAACAGATTGAAAAGCACCGGTCCCAGGACCGAGCCCTGGGGCACACCACTTTTCACTTCTCTCCATTGTGAAAATTTCCCATTGACACCTACTCTTTGTTTCCGGGATCTCAACCAGTTCTCAATCCATAAGAGGACCTGCCCTCTTATCCCCTGACTGTGCAATTTTCTCAGCAGCCTTTGGTGAGGGACTGTGTCAAAAGCCTTTTGAAAATCCAGATAGACTATATCAACCGGTTCACCCAAACCCACGTGCCTGTTGACCTTTTCAAAAAATTCTAAGAGGTTTGTCAGACAAGATTTACCCTTACAGAAGCCATGCTGATTTTCTCTCAGCAAGGTTTGTTCTTTTATATGTTTTAAGATTTTCTCTTGGATGAGGCTTTCCACCATCTTCCCTGGGACAGATGTAAGGCTAACCGGCCTGTAGTTTCCTGGGTCCCCCCTCCTTCCTTTTTTAAAAATTGGTGTGACATCTGCTATCCTCCAGTCCTCCGGCACTGTGGCCGTTTTAAGAGACAAGTTGCATATAACCGTTAAGAGATCTGCAATTTCATTTCTCAGTTCCCTAATAACCCTTGGGTGGATGCCATCTGGGCCCGGTGACTTGTT
The DNA here is from genome assembly GCA_023846285.1 of Phrynocephalus versicolor. Lineage (NCBI taxonomy): Eukaryota > Metazoa > Chordata > Lepidosauria > Squamata > Agamidae > Phrynocephalus > Phrynocephalus versicolor. The sequence continues at coordinate 3,891,412 of JAHTLZ010000065.1, forward strand.
AATCCTCAATTTATCAATTAGTCCTAAAACCTCCTCTCTTTTAACCTGTATTTGATTTAATTCTTTAGTTAAGAGGGGCGGCTGAGGCAGCGGAATCCGCTCAAGGTCCTCTGTCGTGAAGACAGACGCAAAGAACTCATTCAATTTCTCTGCAATGTCCAAGTCTTCCTTAACCTCCCCTTTTCCTCCCTCACCATCCAGAGGGCCAACTGGTTCTCTGGCAGGTTTTCTACTTCTAACATATTTAAAGAAGCTTTTATTATTACCCTTTATATTGCTAGCCATTCGTTCCTCAAAGTCTTTCTTTGCCTCCCTTATCATCTTCTTACATTTCTTTTGCCAGAGTTTGTGTTCCTTTTTATTTTCCTCATTTGGGGAGGATTTCCATTTACAGAAGGACCTCTCCTTGTGCTTTAGAGCCTCTCTAACTCCACTTGTTAACCATGCCGGTGTCCTCTTGGACTTAAATGAGCTCTTCTTTCTTTGTGGGGCAATGGTCTCAAACTACAGGAAAAGAGGTTCAATTTAAACATTAGGAAGAATTTCATGACAGTTAGAGCTGTTTGGCAATGGAATATGCTGCCACAGAGGGTGGTGGAGTCTCCTTCTTTGGAGGTTTTTAAGCAGAGGCTGGATGGACATCTGTCAGAAATATTGTGATGGGGGTTCCTGCATGGCAGGGGGTTGGACTGGATGGTCCTTGAGGTCTCTTCCAACTCTATGATTCTATTATTCTTGGCTGGCAATGTCAGAAAGCTGACAGGGGAATGAGGGTGACCATGCATTGTCAAAGTCATCTTTCAGTCCTCCATCTGAAAGTCTTCTGGATAGGAGTTGTCTTTTTGAAGAGATCCTTCCATGACTGGCTTAAGGATAACTCTTTGATAAGTCAATGGCTTAGGTCTCTGGCTGGAGGCAGAGGTTGGGAGTTCAATTCCCCACTGGGCCTCCTTAAGTGAAGCTGGACTTGATGACCTAGCCTAGAGGATCCCTTCTAGCTCTGTAGTTCTAAGACTAATAGGACTGCTGAATAGCTCAGGGGGTTAGGTGTCTCTCTGCAGAGCCAGAAGTTGGGAGTTTGATTCCCCATTGTGCCTGCCTGACAAGGGCTGGACTTGATAGTCCACAGGGTCCCTTCCAGCTTTGCAGCTCAAAGGTGGTGTGATGGTGGTGGTGAAAAACCCTTCTCTTTTTAAAGGCATGTCCCGCTCAACTAGGATTTCAACATTTAAGCTGGGACCTGTTCAGAAAGCAACGCTTCAACAAAATGCCCTTTTTCGAAACCAATAGCTTTTCATGGCCTATTGCTTCATGAATGCAGCGCATTGCTGTGCAATGCAATGAAAGGCTCTTTTATTAAATTATCTTTTGATGAAAGTGGCAGTGGGAGAGAAGGAAGCCCGGAGAGAACTGACAACAGAAGCAGCTTGGCTTAGCAACAGCCTTGCCAATCTGGTTTTGATTTGGGCAGAATCCATCCCACCCATCAAGCTTCCAGAAAAGTCAGGCACCTCCCGCTACTGAGCCAGGCGGCATCAGTAGCTTTTTGACAAGCTGCTTCCCATCTGGGAACTCCAATGTCTCCGAGGCCCTGGGGTCGGTCAGTTGTGAGCTTGCAGAGGAAAGCTGGGAGGACAAGTAGAGAAGAGAGCAAGGCTGTCCATGGAAGGATCATGAGGTCATAAAATAACCCTCTTATGGGGCTTTCCCCCATAAAGTTGCAGCTCCTTTCAGCTGTGCCTTGGCCCACACTATTCCCGCTGGTTGCAATGGTCCAAATGTAGCAAATGCTGGCCCCACCAGATATATTTTAAGTGGTGATTCATGCAGTTAGAGCTAAATTTGTACCCGTCATTAGAAACAGATGAGCCTGTTTCTCTTGATTTTTCAAAGGCAGTTTACTTTAGAGATAATACATCCTGCATGTGGCACTGGAGACATTGCTCCCTGCTGCTGTACATTAAAGGGGGAATTTGGCTGGCCACATTTCATCTATGATTTTCAGGGTTGTAAAAGAACACGGAGTCTCATGTTTCCCGCAAGGGGGAGGCTGGAGTGTGGATAAGATACACATATGTAGCAGATGCAGTGCACGGCAGAAGTATATCTAGTGGGAGCTCGTGTATTACTCAGCAAACACCTTCTGAAAGATCTGCCGTCCATAAAAGGATGGCTTTTTCCTTTTCTGATTTAACTAGCTATTTACTATGTACAGGAGCTGCTAACTCATTTTTCTAGTACTGTAACACATATTTATTGGAATTTATGTCCAAACTTTTGAACACTTTGGGAAAAATTGATCTCTTAGTGCTCAGAATTCCATTTAAACAAATGAAATGAAATTGGATCATAACCAAGTCTTCTTTCTATCTTCCCAAGTTTGATGCCTTCGAGGGGAACTACAATTCCCATCTTTCCAGGTCAGCAGTGAGATGTTTAGAAGTGTCATTTCTAAGAGTACTTCCAGGGAAATCCTAAGGATCTTTGAGCAGGGTGGCAACTTCCAGGTGCTAACTGGAAGTTTACATGAGACTTCTGCAAGCTGGCGCTTCCATCCATTTTGGATTACAAATCCTAGCATCCCTAGCCATGGGGCATGCTGCCTGGAGCTGATGGGAGTTGGCAGTCAAAACATCTGGAGCACCAATCCGGAAGGTCAGCTTTCAAAGACAGTACATACATTCAAGGGCGTTAGGCAGTGCTACATACTTGCCCCATTGTTATTTAATTGTTATATTAACTCCATGGTCATGATTACTCAACTACACTTTCACACACATACCCATGTTAGGAGGCAGACATAGTTCAGTGCTATTGTATGCTGACACTGCTGTTATACTCTCTCAGACTCCTATCGGCTTAAAGAGGGCATTAGGGGCCCAAGCGTGTTATTGCCATGAAGAAAATCTCCTAATAAATTATGAAAAACAAGTTATGGTTTTTGCTAAAAGACCAAAAACCCATAAATGTTCGATAGATAGCCATAACATCCCCTTAAATATCTGGGAGTGGTGCTTCAATGCAATGGATCCTGTAAGGAGCATGCAGCGCATGTTGTGCAATCAGCTCAGCGAGCTTCCTCGGCCATAATAAACTTCTTCTATACCATAGGGGGGCAAAACATTCCAGCAGCTTTGAAAATATTTCAAACTAAACCGCCCAGTCAACTTCTTTATGGAGCACAATTAGGTCCTTATCCTTCTTTTACATCTTTGGACGTAGTTCAATCAAAACTTTTGAGGTTTTATCTTACAAGTACCCCGTTGGATGTCCAATGCAGCCTTGAGGTTAGAAGTGGGATTCATGAAAGTTGAAGTAGGGTTTGGCTGGCCATTTTTAATTTTTGGCTGAAATTAATTTTTCTCCCAAGAACCCCAATCTCTTTACTATTTTCAGATAATTACCACTCAGCATGGAGGACAGCCCTATCCTTATGGTCTCTCAATGGAGTGCCTATACAGGCAAGCTATGTGGTGGCTAAGCAAATCCTCAAACAATGCATTTTGGAGGTAGAACGACATCATGATTTGGAGGCTACCTCTCTAATAGCACATCAGTCCATCCAGCACTGATCCCCTTCAAACCTGCTATTTCTTTGCTTGTGGTAACAAAAAAAATCAGTGCAGAGCTTTTACACTTGCTTGGATGAACGACCTGCTGTCAACATTACAAGAGGGAAAGTTTCAAAAGATTCCCTATTTTCATTGTAAGTGCCTCTGTAAGATGGATAGAATTAAAACATTGGCACATGTATTCCTGCACTGGCCCTTATATGATGGAATTAGGGGGAAACTTATGGCTCCTTATTTAAAGCAGTTCCCTGGATGGCCAGAGGCATTTTACACCCACCTCCTGTTGTCAGGGCAAAATATATACATCGCAGAATGTCCTACTTCAAGTATGCTGTCTAATGTAATTAGTGGTATTTCTATACCACTATGGAAGCCGGGCGGTACAGAAATACATAAACAAATAAATAAATTCTGTGCAGCGGCAATTATAATTTGTGCTCAGGAGGTTTCGACAATTGCTCAAGCACCCACAATTTAGGTTGGTATTCCCCCTCTCTTGTTCTTCCTTGTTTTGCTGTAATTGGTACTATTTATATATATTTGTATTTTGGATTTGGTCATTGGCTGCAATAAAGTACTCATCCATTCTGGAGAGCACCATGTTGTGGAAAGCTGGGTTATACAAATGACTGGTTTCAAGAGTGTTCTTGATTATTGAGAGCGCTAATTGGGTAGATAGATGTTGCAGTCAAAGTATTGAAGTATTTGCGTGTGAGTACCGAATCATACAGAAGGTAGTTGTCTGTGTCTTCATGTTGAATGGTATTCCCAATGGCTTGTGTGGGATTGTTAGCACAGAGGGCTTCTACCTCCCATTGTGGTGAAGTTCCCAGGGAGGTATTGCGTGGATTGCAGTTCCCTGGGAAAATCTCTTGTGTCTTCAACAGAGCTAGAAACATTGGATGCATTGAGTCTGAGGATGGCATCCAAAGTCTTCTGTTATGCCATTGATGCCTGATATAATTGGCCTACTTGGGCTGCCTGACTTGCGTATTTTTCGTAGCAGGTAGAAGATGGCTGGTTAAACTCCTTGCTGTGTGATTTGGTCACATATATTTCTAAGGAAGTCTTTCCTAAGGTTTTTGAAGTTCCTTTTTGGTATCTGGCAGTTGAGTCTGTGGTTAGTGGCTGGTAAAATTTAGAATCATACAACTGTCTCAGCTTCCTGCATGTAATTCAACTTGTCTGTGACAATGGTAGCACTGCCTTTATCTGCTCCTTCCTGGTTAAAATGCCACAATGTTTTTGCCTTGTTTTCCCACCAGCTCAAGGTCCCCAACAGGGACATCAAATGTCAGAGGGACGTGCTAAGCAAAGCAATACTAGAAATACACTGTGTTGCCCAAAATAACAGAAAAGGAGGGAAGGATTGTATAAAGCAGGATAATCAGAATGTTGTGGTGGCAGGAAACACGCTGATAACAACACTGCTAGACTCGGAGCTTTGCTCACAATTCTTCCCCTTCAGAACAATACTGTATTTTCTCCCTGCCCAAATCATTGACTTCCCGGCTCCCCAGCACTTTATACAGGCACATTCTTCCATGGAAGGACTCACCCACTGAGAAGTGCTCCCAGACACCCCTCTCCATTTCTTACTTTTTCTACCAAAGAAATGATCCATTTGCAGCTGAGACATTCCTCCTTGCATGCAAGCTCTATGCAGGTATAAGAACTCTGGAAAATTGGGTGTTCCTGGTTGCATGTAGAGCCTACACACGAAGGGCAACATCTTGGCTGCAGAGGAATGGCTTTCTGCAGGCGTGGAAGTGGTGACAGAGAGGACAGGGTTGTTGCTGTGGTGTGTAGGATACTCATACAGAGAATGGTGTGCAGGAGACCACTTTCACAGGCACCGTGAGAATGGCATTTGCCTGCCTCTTGGCCCTGAACATGTTTATGAGTGTCATATGATCTCAGGGTCTAACATTAGACAAGAGGAAGAGAGATGTTTTCTTACCACCCATTCATAGCTTTCTAGGTCAGCAACACTTAAACAAACAGTTGCAGACATAGGGAAGTATGATTTAATACTGTCACACGTCAGCCCTGAGCCTATATACTCAGAAGCACATCCCGCTGTCTTGAAGAGGTTTATTTCTACATAAGTGGGACTAGGATTGTGGCCTTGGAGCTTTGGCACCACTTTAGCAAGAGGGCTGTAGGCAGATTTACCAGCTCATTTCCATCATCCACCGAAAAATACTACAGTAGTCCTAGTTCTTCTGTTAACCACAGTGGCATGCTTTTACAACCCAATCCCATGTTCTAAATAAGGCCAGAATGTAGATCAATTCTCCTGAAGGTGGAGGCAGGCAGTGCAGGACAACACAGTTCTAGGAAAACAGTCATGCGCTTTCTAAACAAAGAGATGCTGTGACATCCAGAGGGGAGGCTCAGCTGCCTCCTTCCCTTCTTTCCTGGAGCCGTGCAAGGCCTCCCCCCGCCCCCCGTAGCCCCAGGTGGAACACACACACACACACACAAACCTCAGTTGTTCGTGTCCACACTATAGATGGAAAGAATTGTGAAGCAGCTCTTTCTTCCATGTGGGAAACGTCTTGTAAAACAGTTTCCATAAAAGAAGGAGCTTATGTTTAAACAAGGCAGATACTGTAAATTCAAAATGGGCAAACAAATCAGCAATTTGGGAGGAAGCAGGCAGTTTTAATGTTTTTCAGCAAGCACAGCAGAAAACAAAAGAAAAACCTAAAGACTTTTTGCCACTTTAAAGACAGATTTATTTCAGTCTAAGTGTTGTTTGTGGTCTACAATCCACTTCCTTAGGCACATAGAATAATTTCTAGAGGTGGAAGGGACCCTGGACCATTGAGACCAGCCCGTCAAGGAGGCACAAGGGAGAGTGGAATTCCCAACCTCTGGCTCCCCTGCCCAAGACCTAAAATCCTGAGGTATCCAGCAATCCCTGGCCCATAACACTGTTTTCCCTCTCAACACCAGATTTCTGACCCCACCAACCTGTTACCCCTTCTTGGAGGGTTTTATCCCCTTGAGATATTTTTTAAAATGCCTTTCTCCCCTCTGCAGTTCAAGATGAATATGACCGCATTTCCCACTCTCTGGAGACAAACCACATTTGTCCTGTCATGAAAATTGTAATCATGAGGGAATCACCCTCAAACCTAGAATGCAACGTGAGTTTAATAACACGATGGTGCAAAAATCTTTCTAGAACAATGGTTCCCAACCTTGAGTAACCCAGATGTTCTTGGATGACAATGCCCAGAACCCATGGCCAGTACAGCTGGTAGCAAAGGCTCCTGGGAGTTTTACTCCAAGAACATCTGGGGACCCAAAGTCGGAAGCCAGTGTTCAAGAACCTTTAAGATCTGTGAACAGATGCCGTCCTCCCTCATTGCTGCAGTGGCTGGAAGAGAACGGCCAAGGTCAGCTTCCTTACACGGTCCCAAAACATCTTCTGTTCCAAGCACAACAATTGCTTGTTTTTCAAATAGATGGTGCAGCACTAGCAGCAGAAGTAAAGTGCCTTCCCTACAAATGGTTTCAGTGGAAAAGGGCACTGTTGCTCCTAGAGGGGTTGCCCCTGCCCCTCATTAGAGGTGATGGGTAGAAGCAACAAGGATAAACAACTTTACAGGCTGTAACTTTTGTCTTACTAATATACTAGCGATCTTACAGAGCACATTTAAGAGCTCTGGGAGCACTTTTCTACCCCAGGGACCCACTGCAGGCCCCACAGGCCCTTAAAAAGGGGGGCAAGAGACCCCTGTAAAACAAATAAAACAACAAGTGACTGGCTTCCAAGGAAGAAGCAGCACTCAGTCAAAACTGCCATCCCTGAAGGCCTCCTGGAGTTGAAAATGAGTTTTTACTTCTCCCGGGTAGTGTGTGTGTGTGTGTGTGTTGTGTCGTTATAGTCGTGACCGACTCTTCGTGACTCCATGTCCATGGAGTTTTCTTGGCAGGAATACTGGAGTGGTTTGGCCTACAGCACCTGGTATTCCCTGGTGGTCTCCCATCCAAGTACTAACCAGGGCCGACCCTGCTTAGCTTCCGAAATCAGGCGAGATCGGATGTGCTTAGGGCATCTAGGCACCTTCTCCCGGCTAGAGATTGTCCAAAAAGCACCATGCACATGCCCTTTTGTGACAGACGGCAGCCTAATCTCTCTTGAGGACTATGACATGTACTATAAAGAGGAAAAATGAAGGCAGAATACAAATGTTAATACAACTTACTTGAAGCATGAGTCATTTGCGACAAATGTAGAGGGAATAATCCCCTTTCTTCCCTTCCCCCCCTTTATTCTGCATCTGCATATGCCTGCACAAAGGTGGGGGGAGAAAGGGTCACATTTCTCTGAATTTTCACACTCTTACAAATGTGGGAGTTGCATGCCCAATGTGGTGCAGCGAATTCGAATTCAGAACTGTTTTCTATATGCTCCAGTCTGAATATGAATATCATAATTTAAAAATATGATATTCATGTGTACTATGTATCAGTCTTTACTGAAAGTCATGCTTTCCACTTGTTGGTGTAATTTTTTATAATTTTTTTCCAGGCAAAAACACTTACTGTACTTTTCAAACAACTATTTCTATCATATTCTACAAACTTTATTGCCCTTCCTCTTTACCCTCTCCTCCCCCTCCAGCAAGCAGTATTTTCAATTCTCCCTCATATTATACAATATCAAAGCATGGTGGGAAAGATTAGCCCATTTCTCGTTCTCAGGCTTTCCTTTTAACCATTCTATATACTTTTCCAACTCCTTCAACATCTTATTTTTCCCTTGTTTTCCCTTCCTGCATTCTTTGTATCCATTCATTTTGGAAAAATTGATATACGCACTCTTTCCATTTGTTATATTTCCATTTCTCTTCATCCTTCCACCCACTTATTGAAACCATTATAGCTGCTGCTATTCCAAAATACATAATCTTTTTAATTTATCTCCACTTGTCTTCTCTCTCAACCAATCCTAAAAATCGATTTTTAATTTTTTTGTTATTTCTGTTAACCAATTATCTACATTAGTCCAAAATTTCTTCACTTTCTCACACTTCCAGATCATATGTTTAAAAGTACCCTTCTCTTTCTTACAATGCCAACAATGAGGTGATATTTTTAACAATTCTACGTAACTTATATGGGGTATAGTACCATTTATGCAACATTTTCAACTGCATTTCTTTATTTTTTTCCCATTTTACTTCTTTTACCCCTTTTAACATAGCTACTCTTTTCTTTATCTAAATCCATCTAATCTTCCCACAGATTTTAATTGTATTTTCAGTCTGAGTCTCTAAACTAACCAAATATTTATAAATAACTCCTGCTCCCATCTTTTTCTCTGTATATTTCTTATACAATAATTCCCATCACTTAACTTCTTCTGCCATTAAATTTGGAAATCTTTGGTTATAACTCCCTTTCAAACTCTCTTACTACCAGTCAATTTAAATTCCCTAGGATCACTTTTAATTTTTCTCCCCCTTCTTTTGTTTGCATTAATGCACGGAGAGCCTTAATTTTATTCTAGCCTTTCTCTTTTAAATTCTTTGTATCTTTTAATGATAAAACCTTCCCCTCTTTATTTAATTGCTCTATTGGGCCCCATTTTGATACTCCTATTTTCGTTCTCTTAATATCTCCGTTATTACCTTCCTTGGGACGTCTAATTCCTTTAATACTATTTTATCTCTATCAAATAATCCTAGCGAATCCACTGATTTATTTATTATATCTTCTATTCTTTTCCATTTTGGAATGGGGTAATCCTCCACTTTCATTGCCCACTTTAACTGGAAAGCTATATAATATTTTTCTAATGAGGGGATGTTCCAACCTCCTCCTTCTTTTACTGCATATGATTTTTTTTACCTCAACCTTGCCCTCTTTTTACCAAAAAACCAATTCTTCAATGAGGCATCCTATTTCTTTAATATCATTTCTGGAAGCAATATTAGTAATACTTGGAATAAACAGAGTAACTTTGATATAAAAATTTTCAACGCTCTTATCTTTGACAATATCGCCATTTTTTATCTTTCCAACCTTTTATTATATTTTGAATCTTTCTCCATGCCTTATTATAGTTTTCCACCCCTATTTTCTTCCAGTTTTTTGTTATAACCATCCCCAGATATATCAGTTTATTTACTCCATTTCCCATACTCATTTTTGACTTTTGTAATTCCTCTTGGTCCTTCCTGGGAACATTTACAAACATAATTGTGGGAAATCTTTCTCACAGTGCCTCTGTGGCATCGCCATTACCAGAAAGCGTAAAAATCACGTAGCAGGCGAGGACAGTTTAACACATGCATATTGTACTAATCATGTCAAGGTTTAGATATGTTCAAACAATATGTTGCATTCTTAGGTGGAATGATGCTTCTTGATTGGCTAAGGGTATGTAGCCTGATTTAGTTCCCAGGCTAAGATCTCACACATGCGCAGAAAATTAAGTGAAATAACTAGCATTCCTGCTCATGCTCAGTAGTGTTAAGATTTAGACAAAGAAATACCTGTATTTGGGCATTATGTAGTCGTGTAAATTTGTGATTGGTTAAGAAACTGCCTCAAGGTGATGTGGGAATTGTAGTTCTGACTGTTTAATAAAAGCTCTGCCTGGGTGCGGCAGAGAGAAGAAGCTGCTCCATTTTGCACCAAGAAACTCTTGTCGGAGTCTTTATTTTCCAACCCACTTGGGGGGGGGGGCTTGCTGGCTAAGCTTCCTTAATGGGTTCCCATTTTTTCCAAGCCTTAAAATGTTAAGGCTTCCCTGGATTTAATTCCTCTATTTGGCAAGCAACTTTTCAAGCCTGATAAAGGCTTCCCTGGATTTTTACCACACATAATTTCAGATTTTTGTAAATTTACTTGTAATCCTGAAATTTCCTCAAAATCCTTTAATATATTAGACAGTGAATCTGCTACTTTGGTGGGACCAGTTACTACCAAAATTAAATCATCTGCAAACATATTTTTATTTCCTCTCTACCTACTTTATAACCTTTAATTTTACTACATTCTCTTATTCTTTGTGCTAATGGTTCCATGGCTAGGGCAAATAGTAATGGTGATAGGGAGCATCCCTGCTTTGTTCCTTTCTCCACTTGAAATCTCTCAGTTAAAGAGCCATTTACCCTCACCTCAGCATAACTGTCTTTATATATTTCTTTTAGTGCATTCCATTCCAAAAGGGCCCTGTGATATTCATCTGTCACAATATTTTTAATAAGTAATCTCTTCCTACCGAGGCTTGTTTAATATCCAATTTCATAAATGTAACCTTATTTCCCTTCTTCCTTTGTTAATTCGAGAACTATATCCTTTAATCTTTTTGCCAATATCTTAGTAAAAATTTTATAATCTTGATTTGCCAAAGTAATTGGTCTATAATAGGCTACTTGATTTTCTGGTTTACCTTCTTTTTTCAAAGGTAAAATTTCCATTTCTCTCCATGATTCAGGTATATTTCCCCCTTGCATTATTTCATTGAAAAGTTTCTCCATTCTTTCCACCAGAGCCTCTTGAAACTGTTTTAAAAAAACCGCTGTAAACCTATCCAAACCTGGAGCCTTTCCCATTTTTAATTCCTTTACTGCCTCCTTAATTTCCTCTACATAATCTTAACATTTAATATATGTTTCTGTAATTCAGAGATTTTACTTCTTACCTGCAGGTTTCCCTCCCCCTCTCTTTTCTTTTTGAAACATTCCACAAAATATTCTTTCATAATTCTTTTTTCCCCTAGATATTTAATTTCCCCCCTTTTATTCTTTAAATTTCTAATAACATTTTTACTCTTTTATTTTTAAATATATCTTTCCCCTGCCTGAATTGTGGTCCTTTGAAAGTCATTATTAATCAAGACCTGTTTCTTCCATAATAATGAATTATTAATTTCATCCAATTTCTCTTTTGCCTTATTTGCTTTTCTAATTTTTTTGATAATTTATTTTGTAATTTCATCTGTAATCCTAACAATTCCCCCATACATTTGTTTTCCCCCAGATTATCTCCTTTTTATATCTACTCTACTCCTCTAGGCAAATTCCTCTTATGACACACTTTGCAGAATCCCATAATAATGAAGATTTTATACCTTCCTGGTCATTTTTTTCTTGACTTCAGATGAAATAATTCTTGGATCAAATCTCCATTTCCAATCTTTATTTGGAAGGTTTGATTCAATTTGCATTATTAAATAGATTGTCTGAAGTCTATATATACCCAACCTTAAATTTTGAAACAATTTCCTTAACATCCTTCCTCACTAAGAAAAAATCAATTGCACTAAAAAATTTGTCTATAAGAGTCAAAGTTTCGTTCATTCTGCTTATCTTCTAATTTAGTCACATTCCTCCATAAATGGGACATAAAATTTGTTGAAATTCCTTATTTTCCTATATATTCAAATTAAAATCCTCTGCCACTATAGTTATACCATCTATTTTTTCTTCTATTTTATTCAAGGACTTCTTTAAAAATCTAGCTTGGCCTTTGTTTGGGGCATAGATTGATGCTAACGTATATTTTTGGGCCCATATCAAACACTTAACCATTACAAATGTTCCCTGAGAATCAATATCAATTTCTTTCATTTTGACATCCAGGTCTGTTCTAAATAGGATTCCCACCCCACTAGCTTTCCTTGTTCCTTTGGATTGGATCTGCTCCTGAGAACGCCAGGCTGGATGAGAAAGTAATGTTCTATTATCTGTTTTGTCCTTGTGAGTTTCTTGTAAGAGAATCATTGTTTTCCTTTTTAGCAACTGAACAACTTTTGTTCTTTTTGCCTGAGATGAGAACCCATTGATATTCACCGAGAAGTCTCAAATCTCTTCCCATTCTTTTTTAGTTCCGTTCCATTTGGTACCACCCTCCTGCCTTGCTTTTTTATAACTTTTTATTGCTTGCTCCCTTATTCCCAAACCCACGTCTTGCAACCCCAGTCCTGATAGGAACATACGTCCCAATCCAGACCTCATTGCCAGACTGTGACTTACCATTCCCTCCCCCTCCTAAGCTCCCTAAAAACCTATTTAACTGCCAGCTCATTTTTCCCTGAAAAAACTCCTTAACATGTTACATAATTCTACCTCTCCCTTCTAATATCATTTCCTCCCCACTCCCTTAACCTTAAACATTGAGAAAGAAAACTCCCCTACATCAAGGTATTCCAATTATCTTTTCCTCCTCCTCCCTACTTTGGCTTCTTTTCCCCCTATTATACATTTTATATTTTACATTCTTATATTAAGGTATATAAATGTATAATTATATTATACATTGTTATTATACATTATTCAAAACAGTTCCTTCATTGTTCAGATTTAGTCTCTTTTTTTTACAATATTACAATATCCCTTCCTTAAACTTCAGTCCTAGCTCAGACCCACTTCTCAGTTTGTTTTCTCCTTTGGCAACTTTAAACTATTAGCCTACTATTTTTAATGTCATTTATAATAAAATTATTTATCCTTCTTCTCCTGTAACTTCTCCTTCTTCTCCTTGGAGACTTCCTACAGAATATTTTTCCTTCTCTTTAATACCCAGTCTTTGCAACATTAATTCCGCCTCCATCTGATTACTGGCTTTGAACTGTTTATTGTTCTTGTAGACTAATATAGTAGCTGGGTAAATCCATGAAAACCTACAATTAGCCTTTTACAGTTCTTTTGTGAAGGTCCGCATCTCCTGTCTGTTCTTTGTTGTCTCCCATGAAAAGTCTGGGACAAATCTTAGTGTAGCACCCTTGTGATTCAAAGGGCTCTTTCTCATTTCCTTCAAAAGCTGTTCTATTAATTTCTCTTTACACAGGGCCACTATCTCTTGGATGTGCATTTTCTTTAGGTCTTGGTTTTAATTATCTGTGAGCTCTTTCAATCTCCTCTTCTGTAATTGTTCCAATGCCATTTGCAGATAAAATGGATAACAGTTCTGGAATGATGTCTTTGCCCTGTATCTCCTCAGGCAAACCCAGCACTTTCGTGTCTTTCAAGTCGGTTTTTATTTCATCAAGACATTTCACCAACCTCTTAATGCTACCAGTTAATTTTGTTTTCTTGTCTAATCATCTCAGTCAGATCCTCCTGGATCGCCCATCTCATCTCAGTACGAATTGCTCTTCCTATTTCCTCCCGTACCATATCGCATCTGTACACTTACGTACAAGGAGATCCTCCTGCCGCTTAGTGGATGCCATTTGTCTTCACTCCTTTGATCACCCGGAGTTTCCAGGAAAAAAAATTCACAGCTACCAGTGTAGAGGGAAAAAGTGGGGACTCTTCATTCAAAGACTGATATGTGCCTCTAGCTGAGCCATTTAAAGTAATAAATTTCTGTGATAGCTTTGGGAGCTTGTTCCGAGGCAATTTACCCCTCTCGGCGCATGCGTGGAAGTCTGATGCTGTAGTGTAATTGTTAGTGTAATAAAATTATTTGTGACAAGGAATACAAGGTTTAAAAGAATTACTAGACACCACCATAATTCTTAACTAAAGTCAGTAAAGCTACCTAGCTCTTTCCTTCAGTAAGTCAGTAATTTTGAACATCTGTGAACCTGTTCTTCAAACCAAAACATACTATGGCAGTTCTATCAGTTCTGCCCAGTAATTATTTGAAAGTCATTAACAACTATTTTTTCACTACACATTAGTTTATTGTAGACAAACATAAGGTTAACATAACAAGAAAAGACAGCAAAAGCAGACTTCAAGCTTTAAGGCAACTCCTAACAAGTTCAAAGGAGATGATGTAACCTGTTTAAATAGGAATTATGACAAAAATGAAATTACATCAATAATTTAATGAAGTCTCACAGATCTGCACTTAATTAGCAGAGGGAGAGGTTGTGTAATCTTAATGCCAGCATTAAGATGTAGTGGCCTTGTTTGTACGATCATATCTTTAGCTGACCTGAGAATGAGCTTTTCACCTGTATCTACAACCTAGCTGCTCCACACCAAGAGTAATCAAATCTGGAAGTGCTTAATTAAACACACTTTCCCATTTCACGCTAGCTGGAAACAATATTTATCAAGTTTAAAAGAAGCTTGGAGATTAAAGCATAGCTGGGAACTTCTTTAATAACAAGACTAACTCTTAACTTGATAATCACTACTTGTTTTGGATGAAACGGAAAGCTAGTTAAGAGATTTCCTGGTGCAAATATTACCAAAAAGAATGGAGGACAAAGGTGTACATGGATGAACAGTACATTCACACTACTGCTTGTCAGGCCAAGATATGATCATCTGAACGCAGCCATTAAGTAGCATGATACAAGAGAACAAAAAAGAAGTCATTTACTCAGAGACTGACAAAACTATGATGCAATAAGATAAATTTCTCTATGAAAGATAGGAAATTTGGTGTGGAGATTGCTGCTCTTGGACTGCAACTCCCAGAACAGCTGCCTCAGGAATTCTGGGGAGCTGTAGTCCAAAAACATAAATCTCCACATTTCTATTTGAAATCAGTAGCTGAATCAATAAGATTAACAGCATACTATTTGAGAATACACAACGGCATTTACAGAAAATACGCTTTGAACCTTTCCCCCTTAACTACATTATTTTTAGACCATTATTCTTAATCCAAGGAGGATAACATACACAAAACAATAATGATGTCGAAAACAAAAGATGGAACTGCAACCTTCCTACTTCAGGAGTGAAACCAAACAAAAATGTCATAGTATAGAAAAGATTAATGATGGCAATACACAGCAGATCAGCTAATTCAAATTTTAGAAGTACAGTATTTGCAATTGTTTGAAGTACAGCTGTTACCATTCATAAGGAACCATGCACATTAGTGCACTGGTATGTTTGTAAGCATGTTTCAGAGGACAAAAGCATACACTCACAAACCACATTTCTTGAACTCCTACCAACCAGGGTGGTTCATGGTCTGGCATGATGAAAGTTGCCGTTCCATAACCTTTAGCTCAGTAATTCTCAACCTCTGGCCCTCCAGATGTTTCAAATGTGTACTCTCCAAATACCAGACAACTTGGAAATCCAAAACAGCTGAAGGACCAAAAAGTGAAAACCAATTATTTATATGGTAAGAAGACATCAAATATTTTATATTTGAAAATAACTGGTGTCCCCCCCCCCACCAAAAAAAAAAAAACACCTTTTACTCAAGCCTTTTTTAAAACCTAACATCTTGCGTCCTCTCATCCTTCCATTCAGTGGTTCTCAATCTTTTCAGTACTTTTGGTGCAACTGATCAGGTAGCATCATGGCAATATCTTATAATGCAGTATCTTAAAACACAATTTGGCTATCACAATGCTTCAACCACCTGTGATTGCTTCTGTTTCATTTTAAGAAGATATGGGTTGGGATTACAATGGCAACTACTGAGCTAACACTGGAGGGTGCTTAACACCTTCTCTTTCAGCTGCTTGACAAGCAAAGTCACCCACTTGCAGAAGTTCTTCTGTTTCACTACTGGCCAATGCATTCCCCACCCCTCTGCCCAGGGAATTTGCCACTGGGCTCCAAGACTGTCAAACACTTAATCCTTCTTCAGGAAATGGGGTACAGCACTGGCTTATTTTGCATAACCTATGTATCCCTGCCAAGAAGAAGCTTTCTATTTCTAAAGAGTTTTAAGAGGCAAGATGGTTAAGAGGCTTCTCCAAAGGGGATGTCAGCCAGCAGCTTTGGTTCAATCCCAGCAAACACACATGCGAAGTCGAACCAACATTGAGTGATCCACATCTAAATAACTGGTAAGACAGTACTGTCAAGTTTTCTTTCTAACCGTGGTTCTACAGCTAATCAGTCTTTTTTAAAAAGATTGAATCGCAAATTTTGGACTTTTTAAAAAAATCTGGTAATTTGATGGAAATGACTTTACCCCATCTTAGCTCCTGGAAAATATCGAACCAAAACTGCTTTGTAAAAAAAATCAGATACTGTACCCTGACCAGCATGAGACAGTTAAAATACCTCAATTCATATTTCTTCCCAAGTGAAAGCAACACAATATAAAAACAATAAAACAGCTGTTTTCAACATGATTGTATTAAAGATATCACCTTTACTCTCAGACTAGCCAAATGTCAAACCAAATTAGAGAATTTTGACATCTCCCCACCCCCACCCCAATCCCTGAATAAAATCAAGGCCATGCTGCAATGAGTTTCAGGAGGTTATCAGAACAAGAAGCATACTGGCTGCCAAGCTGAAAGTTATGTCATACATCCTATAATAGAATGTGGCAAGAGATGAAAATTTCTTAATGAATGTTGCCATTTCAAAAATAACTTACATGTCAAAATATCCATAATGGGATATAGCAATTTAATTTTTTAAAAGTAGATCAACAGATAATACTGTTTTACTTGGTTTTGGTTGCATGATGTAAGAAAATGATAACGTGTGATACAAGCCTAAAGCAGGGTGGAAAGGAAAAGTACTCAAGACAGAACCACAAAGAATGCAAACATAAAAGCATGAACATTATGAAAAACAAACTTCCAAAATCTCATATAAAAATCAGTTTTAAAAGTTTTGGTTTTAAAGAACACACACACACACACACAAAATCTTTATTTTGCAATATTTTGGCCTATCCTGAAATGAACAAGTATTAACATTTGAAGAACTTTATGGCTGCATGAAGCCCTCCCTCCCCAATTAAAATAGTGCTGACAAAAATCAAAAGCTTGCATAGAAAAACAAGAATCTCAAATTCCCACTGGTGACATTTATAAAGAACCAAAATGCAGGTAATGCAACAATAAACATAGTGCAAACCATGGCAGAACATGATAGTTTGGCTGCCGTGGGTCAAGGAAGAGACTGAAGTATATACCCAGTTATCACAGTTTCTGGTCTTTCACTTCCATCCTTTGACAAATTTCAAAAGCAATTCTGGAACATAGCTGTTGCTTCTCTTAACGCAGCTTGAGATCATCACCACTTCCAAGGTTTGATCCAGGACTAGGGTCTTGTTGTCTTCTTGCCTGCATTAACATGGTGTGGGTGGGGAGAACGGGGGGAAGGAAATGCTTAGAAATGTCTAGAATGTTTAAGAAGTAAAGCAAATGACAATGTTTTTAAAATGACACTCTTAAGCTGGCAAACAATAATCCCTCAAGCCTCTCCCAATGCCTCTCACATAACAAGGCGGCATTCTGTAGAGATGTTAAATTCCCGGAAATTTTGAAGCTCGAAAAAAATGTTTTTTTTCCTGTTTTTTTTTTCAGGAAAAAAAATATGGAAAAATTAAAAAATGCTACATTAGGACTCCCTTCCCCCCTATTACAGCTTGAAAGTCATTCTGTTACTTTAAGAACATAAAATATGACTATGGACAATTTGACTTGGCATAAAATTATCACAGCTAGCATAAAATATAGTGTATCCAAACAATAATTACAAACAGAATTTACTTTTTAAATAATATTTATTTGTAATTGTAATTAACAAATGGAGTAAAAATCTCCTGAACAGCTTACTAGTTTATGTGGATCAAAAAATCCTCTAACAAAACAATGTTTAAAAATCCACAATTAACCATTTCTATTTCCTCTCCACAGTATTAAATAAAAACAAAATAAAAACCTCATTTTCGTAAAAAGAATTAAAGGAGGGGGGAAATGTATAGAAGGAAGTGGGACTACGATTCAATGAATGGGCATGAAATTTAATCAGAATCATTTTTGTTGCTCTTTATTTTCTTCCAGTGCTTTGAGGCTTAATGAAAAGCACAGAACTGAACCAAACATACCCAGGCACATGCAAAACCAAACGTGAAACCTTTTTCTTTTTCTTGTGACAATAGCAGCACCTCCTAAAGGAAGAAATGCATCTTGTGCCCTCCAGTAGGAAGGAAGGCAATTTTGCCAGGGATTGCTATCCACTTTCAAAATTTAAATTTAATTTTTGGGCCACCAGAGGGTGCAACAGGGCTTTTTCAGTAAAAGAAATGAACACATTTTTCTGTTAAACAAAAACCTGTGGTAGCAGCTCTTGCAGCACATAGCCACTGTGTAAAGAAAAATAGGTGTAGGTGTGAAATATGTAAATTAACCTTTTTGACCACTCCTCCTTTTATTTATTTATTCTTGGGACTATGACCCTGAGAAAAAGGAGAGAAAATACTAGGAAGCCAACGTTCCCATCTCCATACTTTGCCCCTTAAAATGGCCTTAGATGGCAGAAGCCAGTTTTCTCCCCTGTCAAAAGCATCTCTGCACTTATACAGGACAGGATGATGACGCCAGGCCTGCAAAGGAAGAAATAGAACTTGTCCTCATTTTCTGAGTGGAGTTGGGAGAAATGTGATCTAAACTTCAAACATTTCCCTGGCTGCTGCCATGACCGTTCAAGATGGAAAGGGCCATGAAGCTGTATTTTCCCCTTCAAGACTGTCCTGTTACGGAAGGATAGGTTCAGGCGTTCAGTGTTTGAATTTTGTAGATTAAGAGCAAGTATTTTATTTCCAATTTCGGGTTTTGCCGTCTCTTAATTTTTTGCTGAAAATACACCTGCCTTTATTTCATGTTAGATAGAGGCCTTGGAGAGGAACAATTTAGTGCTTGAGATGCTTTTCCTTCTTCACTGCCATGCAGTAACTTAAGAACGAATGACCCTGTACTTTCCTGACCAAAATATGCTAAAACAGCACAGTTCGCCCTGGCATCCTTCCCATCCTTTTGGATCATCTTCACGGGTCCAATTCCTGTTGGACAGAGCCTGCCTGTGCAACACGAATCATACCATCAGCAGTGGCCAACAGCTGCTGACCAAAGGCTTCCTTCTGAGATCACAAGCTGTGTACGAGCATCTATACCCTGAAAATGCCAAAGGAAACCTATAACCTCCAACAATCTTCTGCTGCCAATGACAATATTCCTGTCATTCAGGCGCATGGGCATATCAGGACGGCAAACACAAAGTGCTAAGAACTATTATCCCTTATTTGTATATTCAGCTTATATTTGAAATTACCTTCTAAATCCACTTTTGCAACAAGCTCCTCCTCTCTGTTTTGGGGTTGGTTATTCCAGATAATAGGTCCATAGAGTACTTAAATTTTAATTATTTATTTAATAGATTTTTTAAATATTGCACAATCTAGCCTGAAGGCAACTCTGGGCAGTTCCTCAAACCAGGAAAGCACAAAAGTGGGAACTGTATTCCTAACTACCAATTTTCTGGTGTTGCTCATTTACCACATTGTTTCAGATGTGAAATTGTGTGTGTAGAGTGTTAAAATAACCCCGGGAGTGCAGAAAATGCAATCTTGAAAATGTACTTCGCATTTATTTATTTATTTATTTATTTATTTATTTATTTATTTATTTATTTA
>JAHTLZ010000065.1:3911325-3932313 GCA_023846285.1 Phrynocephalus versicolor
TTATTTATTTATTTATTTATTTATTTATTTATTTATTTATTTATTTAGCTTTTATATTGCCTATTTCCCAATGGGACTCTAGGCGGTTTACAGAGAGCATCAATAAAACAATAAAACATCTATAAAAAACCATCAATGAGAGGCAGCAAAAAATGGTAGGACAGAGGGAAACCCCTCAACATGTAGCAGCAGGCGGAAAGAGAAAAAAAAATAACCAGAAATAAGGTTGCCATAGGCCTCCCTGTACAGCATTGTTTTTAAAGCCTTTTTAAAGGCCGGCAGGGACGATGCAAGGCACATCTCATTGGGTACGTTGTTCCATAATGAAGGGCCAACAACTTCCCCACCTCCCTCGGCATGGCCACCCTAAGTGAGCGCGCCCGCAACATCCGTGTGGGTCTGGCCTCTGTTGACCTCTGGGAGATATGCTCCGACAGGTATTCAGGGCCCAAGCCGTGGAGGGTTTTGAAAACCAAAACCAGGACCTTGAACCTAATCCAGAGGGCCACGGGCAACCAATGCAGGCGGGCCAGAACTGGGGTGATGTGGTCATATTTATGAGCACCCACCACCAGTCTGGCTGCCGCATTTTGTACCTGTTGGAGCCTCCGGACAAGGGTCAAGGGCAACCCCACGTAGAGTGCGTTGCAGTAGTCAATCCTCGAAATCACAAGGGCCTGCACAACTGTCCTCAGGGAGGACTCATCGAGATACGGTCGGATCTGGGCGATCCTGCGGAGCTGGAAAAAACTGAACAGCAGTTTATTAAATGCTACTGTGAAACAATCAGCCAGCTCTCCTGCCAATTCTGGGAACAAGTTCAATGCACATAAAACCAGCCTTGCAAAACATTTTCATTCATGGCTGATAGTTCAGCGTGGACATAAAAACCAACTCTTAACTGAAAGCTGTTGTGAGTTTTTCAGGCTGTTGGCTGTGGTCTGGAAGTTTTTCTTCCTGATGTTTCGCCAGACTCTCTGGCTGGCATCTTTAGAGGGCAAAGAGCTCTGGGGTACGTCGGGAAGAAAAACGTCCAGAACACAGGCAAACAGCCTGAAAAACTCACAACAGTTGTCAGAAGCTGGCCATGAAAGCATTCGAGAATACATCTTAACTGAACGTTTTTTTGAAATAAGTAAAATGTTGAAAACTGTTAACATAACAGATGGTATTTGTTTGTCCTATAACTTACAATTATTAGAGTTACTATGCTCTGGCTCTACAATACAGTTGTGTGTCAGATACTTTGTTTTACAAGTCTTTATTCATTCAGGCTTTGCAAATTTTGGTCATAACTAGAGATGGGCACTTACCATGGTTCGGCATTGTTTGCTAGATCAGGCCTATGAGGGCCAGGATTCCTTGCCCCACCTCCTTTCAAGGGCGCCTTGTCAAAAGCAGTGTGGCAAGTTTCCTCCTCTCTTGTGTGGGCACTCATGGCCCAGAGATGGGTGTGGAATACAGGCCCCTGCACAACACATGTGGGTCCAATCCAACAAACCCTGCTGAACTACAGTAAGCACCCATCTCTAATCACAACAAGAAAGTTTATCATCACAGTGATAGCTTGCCAGACTTATAAGGTCTTGTAGCTAGAGGAAATGTAGGAACAATTTCTATTATAAAATTCCTGTTGCTGTACCAGGACCTTGTGCCCCCCCCCCAGGTCAAGCAGAAAGTACTGCTGATCATTAAGGTGAGATAGGATATAAATAACAGCCATGGAAGGAGCATTGCATTGCAAGGCAATAACCTACCACACACCCGAATACTAACAGTAGCAGCAACACTGGCAGAAGAGAACATGGGTTTTTCTCCTTAGCTTGAAACTGGCTTGGCTGAATGAGCACTGAAAATAATATTCATGTGTGTTTTAATATGCCAAAAGGTTAAGTAATATACTTTACTTTCACAGATTTTTAATATAAACAACTTTCATATTTTTAAAGATTTATTCCATGCTTTCTGACTGTGTCTTTTTAGGCCATGCTCTTGCATGTAAGTAAGACTCTTTTTGGTATTTTATTGCATTTTTTTATGCTACTGTGTTTTGAACTGAATTTTAACGGACGTATTTGCCTGCACCTTAAATTCAGTTTTCATGTATTTGGGCTTATAGTTTTTCTATAGCTGTAAGGAATTTGGGTATTTTCAATATTTGGAATTTTATTTTTGTATAAAATGTAGATAAAGTTGGAAGAATTAAACAAGCTAGAATTAATGCAACAAGACTGGTTATCTATCTTGATACCTACTTGAATTCTGATATGACTGGATATGATTGTCTGATTTCATTTTGGAAGTAACCCTTTTTTGGGATAACTGCCAGCTGTGATAAACACAGGTTTCTGATTTTTCCCTAGAGGTCTATATAAAGCTCTGGAGAGCTCTTAGGGAGACACTCTGACCTGACACATTAATAAAATCCTATTTAACAGTATTGGGGATGAAAGGAATTTCTAGCAAAGAACAGGTTTCAAACTTAAACTTTCAAGCCAAATACAATACTGAAACATTTACTATTCACAAAAGTTCACATATAAAATCACTACAAGGAGGATGTCAGGAAATAATAAAACATTCATTTATGCAAGTATGTATGAAAACTGAAAAAAATAACTTGGATTTTGTATACTAAAATCTAATAAAAGGTCACTACACTGTGCCAACTCAACACAAACCAGGGTTCAAAACATTTTTCTACTTCATTTTAGGTTTCTTTGTTGGTGATTTTATTGACACATCTTTATTTTACCATATATTAAAATATTAAATCCTAGCATTATTTTGGGCCTGACATTATTTTGTGCTGCAAGTGAGAAAGTCCATTTGTGAATTACTTTTACAGAAGTTTTAAAAGGTAGTTAAATTTGGCCCTGTGCAAAATATTAATACAATAGTTATGTGACAAATTTCCTCTTGACAAATGGAAATAAATGCAAGCATTATTTCACACAACTTGTGTCAGAACAGTGATGATTCCAAATTATAAACATACAGTATAAGTACTTCTCATGAGTGCATATATCAAGCATAAATATATTACAAAATCTAGTTATTGGTGGTAAACAGGTTGAGATGTTTACCATTTATTTTATTACATTTTATTTTATTTTATTTATTTATTTTATTACATTTTATTGTAAGCCACCCAGAGTTCCAATTGGGAAGATGGGCAGGGTATAAGACTAATTAATAAATAAATAAATAAATAAATAAATTTACTTTTCTGGTAGATCATATTCTACAAAAGGAACAAAGACAGCCTGATAATCTCTTTCCCCACAAAATACTCTAGTGCAAGGGGCCTGTTAATGATTACTAACAATTTCCTCCTCTATATTTGTCAGGAAAGGGAAGGCTAGGTCACATGACTGTAGAAGGCAGGAGAAAGTAAAATTCCATTATAATTAATGTCTACTGAATATTCAAAATGTGATAGCAGATTCAAAATCATATGTGCTTCCTATGTTTAACATAAATCCTCAAAACAAAATAGAAAGAAAATGGCACTTCAAATTAGCCAAATAGATAAATTAGAGGAAATTCTATAACTATACATTCAGCTTAAGTCTTGTTTTCCATATAGTTTTATCTCATGAACTTTTGAGATGAGATTTATTTCCAGCAACCTAATTTTGTTAAGTACAGTATATTGGTTTTCAGCTCAAGCATGTCAATATCTACTTGACCCAATTCAGTATTACTTTAAGACACGAGTTCTCAAAGTTTTCAAACAGCGGGCTGGTCCTCCACTCCCCAGATACCACTGGGGGACGGACCACAGTCCAAAAACAAAAAGGACAACATGGGAAAAAAGGGGGGAGGAATGGGCAAGTGGGCAGAGCCCCCCCCCATGATCAGCATGTCTCCAGGCCCCCAGCAGTGCCTCCTGTCCTGGATCGCTGCCCTGAGGCGACGCCAATGGGATCCTTCTGCTGTGCCTCTTCCTTCTACTGCAGTGGTAGCGGCTGAAGTGGCTCTCCTTCCTTCCTTTCTTCATTGCGTCGGGAAGTAGGCGGCAGCCCAGGCAAGCTCAGGCCCCTCATCACCTTCTAAGCAGCCACTCAGGATGAGGAGCAGCAGCTGCGGCAAGGGCAGCAAGGCTGGCGCCACTGCGTGCGGATCCAGCCGTGCGCCCTGGCCATCACGCCCTCGCTGCACCCTGGAGGGAAAGCTGCCTCCTCTCTTGGCCTGGCCCAGCCTGGCCTGACTTGGTGCGCTGCAAGTGATGGAGGGAGGGATCATGGGCTGGGAAGGAGGGAGGAGAGGCAGGAAGGCTGCTGTGCTCTGTTGGCTCGCCAGCCCACCCATCACAAACCAGGGATAAATGCAGGCCTGCCAGCCTCCCAGGAACCAGCCCGGGTCACCGTTGGCCTTCCCTTCCCTTCCCTTCCCTTCTTTCTCCGCCACCACCTCTTCGCTGGTCTCTAACCCAGTGGTGGTGGTGGTGGCGGCGGCCTCAGCCTGGGGCCATGGCTGGGCTCCTGCCTCCCCTCCCTCACTCCATGGAGCAAAGCAGCAGCTTGGAGGGGGCTGGGTGGGCGGGAAGTGACTCTGTTTCCCCTTGATCGCCTGCCATCAGTCCACTGCTGTGGCTGCTCCAGCTCGGAAGGCTGTCTGGCACTGCCTCCGTCTGCCCCCTTCCTTCCTTACAACCACAATAATGCAGGCGGCGGCCACACAAGCAAGGCGGGCGGGTGGGCGGGGTGGAGGAGCAGGGGTGGAGCCTTGGGGCCATAGAGGGAGTGGGAGACCTTGCCACAGCCCTGTCATTTTAAATTGCCCCCTCGGCTGCAGCACAGAAGATGTATCAGAGGGTTCCCTGGCTCCCTGTGGCAGGAGTAAGGCTTTCTTTCTACATTCTGCTACTGAACAATTCTGGGAAAAGAACTTCTCAGCAGTATCCGTGTCATTTTTACAACACTACCATGTGACTGATGTACAGCTGACCTCATCTACAACTGCTTTTAAGGGGTTTTTAAATGCATCTGTGCACTCCAGTTTTTAACTAAAGTTCATCTTATTTGCTGATGACTGGTATTTATTGCTATAAGTGTCTTTGTTTTAAAAGGTTTATATTTACTATTATTTTATTAAACCATTTGTACTGTTTTATACTGCAGGCAGACTGCTATACAGTATTCAGTATTCTTGAAAGACTATTTATTGACTTAAATAGACAAGCTGCACTTTTAAAGTACCAGAATGACATAGTATGTGCAAGTGTGGAAGGGCCACTGGACACCCAAATCAAGCAAACATTTTAAGTTTTCCATAGAATCAATGTTGAACAGAACACAAAGTAGGTCAATTTTGCAAGCAAAGCAATATATAATGTATGCTCAGTCAATGGAGGTTAGAAATAGGCTGAGCAATGGCAAAGTACCAGACGACAGTAATCAATAGTAATTATATATTTATAGCGTCTCTACCAGGCATAAAACAATACTTTCTCAAATTAAAGCACCTTTCTTCCTAATTGTTAGAAAAACCCATTAGAAGCAGACATTCTTTGGAGACATATGGAGATACTGCCCATCTGAAAAAGCACAAGGTAGCTGCAATTCAGTTTCCAGGTAGTTAAGAAACTGCAGTTTCCTGTTTCCTTTTGGAAAGACTCCCAACATTACTTAACTGGAAATTTTAGCCTTTCAAACCATGCAATGTAACTTTCTCATTACCATATACTAGCTGGAGTGAATCCACACGTCCAAAATGCAGACAACATTTCCTATTCCTCACTAAAACAATTTTCTTGTTACTGCCTGTTGGACAACATGAAACTAGCTATCACCCCAGACATACTTGGTCTAATGAAGATTCACTTGAGCTGTTCTGAATTCTTTTCCTACAATCCATCATGTGGTAGGACTGATGGAAAGCCAGAGGCACCACAAAGAAGCAATCTCCTATCTGTGACATCAGTGTACGGAGAAAACAGCATTTGTAATTTCTTGTTTGACGGGATTCACATTTTGGCATATCCCACTTACTGAAGCATGAACTGCACTTGTCACTGCTTTTCAATGTAAACCTTCTGACACAAAGAGAAGCTAATTAAAAGCACAAGGAGCTAAACCCCTGGGGTGTTAAAAAAATCAGACTCACGTATTAGGGGATTCTGTGGAAGCACTAGAAAACATCAGAATCTGCTACTAGCTGCAGAATCCGGCACCTGAAAGATCTCAGTTTTCACTGACCACACAATTGTTACAATTTTATAGCTTTGATGGTTTTGAGGAAATAATGCACTTGGAGGCAGATGAGTTGGATTTCTAGTTTATTATAGTGCCCTGCGTAGCAAATTGCCCCTTCTTCGTGACTAACAGTGTCCAGCAATTCTTGGCACAGAGTGCAATGTTTTTAACAGAGAATACATATAATACATTTTAACATGAGGAATCTCCTTGCCAACTTGGTGACAGGAAATTTTAAACCTCCATTTTGCTTGGGGCCAGATCTGATGTCCACTAACTGTTGGCTTTCAAGTTTTGAGCCCTGCCTGACGCCTCAATCTACTCTAATTAAGTAAGGAAGCACCCCTAAGAAAACTAGAGCTTGCCCAGCATGTGTATTAGATTTTTACTCGGGAAGCACAATGATGATACTGAAACAAACTTCCACCATGTCTTCCTAGCAGGAAGAGATATTTTACTACCCATAAGAAAAAGAAATCCGGTAGACAATATTTTCCAGATGTTGCTGTGTGATATGTAACATCCACCTTTCCTGTGAATCTTTGCCTCCTGATTCCAGCTACGAACACCAAACGTCATTTCCCCTCCCTGTCCTGATCTATCTTGTATATTTGCAATTCTCTCAATGCTGTCTCTCAACTCTAGCTGACTGCTTCGTCCCTATACTTGCTACCTCCCATGCTCTTATTCTTTAAACATTTTATTTATTGGCCACACAGCTGCACAGTTTTAACAGTCATTGTAACTTTGCTCTAATACCTGTGATGGGAGAGCATTTATCCACAGGAAAACCCAGTGAGGTTGACTTTCCCTCTCTTTGCACTGTAACATTTGGGGTCTTTAAAATCTACTCCAGAAGGTTCCCCACCAGCAATTCAAGATTTTTTAGTGGCGGAGGGAATGGAAATGGGGAGGGAGAAGCCCAACTACTGCAAATATTTCTGTGTATTTTGTGAATTCAAGTGTGGCTGGTATTAAGAGCCCATTCAGATGGGGTGAATCTCACGACTGCTGGAAGGAATCTTTTTGCCAAGACGCTTGAAAATTTGATAAGGAGAGCTTTAAACTCAGGGAGAGGGAGAACATTTTGTTAAAGGTAGAGATACAGAAGGGGTTGTGGGGAAAGGTACAAATGTTGAAGCAAGAGCAGGACAAAGAGTGTTACAGACCATCCATGTGAGGAAAAACAGGTTAAGCAAGGGGCTTGTAAGAAACACACGCAGCCTCAAATGTCTCTACACCAATGCACAGATCATGGGAAACAAACAGGAGGAGCTGGAACTCCTAATTAGAGATGGGCACGAAACGCCAAAATGGCATTTTGTTTCATTATTCGTTTCTCTGCCCCCATTTTGTTTAATTTAATACAAAACAATTTTTTTTAAAAAAAATCATTTCATATTTTGTTTGTTTCGTTTCTTTTTTTACTTTTTCTTTTTTTCTTTTTCTTTTTAGCGTGGTCGGTGCTTTTAATTTTTTTTTTAATTTTAATTTTTTACTTTTACAGCACCGATCATGCAGCTCCCAGGATGGGTCGGCACTTTTTATTTTATTTTTAAATTATTTTTAATTATTATTTTTAAAAGGATGGGAGACACCTGGCTGGAAAATAGTACCTGTGAAAGGGATCTGGGAGTCTTGGTGGACCACAAATTGAACAAGAGTCAGCACTGTGATGCAGCGGCCAGGAATGTCAACACGATTCTTGGTTGCATCAACAGAACCATAGTATCTAGATCAAGGGAAGTGATAGTACCACTCTATTCTGCTCTGGTCAGACCCTATCTGGAGTACTGTGTCCAGTTCTGTGCACTTCAATTTAAAAATGATGTTAACAATCTTGAGCAGGTCCAGAGGAGGGTGACCAAGATGACTGAGGGTCTGGAAGAAATGTCTTATGAGGAGCAGCTTAGGGAGCTGGGAATGTTCAGCTTTACAAAAAGAAGACTGAAAGGGGATATGATAGCTATGTTTAAATATTTGAAAGGATGTCACATTGAAGAAGGGACTGGTTTGTTTTCCATGGTTTCAGAGACTAGGATGTGGGCCAATGGTCTCAAACTACAGGAAAAGAGATTCCATTTGAACATCAGGAAGAACTTCATGACAGTTAGAGCTGTTCGGCAGTGGAATATGTTGCCAGAAAGGGTGGTGGAGTCTCCTTCTTTGGAGGTTTTTAAGGAGAGGCTGGATGGCCATCTGTCAAGAGTACTGTGATGGGGGTTCCCGCATGGCAGAGGGTTGGACTAGATGGCACTTGAGGTCTGTTCCAACTCTATGATTCCATGATTCTAAGCAGTATATATGTTTTAAGAAAGTTCTATGTCCACCTTGCAGCAATCCAACATATACATTTTTAGCAATTAATCTTTCTATTTTTATCACTCCTGTCTTTAAGCCTTCCACCTGTATGTAGGCAAGGATGTGATATGGTGAAAATATAATGTGGTTTATTTAAAATAGCAATACTGTAAATTTTTCCTCTATGAAAACAGTACTGAGGTTAGTCGAGGTCTTCTTTCATTTTATATAAATAGAGCAAAACTGAAAAAGAGAACACTAATGCTATTTGATCTTAGGTTTTTATTACACCTATATCCTTGTTATTGTTGTTGTTATTATTATGCATGTATAAGATTAAGCACACACTAAAAACTAACCTCATTTCAGAATAGCAAGAATTGCTTTTTGTAGTATAATGTACACATTTTACTCTAGCTGTAACTTCCTATGCTAAAGTAAGTTGCAATTAGAATCGGCCTGTTTAAATCAATGCAAAGTACAGAGGAGTTCACTCACTCAAGTCCCACAGATTCAATGTGGGCCTGCCCTAGTGCATTTACTACACCAGCTGATAGGATTTCAGCCACTGCATACTACATTATCTGAACACATAAATCTCCTTAAGCAATTGGCCATGTGGCATAAAATATTAATTTCTCCTTACATTTTATACATATTTGAACTAATTATCAGCACCATGTTTTCTTCCATCTCCTCTGGCTCTTCTGCAAAATAAAAACTGCTGTTCTATAATACAATTTCATTTGATCTAACACAGCAGCAAAACCTAACGCTTATTAAATGATGTACAGATTATCTGATGATCTTCAATACAGTTACTGATGTGGAACAGACTAAAATATGGGAAATTAACAATACTAGATCAAATCAACATAAATTTATGTACTGAATTGCTTAGCTATCGCCATTTCAAAGGACAACTTTTCCTAATGATAAAAAGATTTTAGCTTGTCATGTATTAATATAGTTCTTTCTGCCTAAACAAGAAATTGAAATATCCAAATAAAATATCAGATTTTAGTAACAGTAAAAAAAATCTAGATTTTTGGTAGAGTACTAACCAGTAACTGACAGCAGCTGTGAAACTCTCACCTCCATTTCCTCCCGATGAGACCGGTCCCGGTCTTCGAATTCGCGGGTTCTTCTGCGGGCTTCTTCAAATGCCTGTTGTGCCAATGCATCTTCCTGCTATCAAGCAGAAGTACAGAGTCATGTGAGATGAAGCTTTACTTTCATTTCAATACATGACAGTTGTTTGCCTGCAATTTATTGGGGACACTATCCCCCTTTTCTCTCAAAAAATCAGATTCAAGGCTACTCTTCAAATTTCAGATCAGGTAAGTTGTCAATGAAAATGAGACAATGAAATATTATAAATGAACATATAAAATAATTCTGTTCACTTGCATGGTTAGAACACTTATTAAAACGATGGCATGATTCAGTTCCACTCCAGGTGCAACAATCAGATGTGGATTCCAGTCGACTGTTCTTGGCTTAGAGACCGTGGGGTGCTATGGTATATGGAAACAAATGCAGGATAGTCCCAGGGTGAGGGAGAGAAAAGCTCTGTTGGCTTAGGTGAATTCTATGCAGCCAAACAGAGGATCTTCACTTCTTTGTCAGTGCTTACATATATTAGTTACCTTCTGTTGTCTTAGCTGCCAATATGGTTTTACTTAAGAACAAATATAAAACTAGATATAAAAAGGAAACAGCACAATTTCCTTCGAAAAACAGGTGCAATGATATAAAACCAAGGTGGAATTGGAGCACGGAACTTAGAAAAGAGGTAAGAAACATGGGGTGGCATAAAATGAAATATATATGCAAAAAAGTTCCATTTTGGTGCACTGTTTAAGGCAAAACAACGCTGTTTCCTCTTTTTTTCCCCATGTTTTACTTTTGTATTAAGCACTACACACAAGGTACAACTGTCAACCGTACAATTATGCTACATTTTGATATTATGGTATTCCTCTAACTGTTCTCCTTTCCTAAGATTTATAGATGCAAAAAATCTTGCTCCAGAGAATCCAGCTACATTTTAATACACCAAGGACTAAGCACATTAAAGTTTAAATTTTAAATAAAATGTCTATAGTGCAAGAATGTCAAATTGCCTTTTTTGCCTCAGGCACTTCCTGTACCCTAAAGCAATTTTGTGAAATGATGTGGAAGAGTGCCCCTTGTGGCCTTGCTTAGTTTAATACAAACTTCTGTCCATCAGTAAGCATGAATTAAATCTTTAGTACAGTACTATACACTGAAGTGAAACATGCACATTTGCCATTAAGTTCTACTGTTAAGTAGCAGATCAGGCTGCTGTTTCGTTGGCACAATGGAACAAAAATTGCAATCCTTTTCTGATATGGAAACACTAAAAACATTTGAGATATAATGTGGTTACCAACAAAAGGCAGCATGATAGATTACAGCAGAATGTTCATTAAAGGCCACAAATAAGTTAATAAAATGTCTTATTAAAATATGGTGTAAAATTTTAATTTCTGCACTACAGCAGCATTTTAAGTCTGGTAAATTAAAATGTAAAAAAGTTCATATTTTCATAAGAGTACAGCCCTGAACATATGGTTAAGTGGCATATGGAAGTACCTTTAACAAACACAAGGTAAGAATATCACCAGTTAAGAAAACTGAATAAGGAAATATCCAGAAAACACCATATGCTTGGTATGAAAAGGCAGTGGGGAAGCAAGAGAATTGGTGAGCCGAGTACCCTATTGTGACGTGGGGCTGCATTTCCTACATCATTTTGAATGAACCATACAAATCCCAGTCTACGCCTTGACAAATAAGGATTTTCAATGCAAAATGCAGTTTTAATCCTAAGCAAAGTTTTTTTTTCAAATGTCCTTTTCCTTGGAACAAAAGGCAGGTCTAAATGTGTAATCATATTTGACTGACACTTTACACTGCTACATCTAAAAACCGTTCAAGTATTGCTGCTTGATTTTTCCAATTTTCCCTTTCTCTTATACAGTATATGTCATAATTTCTACAGCTTTTAGGACACGGAAGGGTTGGCCCTTGAGACTTTTGAAAATGCCCTTCTTACCTGTGCCCGCTCTTCATCAAATTCTAAGCAGCCCATGCCATCCAGTCTCTGGAGATCTATCCAGCCTTTCCAAATAACACAAACACCATTAAGAATCATAGGTGCTTTTAAGTAGACCTAAAATATGAGAAGATACATACCAATAGTGCAGACTGCATACGTGTGTGTGTGTATATATATATATATCTTTATCTATCCATCTAAAGGAAGGTAGAAAGATGAACAATGAGATCACCTTCCAAAGAACTGTATTCAAATTGTGACTACTTTACTGGTTAACAGCTTGATAAAAATGGTCAGACCTCTTCAGCATATAAAATTTAGAAGCAGACACAAAAAGATTATTCCAGGCTTCATCTACAAGAAGAAAAATTGATTGTTTCATTGATTCAGGCCAGATCTCAACAAATCTTGCCTAGTGGCCGGACAAGAAAATGTCCCACATTAAGTACTACAAGAATTCACACTGCAGGAGGGTATCAAATCATAACAATAGGATATAAAACATAGCCAACTAGTATATATAACATGAGTGTCTTCTGAAAAAAATGAAAACTGCAATGCAAAACGTATGCTGCCATAGTCCAAATGCCACAGGGAAAAGTCAAAAACAAGCATGGCACATAGATGATATAGACCTCTAAAGCTAGAGAGCAATCATCATGAAATCCATGGCTAATTGTGTCTCTCTTCCAAATGTGAAGGTCTTGCTCTTTACAGACTCATGAAAAGTGTAGACACATTTTGTTTTAAAGTCTCTGATTACGCAAGCACGTGTTTCATTTGATTTGCTGTCCCCCCCCCCAAGTATACACTTTCTTTAACCTTTAACCTTGAAAGTAAACGTTTTTGGATAACACTGCTATAATCTTCAACATGCTGAGGAGTGGGCTTTTGAAGACTTCAGTACATTTTGCCCTCTCCTGCTTTATTCTCTTTAGAGCTCCAAGTGCAATAATTTTTTTCTTGCAATTGGCATCAGGCATATTCAATACTTTATCCCTTTGCTTTTAAACTTTTTTTTCTTTACAAAATGTCATTTCAAAGCAAAAGTGCAATTTCCTTTCTGTTGGGGAAAACAGTAGAGGGCTACATTTTGGTATAAACTGCCAGCTACTATTGCTGAAGCCGTTTGACCACACTTCCTTCTTTGAAGATAAAACTTGTTTCCTCTCTATTTCTAAGACTATTTTAAGAATACAGCTACCACATTGCACTTTAATTCAGTTTACTCTTCAAAAGTATACTAATCTTCAAATAAAGTTACCTGAACATACATCCCACTCATTGTATACGACTTCACAACAACTTCTGTCCAAATAAGGCAGCACTAGCAATACTGGCAATCTTATAAACATTAGGTAACGAACATTCGGTTTTTAGTATTAGCACTATATGTAATAACAATAGCCTTCCTCATACTTCAGATATGATGAGTTCTATACATATGTATCACCTACAAAATGAAGATTAATTTTAGTGAACTTTCAGTTACATGCCTAACACAACAAACACATAGCTTTGATGGCAGAAACTGTTTTTTTAAATCAACAATGCCACATTCAGAAAATCATTTTTGCATGCTATGAGAAGCAAATATATAATAGGGCATGCATGTGCTTGCAACCCACAGTATATTTCCCTCACCCTATGTGAATATTTGTTCCATCAAGTCAAGATGCTCATGTAATAAAAAGGAGTTTAGAGACTTCTGGGTTACAAGCAAACCAACGTAGCTTATTAGTTTCTATAGTACTTTCTTTACAAATTTGAGACAGGAGCATGCAACTGCCTCCTACTGCAGAGAAGAGGTTTTACTTTTACAGTGTAGGAATTTAAATTTAATCAATTTAATCAATGTAATTTAATTAAATTTAATCAATTTAATCAAATTTAATTTAGGAGACATTAATCAATTAAATCAATTTAAAAATTTAGGAGAATTTAATCAATTTAGGAGACTAAATCAATTGTTTTTGGTGTCTTGAGGAATTTTTACTACAGAACCCTAAAACTGCACCAACCATATCACTGTTTGCAAATGTACCTATGTCCAACAGTCCATTCTATGTGACATTTCCATACTACCAACTTTCTGTTTTTCTCTTTTCTCCATTACTAACAAAGCCAGCTTCCACTACAAGATCCTAGGCAAATTTTGCCTACAACTCCCTTTCTTTTTATATCATCTCTTAAATTTCCCCATTCCCTAAACTTCAAATGCAACCCTCACCTTCCTCTTCCTCTTCCTCTTCCCCCTCCCCTACCCACCCTCACACAGATCTGGTTTCTGTTTCTTTAGGTATTTTTACAACAGACCTTCCATGCAAATATACCTACATACAACAGCCAATGAATATTTGGTATGAAACGTATATACCATTACATATTGTATTGCACACCTCATTCTGCTGCTATATGCCTGAAAAAGTGGATGTGTCCATGAAAGGTTACATTAAAATATGAATGTTAGTCTTTAAAGTGCCACCTGTTTTGGTCTGTTTTGTTTTATTTTTCTTTGATTTTTGCCTGGAATAGTTACACAGACTAACACAGCTACTTTCTCCAAAACTAATCAATTCATAGTATTCACTTATGTAAGGTGCAAAGTTGCTTTAGCTCTCAGACGGCTCTTTGTGAATATTTTAAAGGAAAACGCTTTCATGCTTTTTGTAGCTGAGGTTTCATTGACTTATAATACTGTACTAGAAAAACTGAGCTGATCGCTTAGAAACATGCATGTTAATTAACAACTCCTGAAAAACAGGCAAGATCTACAGTAGGACCCAGGTATCCCCTGTGGATCGGTTTCAGGCCTTCCTGTGGATAACCACACCATGGATAAGAGAGAACACAAAAAAGCCCAAAACTTCTGTTTTGTGTCAGTAGCTTGTTTTACAGCTGCCATTTTTTTGACAATAGCTTGCTTTACGGCTGCTGTTTGTGTCAGTAGCTTGCTTTATGGGTGCCGAATTATTTATTTAATATTTTCCTCTGCCAGTTGTGGATAACTGACTCAGTAGTTAATGAATCAGTGGATACGAGGGTCCTAGTATATTTATGATAGGTCAAGAAGTTGAAATGATAAAGAGCCTGTATTTACAAATTTAGCCCACTACCTTCCAAACACATCTTACAGAGATACATTTATCAACTACACAGAATGTCCACCCATCAAAGCCTTTAACGAATATCATTTAATGTTGTTACATCTCTTATTCTAATAAATTAAACATCACTCATTAATCAACTGCACTCCAAAGTGTCTTCAAAAGATGACACCACCTCAGCTCTTAAAACGTTCACATCTGTCTTTAGAATTTCAACCTGAAAGCTGTATGTTTGTGAGGCTGCCTTTACCAGAGAAACTCAGGAAATAAATCAATATGACAGCATCACACTTCTTCCTACTATCTTAACAGTTACCACAGAAGCTTTTTTCCTAAGACAAATGAATTGTTTCTTCATTAGAGTGCACAAAATTCACCAGTTACCACCCAACAGTTGGTGAGTCAGCACACTGTCACCATATAGAGACAAAAAGGCATGAAGACTCAACTGCTCTGGAATTTGTTTTCAGTCATATTCCCAGCAAACATGCTGATCATACATTCTTGTAGAAGATACTCAGGAGTGAGTCACTGTCCATGTTGTATTATATACAACTTTCCCTATTGAGAGGCAAACTGTGAAATGCCTGCCTACTTATTAAGCACAGCAAATATGCTTGACTGTTGATTCCACCTTCCCATGAATCATTCCAGTCACTAAATGCTAAAACTCTGATTTTTAATGGTGCAGTTTTACTAAACATCATCAACAGTACAGAACGGTCTAAGAAACTTCATTGGAGAGATTATGAAGAGTTTGTTACTTCTAACCAATCTAAGCTTCTTCATACTATCATATTAACAACTGCCTGTTCTGACCACTTCACAAGAAATCATTTCATAGAATTTTTCAGGAAATGACAGTAATTCTATAGCAATAATAATGCATGCAATCCATTAAGTGGTTGTCTCAGGGTTCTTAGAAGTCAGTCCTTCAACTAAAGCCCTAACCCAAACTATGTAAATTAGTTGTTATCAGCAGTGAGGCAAAAGGTATTACTACTGCACACATAAAAAGGCAGTTATTTCAAGCCCTGCCACCCCCACGAAAAGAGGGGGAAAGGTTGTTCAATTTTTAAAAACCTAGAATATATATTCTAGAACCATGCCTCTAAAACTTACATTGGCTTGTTGAATAACTGGCCATGTTTATATAAACAACTGAGCATGAAGTACAGTGGTGCTTCAAGTTACGAACAACCCTAATTACAAAAAAAAAGAGTTATGAATAGAAATCTGTGGGTATAGGAAAATTTTGAGTTAACAAAAATGCCAGGGTTTTTTGAGTTACGAAAAAAATTCAACAAATTCTTTTCCTGGGACGCATTGCATCTGGGAGTCTTAAAAACACCAGCTCCATACTTCCAGAACTCTGCAGGTTGCACATGGTATGGAGTGTGGAGGTGTAGAGCGGTGTTAGAGAGAGAGAGAGAGAGAGAGAGAGAGATTTGGAGCCATTTTGGAAGGTGTTAAGAGCTTTTTCCTGCAATTCTCTACTGAGATAGGAAAGATAGGTTGATGATTTTTGTATTCTCTTTTTGTTTGTTTTTTGTGCATGGGCGGTGTGTGTGAGTGGGGGGGGTCCATGTCTGCTAGTCTTCTCTGCATGGTCTGCCCCCCGTTTTTTGCATGCTGTGCATGTGTGGTGGTGGTGGGCTCTCATTTAATTTTCTTTTCTGCATTTTAGAAAAATCTTTATTTTGGCTGTGCTGTTTTGAATTCCTTCCATGTTTTAAATTTTGGTTTCTGCAATTTGGAATTTAGGGTTTCTTCTTGCTGTGCTGTTTTGAATTCTTTCCATGTTTTAAAGTTTGGTTTCTGCGGTTTCGTTTTGCTGTTAAAGTTTCTGGGTTAGTTATGTTCCTGTACAGTGTCCATGTCTTTAAAATGTACTTTATAAAGAGTTTTGAACACAAAATGGGTGTTTGGTCTTTTTTCTAGCCTCCGGAATGAATTAATCAGTTTCCAATGCATTCCTATAGGAAATCGTGTTTCGAGATACAAAAATTTTGAGTTAGGAAAATGCCATTGGAACAGAGTAATTTCATAATTGGAAGTACCACTGTATCGAAGATCCTACATAAGGATGAATTTTAAAAAGCTCTGACACAATGCATTTTACAGGGTTCTCAGAATATACAGATCAACCATCTGTGTCTGTCCTCAGTGTGGAAGGGATTGTCACTCTTGAATTGACCTTTTTAGCCACACTAAATGTTGCTTTAGGACTTCTATACAGAGCAAAATACCATAGTCTCTTGAGACTGAAGGATGCTTATGACTGATCAACCAAACAATTCAATGTATCGCACAGAGCAGTCAATCTGAAAGTCAATTGGGGGAACAGAGCTAAGAAAGGAAACCAATTATCTAGCTTAATTTTCTAGATCTTTTAGCTCTGGCCCAACTTAAGAGCAGTTAGACTATGAAGTTCTACATGAAGATGCTGAAACAGTCTGGATAACATGACAATGGTCTGTTCCTCATATTAGTATACATAATGAGAGTTGTATGAGAATATGTTCTTTGGGGAAGGAAGCTGAGCATAAAACAGGATGTGAAATTATACCATGCAGTAGCTATTAAGATGCTATTTTTGTCTTCATTTACAAGCATGAGAATACGATGACTTTCCCCCTACAAAAATGTCTAGTGAAAAAAGAATAGAGAATAGGTTATATTTTATTGTGTGCAAATCTATGAAATACAACAAAACATAACTGTTTCTGATGAGGAACCTAATCTACAAAAACAAATGTGCAGCAGATATCTTAAATTTGTTGACGACTGGGCAGAACTGGATTCCATAGTCGTTTTTAGACCCCTTCCATTATTATATTATCACAGATGATTACTAAAGTTATCTACTCATTATCATCTCTCATTCTTCATTCACTCTTTTTGCAGTTAATGAAATAAAACAGAAGTAGCTTAGCTATAGTATCGAAGAATTTGTGATAATTATAAACTGCTAAAGTTTTGAATATGAAGATTGCACAAATTGTGATGTAAAAATAATATATTGGGAATTAAGGATTGAAGATTTGGAACATTTAAATGAAAGGAAAAAGCATGATTTTTAAAATTCATGTTCTTATACTGACTGCTGAAATGAGTTATGAACAATATACAAATGTAAAGAGGTTTTGGTGTGTCATCTCCCTTTCACCCTTTGTTTGTCAAATAACCAGATTTTTTTTCATTCACTAGTTTTGTGAGGGCTGCTTTCAGCACTCAATCTGAATGTCCAGCTGAGGGAAATAGAAATTTTGAATCTGTAAAGGAGTCTAGGTCGGCTGGAATCCAGTGAGTAGCAGAGGTAAAACTTTTGGTTTGTCATCAATGAACCTCTGGAAGTTGAGTCATGGCTACTGGACTTTTTTTTTCTTGAGAGAGAGAAATGTTTCGCTGATCATCCAAATAGCTTAGTCTGATGAAGCTGTTTGGATGAGCAGCGAAACGTTTCTCTCTCTCAAGAAAAAAATAAGTCCAGTAACCATGACTCAACTTCCAGATAAATTCACCTGGATGACTGATAATCTTCACAGACATAATGTCATCAATGAACATCAAAAAAAGAGGCTGTTACTTTCATTTTTGG
Source organism: Phrynocephalus versicolor (assembly GCA_023846285.1). Taxonomy (NCBI): domain Eukaryota; kingdom Metazoa; phylum Chordata; class Lepidosauria; order Squamata; family Agamidae; genus Phrynocephalus; species Phrynocephalus versicolor. The sequence goes on from JAHTLZ010000065.1 coordinate 3,929,620, forward strand.
GTATATTTTGTTTTTCCTGATAAGATTTCTGGTGCCTTCATTTTAATGAAAGTGGTGGTCATTAACAGACCAGATTTCTGTGTAATCCCATCATTTATTTTCCTTCATCTGACTTGTGTATGTAGACACCTTGGTATGACGTGTGAGGAAAAGAAATGGGCTACCTGTGAAAACACCAATAACCACCTTAAGTGGGATTCTTGCCATCAAGATTCTCCCACAGAGAATGGTGGTGGATCACAGCAGGAGCCCAACACGGCACAGGACAAGAAGACCATAGTGATCTTGTGACTGGTAGTCACTTCAACATTCAGCATCACTGATGGAGAAATCATCTCCAGAAAATTATTCATAAGGAGCAACAATGACCCAGCCCAGTATACCAGTTTGCATCCTTGCATGTTACCATTCAGGGGACATAGCCCTTAACAGAAAAAAAAAAATCCTCTCTCATTTGAATTGCTTGCTTGCTTATTATTTATTTATTTATTTATTTCCTTTGGAAAGGTTTTTTTTTTTTTTGAGAAAACGTGTTGGTAACATTAATGCTGTCCTCACAAAACCTGGTGTCACTTCACTGTAGAAGGAAATTCTTATTTCCAGTAGTCAAAATGTCGTCTCCTGAATGACATTATTCCAAAACTGTGCAGAGCACTGGCTATTCCTGTGTGGTTTGTTGTCCAGATGTATGGCAGAATGCCAACTGGCAACCATGGTGGTCTTGCCATGAATAAGTGCTTAAGGGAAAACACTGCAATTCATCTGTAGACTTTTATTCATTCTTAGCCCCTCCCCATGTCACTGGGTTGTGCTGTTCTGTTTGTTTATAGATTAGAGGAAACCCTTTAATAGAATTTAATTGCAATTCTGTATTACACCATTTTTAGACATTAAAACAAATATATTTTCCTGCTAGTTCATGTACTGAAAGCGTTTGTCGAAATGACAGCACTTCCAATCCCTTCAATCCTTCTCACTTCCCTTTTCAACTCTCGTGTATCCATACACAAAAACAAATGTGCTGTTATAATACCAGAAATACAGTATATAACAGTAACAGTCTATTGATGCCATACGTGTCTTAAGTCTCCTCTGAAATTTTTGGAGCTGGATAGTTACTATGATGACAGCCAATACATGGAAGGCTCTTTCCTTCAAGGTCAAGGTGGTATACTCTAGTAACTGGTTTGGTTATATTGAAAATATACTAGTTTTTGAGTTCTTAGCAATTAACTATTCAATTTTAAGTAATTGGAGTGTGAACTATCTGCATTCACTAGGTTGCAGACTTTCTTAACCATCAGAGAGGAAACTTCCCGGCATCGTCCTGTGGTGCTCCTTTCAGTGGAGTAATGGGCTGAACACTCTTCTGACTAGAAAGAAGAAGGAAAGAAAGGGGCCAGACAGAAAAAGTAAAAAAGCATTGGGGACTTGAGCAGGAAAGAATAAATGAGGAGGTGGGGGGAGAAGAAGGGGAAGACAGAGAACAGTGATATGGGCTATAGGCCTTACAAAGTGGACCGAGAGGTCTGCTGTCTCCCTGGAGCCAAGATTTAGGATGTAATGGAGAATCTGACAAAACTCATCAAGCCCACTGATTCTAACTCCTTTCTCTTGGTCCAAGTAGGAACTAACGATACTTTAAAGCACAGCTTTCGGGATATTACAAAGGAGTATGAAGAGATGGGTAGGAAGCTGAAGGATCTGGGCCAGCAGGTGGTAATTTCATATCTCCTTCCTGTTGAAGGACGTCACCCACAAAGGGAAAGAACAAGAACGGAGGTGAAAAACTGGCTCCGCAGATGACGCTGGCAGGAAGGATTTGGATTCTTAGAGCACGGTTTGCTATTTCATTTAGATGGGCTATTGGTGGCAGGGCTGTGGAGTCGGTAGGTAAATGTCCCGACTCCGATTCCGACTCCTAAGTTTTTTTCTACTTCCGACTCCGACTCCCCGACTCCTCCATATTAATATGCGAATGTATTTTATACATTCCTTGGGGGAAAGAGCTGACCCCTGTGGGACCCCTCAAGGGAGCACCCAGGCAGCCGACAGCTCTTACCTACCCCCCAAGCTGCACACGCTGGAGCCGGTCTTCCAGGAAGGACCGGATCCAGCTGAATGCTGTGTCCCCGATCCCCACCCCGGAAAGCCGGTCCAGCAGGATACCGTGGTCGATGGTATCACAGGCCGCTGACAAATCCAGGAGGACCAACAGGGTAGAGAAACCCCTGTCAGCCCCCCGGAGGAGGTCATCTTGCAGTGCAACCAAGACTGTCTCAGTCCCCCGATACGGCCTGAACCCGGACTGGAATGGGACAAGGACTTGTTCTTCCTCCAGGAACAACTAGATCTCGACGGCGGCCACCCTCTCGATGACCTTGCCCAGGAAGGGGACGTTGGCAATCTGACGGTAGTTGGCCAATTTGTCAGACGCCTGGGCAGATTTCTTTAGGGTGGGCTTCACCACCGTCCTCTTCAGGCGAGAGGGAAAGACCCCCTCCCTGAAGGAGGCAGTGGAAATAATGGAAGCCCACTCAGTCATATTCTGTCCCGCAGATTTAATAAGCCATGCAAGGCAAGGGTCAAAGGGGGAGGCTGCCAGCCTGCAATAAGCCAGGGCCCTGGAGGCCTCAATACTATTCTTATTTATTTATTTATTTATTTATTTATTTATTTATTTATTTATTTATT
>JAHTLZ010000065.1:3932323-3944142 GCA_023846285.1 Phrynocephalus versicolor
ATTTATTTATTTATTTATTTATTTATTTATTTATTTATTTATTTATTATGAGGCTTGTATACCGCCCATCTTCCCTAAGGAACTCCAGGTGGTTCACAACAAAATAAATCAACAAATCAAATCAACAATTCGAAACCACTAACCAAATAGGCAAATAACAACAATTGACAAACAGTATAAAAATACAACCCTGGCATAAAAAAAACTGGAAGCACAAAAACTGAAGCGGATGGCGGAGAGAAAAAAAAACTAAATTAAATTAAGTCACCAAACGCCTCATGGTAGAGCAGCGTCTTTAGAGTCTTCCAAAAGGCTGGCAGGGACTATGCAAGGCACACTTCGCTGGGAAGGTGGTTCCAAAGGGTAGGGCCAGCCACAGAAAAGGCCCGGCTCCGGGTAGAGGTTTTTCGGGCCTCTCTGGGCGTGGCCAACCGTAGCGAGTGCAACCCCATGTAGAGAGCATTGCAATAATCTATTCTCAAGGTCACCAACGCTTGCACAACAGTTCTCAGGGAGTCCCCATCTAGGTATGGGCGAATCTGGACAATTTGATGGAGATGGAAAAAGGCAGTCCTGGACATGGCAGCCACCTGGGCCTCCATGGTAAGAGATGGGTCCTGGACCACGCCCAGATTCCAAATGCTGTCCGCCAGCTGGAGGGAAACACCCTCCATGCTGGGGAGAGGGCCCCCATAGCCGGAAGGGGAAGTCCCAAAGAACATCACCTCGGTCTTCTCTGGGTTGAGTTTGAATCTGTTGGCTTTGGTCCATGCCATGACTGCATTCAGGCACTGGTTGAGGGCCTGAACAGCCTCAACTGCAGAGGTGGAAAGGAGAGATAGAGCTGTGTGTCATCAGCATACTGGTGACAGCAGACTCCAAATCTCCTAATGACCTCCCCCAGCGGCCTCACATAGATATTAAACAGCATGGGAGAGAGAGACGACTCCTGCAGAACCCCACAAGGGAGTGTCCACGGGGCCGACAACTCCCCCCCATGCTGCACATACTGGGGATGGCTCTCCAAGAAGGATCGGAGCCAATTGTGCACAGTGCCCCCGATACCCACCTCGGAGAGCCGATCCAGTAAGATACTGTGGTCGATGGTATCAAAGGCCGCCGAGAGATCCAGAAGGACCAACAAGGTAGAGCTACCCGTCAGCCCCCTGGATGAGGTCATCTTGCAGTGCGACCAAGACTGTCTCAGTCCCCCGGCCCGGCCTGAACCCAGACTGGCATGGGTCAAGGAGCTGTTGTTCCTCCAAAAAAGACTGCAGCCGGACCGCGGCCACCCTCTCGATTACCTTGCCCATGAAGGGAACATTGGCAATCGAACAGTAGTTCGCCAATTCATCCTATGCCAGGCCAGGCCTTTTGAGAATGGGCTTCACCACCGTCTCCTTCAGGAAAGAGGGAAAAATCCCCTCCCTGAAGGAGGCTGTGGCGATGGTAGAAGCCCATTCTGGCATGCTCCCTCCAGCAGTTTTTATAAGCCAAGATGGGCAAGGATCAAAGGGGGTGGACGCGGGCCAGCAACGGGCAATAGCCCTGGAGGCCTCAGATGAGGAAACAGGCCTAAACTCATCCAATCGAGGAGAGCAAGGGGGTGCAGCGTCGAGTGATGCCGAGAATAGATTAGAGCAACCGGAGTCAAGACCGGCCCGGATGGCCTCTATTTTAGATCTAAAAAAGACTGCAAAATGCTCTCTACTGAACTCAGTAGGAGGAGGCCTCGCCAGACTAGGATTGGTGAGGTCCCGAACCACCCAGAAGAGTTCTGCCTGGCGGTTCGCGAACTCACCAATTCTCAGGGAGTAATATGATGTTTTAGCCTCCCTGATCGCCCGAACATAGCGCCTAGTCTGGATAATAACTACAGCCTTATTAAACGCCGTCCGGTCCTTCCTCCAGCTGCTTTCCAGCCTCCTCCGCTCATGCCTCATTGCTCTAAACTCCGCCATATAGCACGGCGAAGATTGAGCTCTGCAGTGGAGGAGGCGCCTAGGGGCGATCCAGTCGACGGGCAGGAAGCCACTTCAAACCACTGATCTGTTGCTGCCTCGGCCAGGTCATCAGCCAAGCCACCAGGAAGCTTCCCGAAGGCCTCCTGGAACCAAACTGGGTCCAGGAGCCTCCGGGGGTGGGGCCAAACATATGGCCGAGGATCCCCGCGGGGAGGGGCCGCGATCGTGCTCCCCGCAATAAGCTGCCACGGATTAAGACATTCTAACCCCAGACTAACCAACGTCGAGGCCCTGCTGACATGAATGGATTCTCTATAAACAATGGCGGCCAGTAGAGAAGTCATTCATTATAAATTTTTGTGAATTGGGACATTTAAACTTACTTTTTAAAAATTCCAACCTGAATTTAGTAGGAGTCGGAGTCGGAGTCGGTGCATTGTTTGCCGATTCCGACTCCGGGTACCCAAAATTTCCTCCGACTCTGACTCCACAGCCCTGATTGGTGGAGAATGGGGTGCACCTCACCATTGCTGAAAGAAATCTTTTTGCCAAGAGGCTTGACAATTTGATAAGGAGAGCTTTAAACTGAGTTCGCAGGTGGAGACAGAAAATTTTCTTAAAGGTAGAGATCCAGAAGAGATTGTCGGGAATAGCCCAAATGTTGCAGTAGGAGCAGGACAAGGAGTACTACAGACCATCAAAGCAAGAAAAAATTGGATAAGCAAAGGGCTTGTAAGAAGGATACGCAGCCTCAAATGTTTCTACACCAATGTAAAGAGCATGGGAAACAAACAGGAGGAGCTGGAACTCCTAATATAGCAAAATAAATATGATATAATCGGCATCAATGAAACCTGGTGGGATGAGACTCATGATTGGAATATAGTTATTGGAGGGTATAACCTGTTTCAAAGGAACAGACCTAGTAAGAAAGGCAGAGATGTAGCTTTATATGTTAAGGATGCTTATACTGCTGAAGAAATCCAGGATATATAGGTGAAATTCAAAAAATTAGAACACTGTGCAAATGATCATTTATTTCAGTAAGTCAACTCAAAAGGTGAAACATGCTAAGCGAGATAGGTCAAGCCTTATTTTGGTATAATTGTGATGATTATGGAGTACAGCTTATGAAAAAGAAATGTCTTATGAGGAGCAGCTTAGGAAGCTGGGAATGTTTGGCCTTAAAACAAAGAGGGCTGAGAGGGGATATGATAGCTATGTTTAAATATTTGAAAGGATGTCATATTGAAGAGGGAGCAGGTTTGTTTTCCATGGCTTCAGAGACTAGGACTCGGGGAATTGTTTCAAACTACAGGAAAAGAGATTCAATTTAAACATTACGAAAAACTTCCTGACAGTTAGAGCTGTTCAGCAGTGCAATAAGCTGCCACAGTGGGTGGTGGAGTTTCCTTCTTTGGGGGTTTTTAAGCAGAGGCTGGATGAACATCTGCTGGGAGTACTGTGATGGGGGTTCCTGGATGGCAGGGGGTTGAACTGTATGGCCCTTAAAGGCTCTTCCAACTCTATGATTCTATTATTTGGTTCAGTCCAGTGTGTGTGTGTGTGTGTGTGTGTGTGTGTGTTGGAATATGCCAGGCCATATTCGGGATATATTATGATGGCATAAAAGCAAACAGAGCAGGACAAAGCCTCCATTCAGAAGACTAATTGCTATGACCACCCCCCTCCCAATTTCAATAAACCCTGTGGTGCTCAACCTGTTGGTCCGGAGTTTAGGGATCAAAGGTTGGAGAAGGGGCTACCCCAGCAACCAAATTGGGCTTGGCTATCAGCTTCAATACTCCTGGGTATGCAAAACAGAAGCAGTAGTATCTGTTCACACCCCACTGGCATGTTTACAAAGGATCACAAAAACATGACAAAGGAAACGGGTATATTTTCTTCGAAGATGGTTATTTTGGAAGCCTACTGTACAAGCTGCAGAACTTCCACCAGCAAACCATCAGCCATGTGGGCAGACATGTGACCTGTATCAATTCGCGTTTTCCTGATTTCTGAACTCCAACTTACATATTCTTGCAGCCTACTCTTCTGCAGTGTCACCTAATTAAAACAAATTCACTTAAAAGACAACAGTAATGTTTCACTGGGAGGCTTGCCATGTGACAAGAAATACAGGATTATCACAAAGTACCATGCCCTTCCACCAGTTTTGATCTGAAACTTGGGAAGTCTATAAACAGTCTATAAATAGCAGATAGCACTCTAAACCATAGTTAGTATCATACAAAAACCCAAACTTAACAGAAAGACAAACAAGGATAATTAATGCAGAAAGAATCATACTGGATCGGAACTTATCCATCAAATTCATTGTCTCTGACCATGATCTGCTTCTGATAGTCCTACACTACCCCTAGGTCAAGAACTATATGCAAAATGTTATTAACAGTGATCTTCCCCATGTTTAAATATGCCAACTTGCAACAACAAACAAGTTTATTAACATCCTTAGTGACAATTTAATCTCCTTGCCTACTATTATACTACAGTGGTACCTTGGATAACAAATTTAATTCCTTCTGCAAGTCAATTCACTAACCGAAAAATTCATTATCCGAAATGCGGTTTCCCATTGAAATGAATGGAAACCAATTAATCCATTCCAGAAGTCTGAAAAAAGGCAAAATAGCTGACCTTTTTATAAAGTGCACTTTAAAGGCATGCAGTGCTAGAACACACAGAGAGAGAACATACACACCCCTGCAGTGCAAAGCAAACATGGACAAAAGAAAGCAGCAACACTACGTCCAGCCTGTTCCGGCCCAAAGTGCAATTAAAAGCAGTGCAAAGATGAATAAAAACGAGCTTCAAAACAAACGCCAGGTTATTCCTGCCAAAAGTGCAATTGAAACCAATGCAAAAACACAAATGAAAGCAAGGAAACTTCAGCTTCCTACCTTTCCAAGTCTGAAAGGTCCAAATCCTTCAGCAAAAAAGGTCCAGAAGGGCTCCAAAACACAATGAAAAAAGTGCTCCAACTCCTCCCACCCCTCCACAAACTACAGGTGATGCAGTGCATCCTCGGTTGACTTTTTTCACAAAGTATAATGAAAAATTCATTATCCAAGGCAGCCCATAGGAAAATTTCGTTATCTGAAACATCCTTATTCCCAGAAATTTCATTTCACTATCTGAATTATTCATTAACAGAGGCATTCACTATCTAAGGTATTCATGTAAACTGTTTGCCACTTTCTGATCTCCCAGCTTTCTTTAAAATCTCCTGGATGTTTTGCTCATATGATCACTTCAAGATTCCTCTTTATATTTCACTTCTGGCAAATCATGGTGATTTTTCCACTATCCTTCCATAACAACTATAGGGATGGTATATAAAATTAATAAGTTAATATATTTTTAAAAACACCTTTAAAACAGAAAGTGAAACAAAGCAGCAGCAAAATTAGAAGTACAGAAATCATCTTAAATACTTTAATAAACCAACATTGCAAGCTTTCCCCTGAATGAGGGACTACCTATGTGACTATACTGTATATGGATTACCATACATGATAGCATTGACTGAGTTCATAAGAACACTAGTGTTTTCCATGTTGCTTTTCACCCCTTATAATGTTTCTTTTCTTTTGTTCTTGCATGTTCTTTATAGCTCAAATGTTACCCTTTAATGTTCTAAGATGCCTCTTCAACCCCCCTGTTCTTTACTTGAATGTCTTAAATGTTCTGGACTGTATATTGTCCCTCATTATTGTAAGCCACCTTGGGTCTTTTCCAAGGAGAAAGGTGAGGTAAAAATATTCAAAATAAATATAAATACAGGAAATAAAATACATTATCAGCAGAACATGTTTGCACCCCAATAGCTTGGAGGGGGGAAATTAAAATAGCTCTGCAATTGTGTTTCCGAATTTCACTCCAATTTATTTATCTTTAAATTTACTTTTCTTATCCCAAAGTACTAAATGGATTACTTTTATAAGGGAAAGATGCCTTGTTGTCAACCAATGTTTAAAAAGAACCTACGTATTTTACAATTCTAAAATGAAAATCTATTTGGCCTCATGTATTATTTTATTATTGCTACTAGGCTTTGTTCTCCTGTTCAGTTTTGCACTGATGGATTAAGTAGAACTAGCTGTATTATTTCATTATGAAATTTTATATATATTAGAATATATATATATATATAGACATTTACTAAGTTTACAAATTATTTCTATTGTTTTTAATTGTTAGATTTATTGCCATTTACCTGAAAAGTCAAAATAAAAGTGTTATTTTATAGTATTTTATTTTTAAGCATTTATATGAAATACTGATAGTTTGAAAGCCTAATAGAGACATCACTGCAATGAATAAACAGAACAATTATTTTTATTTGCAAACAAATACAGTCTCTCATTTTTGATGTTACGATTAGAACAGCTTATGCAGGATTTCAGAATAATTATTTGTGAGAAATACGGACTATTAATGGAACCACTTGTTCATATTTTAAAACCACACCTACACAATTATAAACCACACTTTTTGTCCTTACCTTGCCTCCTTCTCTTTCAAAGTCAACATACTCTCGAGTTGGTGTCTGCCGCTGCTCCCCCTGCCAGTTGGCCGGAAAAAACTGAAGAGACAGATTGGTTCCTGTGGCCACAAAAGCCTTTTAGAAAAATCAATACAAACAGGATCAGGGAGCAAGACATTACATAAATTATGCAGGCAGTCATTTATTTTTACATCAGTTTATGTCTTAAAGCTGAGCAGCACAGAGAATACTCAAAGTCAAAAACATGCACTCATCATTTTTCTTAAGTATTAAGTTACAAACATCTGATTTCATTTTGACAACATTTGCCATTAGCTGTCTCAGATATAATATACAACATAGAATCAATACTAGATTTAAATTATTCTTGCAGATACCATAATCTATTTTATGCAGAACTATCAAGAACCATTTCAGAATACTATAAGAAAGCTAAATGTTACTGTGGTTGGAACATTTTAGAAGGCATATTTTCCTAAAATAAACATTTTCAAAGGAAGCAGCAGCAACAGTAAGTTGCTGTTTTTGAGGGCAGCTTATGAGTTAAAAGCTTCAGCTCTGCACACTACTAACACTGTGGGAAACAGGGAGTGAAGCAAATACAGTATTTGGAAGTGTACAATTAAAAAGATCTGTCACAACTAAATGATCTCCATCACTAGTAACAACTTAAGGAAAACCAAACTAACAAACATCCTATAAATGTATTATAGGAATTCACCCCCTTAATTTGTGAATATAAAAAAGTTAGTTGTGACATATCTTGCCAAGGAAAGAAAGCAGATTTTGAAAAATTCACTCTGAAACATGTGGATGGCGGATACATGTATTGAATCTTTTTGTTAACTTTAGGAGCAGTTATTATGAACAATACCCCATCTTTGCTCATAAATTCAGTGCTACAAGTGGGCAGCATATAAATTGTATTAAGAAATAAAATAAAACCATACTAAGATGAATTGTCATGTAAGAAATATACAAAACGCTTTAGTAAGCAATAAGACAAAAATATGATCTACTTCAGAATTCTTACAATTGATGCTTGCATAGTGAAGCTGAATACACATGTAGAGTTATGAGTACTTAAGCTTTTTTTCAGTTGATAAAAATAATTATATTTTAAGAAAAATCTGAAAAAAATACTGGATGTTCAACTTCAACGTTATAGCTGATTCTGGGTGCAATACCAAGAGAAAAAAAATATTTAGCACATTCACAAATTGTTTTTGTTACTGCTGTATAAATGGTGAATCTTCTCTTCACCTTCAACTTACCCACATTAGTCACCATACAAAAGGAACACCAATTTCTAAATCAGTGACCACTGTAAGTTCTTTTTAACTATCTATCAGTCTTATTTATAACTTTATTCAACATGTTTAAAATACTGTATAGAAAATAAATTACATGTATGGATGTGCATCTTGTAAATATGGTTTTTTTTAAAAAACCATGGATAAGACATGGTCTTCCAGATGTTTCTGGAGTACAGTCCCACCCTTTCTCACCACCCTTTCTCAGCACTGGATATGCTGACTGGGGCTGCTCAAAACTGTAAGCAAAGCCATATGGAATGCCACCCTGTGTTACAGGAAACTAGTTTAGAAGGGTTTTTTACAAAACAACTCAGCTAGGATTTTGAAGGAGTTTCAGCTCCATTAGATGTCAGCCATCAGAAATAATACATCTTACTCCAATTAAGAAATTTGTCTAATATCTCACTTTAATATAAAGCAGAATTGTTGGACACTGAATCATCTTCAGTTCCATTGTAATGTCCATCTGTGAAGCAATCACAATAATACAGCAACAAGTAATCATTATTACATCATCATTAGGATACCGAGGTTGCATTTATATGACTGGAACAAGACTAGGAGTATTAATTTTATATAATAATATTAGGACAAAACTTTCTACTCTTCTATAAAATGTTTTATGTAGTGCAGTTTGTACTAAGGGGGCATTATAGAAACATAAATATCATGTCAGCCTCGGTGCAATAATTTCTGTTTTTTAAATCAACATCATTTTTAGTAATGCACATAAAAGGCCTTGATCACCTGCACTTATTTTACATATTCACTTAGTTTGCAGTAAATGTGTGAGGTTTGCGAGCACAAACTGTGAAATGCTACATAACCAGTCATATCTAAAATGTGATATAATTACTCTGACAGTGAACGGGACTGAGTCAGTATCTATCTGGAAACAAAATGAAGTCATACATATAGTACAACAGTGGCCCCTTATTCATGGAATTCTTTGTCAGAAAAAAGTATTTAACTCTTTAAAAGAAAACATGTTTTTAAATCCTCCAAACGGCATGAGGTTTTACAACTGGAATGTTGAATAGGAAATAAAGTATTACAGTCTCATCTCATTGTCTGCTTAGGAAACTGTCATTGGCAATCACCATAAAGCAGAAGGTCTTTGCTTAAATGCAACTGGTTTATTAGTAGAATTTGCATATGTGGAGTACTCTAGTCTACTGAATTAAGGACCTTATTTTGGCTGCCACCTTTTGCTTGTATTTTGGGAAAGGAACAGGAGAGAAGAATATGCTGCTAACCAAATCACTGCAGCACTAAAACCATGGATTTCCCTGTGACCTCCTCTAAGCAGTTCTCATTGCTTCTCCAAGAGTAAATAAAGGTGTGTATATATGCACAAAGAAACCAGAAACCAGGCAGATTCTGTGCATGTATAAAGATAATGTTAAAAGAGCTACAACTGAAAACAAAAATCAATCAAGACTTTCAGCCTTAAACCTGAACCATTTCACATTATGTAGCAGAGTGGAAGGTTTCATGAGAGTGAGAAAAGAAAAATATCCTCCATAAAATACCAACAGGACAAGATGTCTGGTTCTCAACTGGCTGTAGTCTTAAGTAGGAAATACTAGCATGTTAAGTGCTGTCAAGGCACATCCATTTCATGATGACTATACAGTACTGTACTAGTGTTTTCAAAGTATATGATATATTTAAAGAGTGGTTTTACAGTGAGACCCTCTGGGACAATCCCTGACCAAGTGGGAATTTAAACCAGGCTTCCTGAGTCCTACCTAGTCTAACACCATATCTCTTACACCACACAGGGTAGAGATATATTACAGCATTTTCTTACTAGTCCTTCTTGTAAGTTCTCAGAATGTAAAATAATACCGTACCTATCATTTCATTAGAATATAGAGAACTTAATGCAGATTATAACACAATATCAGTTTATGTATTACTAATTTGCAGGCTAATTTTCAAAACTCTTTGGTAATCAGATACGGTGCAATTAAAAAACACTGCCAGTGTCTTTTTTATGCCACATTCACAATAATGTTATGTAACTGTCCAAAGATTTCATACTTATGCCATAATGGAAGGGTCATGGCATAAATATATAAGTAGAACCTGACCACATGCAACCAGGAAATTGGCCTTTAAAATTACAAAATCTAAATTAGCAACCTAAAGCAAAATCTTCAGCATTTCCTTTAAAAGATGGAATGCTGTTCCAACTTCAGTTCTCTTCTATAGTAAAGTACTCTTTTCAAGACTAACGTAAATCTGCATTAATGCTGTATATTTTTTACTGGTTGTATCTGGATATCAAATGGCTTTTTTCAGATATTTTGATCAACCATGATTTATTGTGACAGCAACAAGCTCAAGCAAGCCTTCGGCTCACGCTTTTCCTCACTCACTATGTACCTGTGAATGTATAGAAAATGCTTGTTTTTTATTAATCATAATTTAGCATTGCATTCAAATCTTAAAATGTGGTTACTATTCCATAATTTGCCCGGTCTGGATAAAACAAGAACCTGTAGTTAATTAAATAAAGCTCCTCCTTGCAACTGCCCAAAGAAGGCAGGAGTGAGTATTCTCTAAATCCTAAGATTATTTTTGTTACAATAATCCTTGGTTTACAATTTAAATACAAATATAGACAATAGGTCTCTTAAGGAGACAAGTATCACTTTATTTAAGACAAAAAATCTAAGATCTCAAGTTAAAGCAGCATAACTTTTCAGTTATGACACAACACATCTCACAGGAAAAGCTGGGTTCAGTAATAATTCTACTGTCAAATTGGCCATGTTTTGCACTGCTGTGTAACAGGTTTGAACAAGCTAGCATAATTGTGATCATTTATGTGGCTAAAATCATAAGACCTTAGGCAACAGATCCTGAAGTAATACGTCCTAATGAACACAACCCTATTAAATGTGGTAACACAAACAACTGACTACTGCACATTACCCACCATCACGTAATAAGCACACATTTCATATAAGAAGCAGAAACTGACATCAATACATATGTTTCAAACACTTTTTAATATATCAAAATCAGTCTACAATGCAATAATTTGAGTGTGGAGTAGATTTATTCATGTCATGTGGCCCTGAGACATGAGAAATCTCCTATTATAATTCTTATTACAGCAGAATACACAATATAAACACAGCTACTTTGGTAGAGAAGATTGCAGCAGTTTGAAAATCTATGCTTTACTAGTGAAATACCAATTGACTGGAGGTATGGACTTCTCTCTGCGCAACTTCTGTATAGTTCTTTCTGAACAGTTCTTTAATTTTGGGGGGGATCTTGTGATATTTTATCAGCCACATCTTTAACTGTTAAGTATGAGATCCTATTTAGTTCAAACATGCTTTTCAGATGGATTTTAAACTAATGCACAGTGCTCCTGCTGATTCATAATAATAATAATAATAATAATAATAATAATAATAATAATAATAATAATAATAATAATAATAATAATAATAATAATAAAAAGGTGCTGTCAGGTCAAATCCAATTTATGGTGACCACTGTTTCAGGGTTTTCCATAACATCATAGGGAAAAAATTCAGAATTGGTTTATTGTTCTGGTACTACACAGCTTACTCAATGTGAAGGTTCCTTGAGGAACTTAAGTCCCAACCTCTGGCTCTATAGCCAGATACTTCAACCACTGAGCTACCCAGCCAGCTAAAACAAGTATGGCATCTAATTATCTTAGCAATTTCATAAATAAAAATGGTACAATGCCATTTGTAGAATTCAAGGAATTTATTCAGCATGTGTTGACACTCACTCAGTCTGGGTGAGTTTGAATCACCACCAATCAGCCACACTAAGCAGCTTTTCTATGCTGCAAGTGCCATGGTTTTTCAACTGTAGCAATCTAAATGAGTTATTTTTACTGTACACTTCTTTGCAAGATCATGTGGCCAAAACCCAATAATAAATAAATAAATAAATAAATAAATAAATACATACATACATACATACATACATACATACATACATACATACATA
>JAHTLZ010000065.1:3975542-3989897 GCA_023846285.1 Phrynocephalus versicolor
TAGCCCATCTGAAAATAATTTTTAAAACCCTATTTTGGGACTTAACAGGGGAAGCCCCTTGTCTATCCAATTTGCCTTTGCTCATGCATCTCCTAATTTACAGTGAATTAGCCATTGGAAGATACAACAAAAACAAACCCTAATTTTCAATCTCTGTACTGCCAGGAAAAGGATGGCGAATGGCCTGCCTCCAATAAATTCAGAGGGCTGGACAACTTCCAGCAGAAGCCAGTGGTCTCTATTTTCTTGGGGTGGGGTCTAGTCTGCCAACAGAGCATGAATCCCAGTGGACAACATGATTGCGTTCTCCAAATACAGCCAAATGCAATTTCTGCCGCATGTGTCATGTGCATGTTTGCCCAAAGGATACCAAATCAAGGGCTGCTTGGCTGTTTTATATCTGTACCTTATTTTGCATCTCCTTCCCCCTTTCTCCAGTCTGCAAACATCTCCCCATCATTAGTGTCTAAAAATATTCTCTGGTTTGGAGATGTTGATCCAAGTTAAACTTGTGTCTAATATCCGGGGGAGGGTGGGGAGAGCATGTGCTTCAGGCATTCTGATTAATCAGGCTCTTTCAACCTCTATTTTCAGCTCTGGTTTAAGCAGAAAGCAACTTTTGCTCCTCCCAATTTATGGGAACTTTCCACCACACATCTAGACCAGTGGCTGCAGTGGAGAGGTTCATGGCCCTGAAGAGGTATTATGATGCCCTTAGAGCAGGGGTGCACAAACTTTTTGTAAGGAGGGCCAGATTTGGTGGCTGAGAATGTGTCAGGGGCCGGTTGCTCCCCAACCCTGCCACCCCACTGCAAGCCCCACCCACTTTCTTTAAAAAAAAACATGGGGTGAAGGAGGGGGGCGGAGGGGTGGGCCAGCCAGTCACAGGCCACTCAGAATGGCCTGGCGGGCCAGATTTGCACCCCCCCCCGGGCCAGACTTTGGGCAGGCCTGCCTTAGAGCAAAGGAGAAGGAGGAGGCCCGGAGCGCGGAGGAAAGTAAAAAGGACTTGGCAGGAAAAGGGAACCAATCTGCTCCTGTGGAGGTGGGGTTTGCAGTATGTAGAAAGGGAGGGACGAGGGTGCTCCCAGAAGGATGGGAATGGGTGTGGATGGAGGACCCAGACACGGGAAATTGGGAACAGATGATGATGCCACACAAAGAGGCTGAGAGCTACAGACGTCGAGCTCACCGCCAGAAGTGCTCCTACTGGGGCAAGAGAGAATACAGAGAGTACAACCGTAAGCTAAGCTGAAAGAGATGCATAAAGACCTAGAGTTAGAGAGATGGTTGATAAAGATTCGGCAGGAGATCGAGGCCGGGACCTTGGACCCCCGAGAGGAACTGAGCAAGAGACCCGATTATCCCTTTCGTACGCCCCAGCCGAGACCACGTGGGCCCAGATACACTTTGGAAGTTGGGACACAAGCGGGAACCCCCCAAACCTCCTAGATTGGGACGCAGGTAGAGGGGCTGAGGCTTTCGGAGAGGGAGGAAGAGAGCCGTGGTGGAACCGAATACCCACAGGTGGTGGTGGGGAACTTGATCACATTCTAGAAACCCCTACTTATGGTGGAAAGAACCTGTTCCTGTCTGATGTTAAAGAAATTGATTCTGTTGTTAAGAAGAAAAGCCCCGTTGGCCACTGATGTACCCAATAAAAGTTCTGTTTCCTTGTTACGTGAGATGCCTTCTTTGCAACGGGAAGGGCGGGACACCTGGGCGAAGACCGAACCCTCACAAATACTTTGCAGAAAAACTAATGTTTTGTGTGACTGCTATATTTTATGGGGGGATGCAAGCTGATAATAGCAAAACATGAGGTTTTTTTTTTTTTTTTACAAATGCAACATACACATTGTTTTCCCCTTGAAACCCAACATGCTTGGTTAATGCTGCTGCTGAACCAAGTGTGGGTCCGTTTCCATGTCAAACAGGTTTAAACCTTTCTTTCCGCTGAGTGTCTTGATGTTTCAAAACATTTGATTTCCATCAAGGATGAGGAAATATGTGAGTATTCACTGCATCGTTGGCTGAGATACTGCAGAACTGAAGACCGTGCTCTCTCCCTTTTTGATTCCTTCTAAAATCTATATAGTCTCTCTCTCTCTCTCTCTCTCTCTGTGTGTGTGTGTGTGTAAAATAATGTACTTCAACATGTAATGCAACACGAGGATTGTGGGTTTAGAAAAGTGATTGCTTTTTGCTATGATAATCTTCCAGTTATATGCATTACCGTGCACTCAGAGGAAAGCTTTGTACAGACCTGTCCCCTAAAATGAAGTATTTCCCCATGTATAAGACTATGTTTTGTCTAAAATTATTAGGCGAATAATTGATGGTCATTTTATACATGGAAGTAAGCCAAGGAGAGAACCACACAGTTGTGAAACTGTAATTTTGGGTTGGAAAAGTGAGAGGCATCTTATACATGGGGGCATCTTATTGGTGGAAAAAATAATTTAGTCCTTTTTTTATTTGTTCTGGTCGAGAAAGATGTGGAGGAGATACCTGACATGACAATGGCCTGGATGTAGCAGTCACTGCAGTCTTGGGCAGTCACCCAGGCTCAGGCTTCTGGGGCTCCAGTCTAACCCAGCCCTCCACCACCGAGTTCATTTTTTTTACAAGTCTGTGGCGGTGGACTCAATACTTGGTTTCTGTTTCAGTCCAAGGTCACACTTGGCTTTTCTTACCAATTTTAATGGGAACAAATATGTTCATCAACTGTAATGTCAACTGCCTCTGCCCTTCAGCATCCACACATTTCCCCTTGCCAAACACGCTGCTCTTCTGTTCTTAAGCGCTGTTGCGGTGCTGCTGCCTTTATATCCCAAATAAGTACCTTTTTGCCACAGATTAAATTGCCTTTGTTTCCATGGTTTTTCAAGAACCCCAAGCTGCCTTGGAGACTGCATTTTAAAACACTTTTAAATGTGTGTGTGTGTGCGTGTGTGTGTGCATAAAGCTCTGTTCTCTGTTCTTAATTGGCTCCATCTTCAGGTAGTTTACCTTTAGATGTGGCTGAAGCCCACGCTGTCTCTTGTAGGGCAATTAATCTACTTCTCTGTCTGCAGTCCCCTCCTCTCCACCCCTAGCCTGCCTTGAGCAATGCTTTGTACTTGGTAAGAAGTGTTCTGTCCTGCCGGTATTGGCCCTCATCCCATCTCCCATTTATTTCCACCAGATTGGCAGTATATCATCTGGTATTCAAAGAGAGGGGGGGAGAGAGGGGGGGAGGGAGAATATCATTTTTTGCACTCTTTATTTCTTCCCCCTTGTTTTCCTGAGTCCAAGGACAACATAATACTTTAAGCCCTATTTACTTTAAGGCTAGATGCCCTAAGCACATCCGATCTCGCCTGATTTCGGAAGCTAAGCAGGGTCGACCCTGGTTAGTACTTGGATAGGAGACCACCAGGGAATACCAGGTGCTGTAGGCGCCTGGAGTAGGAACTGGCAAACCACTCCAGGGTTCCTGCCAAGAAAACTCCATGGACATGGGGTCACGAAGGGTCGGTCACGACTGTAACGACGCAACACACACAAAACTTTAAGCCTCAAAGCCCCACGCCTTGCAACCCACTCTCATTCCTCCCCTGATCAGATTGAAGGCAGACTTCTACACTATCTGAAGATGCTCCCTATGTGTGGGGGGACCCTAGAAAACCACAGTCTGGGTTGACATGGACAGCTCCCCTCCAGAACAAAACCTTCTTGTAGATTTACCACTCTCCACCTGTCAGATGGCAACAGGTAACCAAACTTCAGAAGGCACCAACATTTAGAGTAGTTCCATTGAAATAAAAGGTAGCCACATGGTCCAAACAAAATAAAATACAAATGCAAAAAATAGGCTGTACCTTTATAGACCACTATAAAAATCATCATACAATAAACAAGCTGTTGTAGATTAAAACACCACTTCCTCAGATTTGTACCAGTATGTAGAACTTCAAGTCCTACCGTACATGGCAAGACGGATATTGACAGGCAAGTTGCTCTTAGATGTTAAATCTATCAGAGTGTAATTGCCTCGTTACACTCATCCCACTGTTGCCCAAACCGTAACTGCAAAACAGCATCTAGATGCCTGGCATCCTTCTAAGAGACAAGCTTGGTGAAACCCTTCATGCCAAGAACAGCTGGATTTAATTTGCCAATATTCCAACATGGCTGCCTTATTAAGCCATTTCCTGATACGGGCAAATTGGCAGCAGATTGCCATGGGCCCAATAGGGTTGAGTTCTGGATGCCTGCTGGATGCAAGGAATGCACCAAATGGGACGTCGGTTTACCCTGCTCCAGCACACAAGGGCTGCATTGTTTCAATTTCTCCACAGTCACAGAAAACTTGTCCTGCATTCAAGTTGCCCTGTTTTACTTGATTATTCTTGGATCTTCCTACTTTGCTTTGAAGTCCATTGAGCAATTTCCAGATGGCCCAGCCAGAGAGTTGCCCTGATGGGAAACACTCTTCAGCAATCATCCGTTTGGCAAGGTGCTCTGTTTTTGTGTTCCACAAGTTTAGCCTAGCCACTTCTGCTCTAATATTTAGGGCTTGAGATGTGTGGATAAAACTTTCCCTCAAGTGTAGCCATCGTCTCGGGGGTGCTGGTGCCCATGAAGTGGATGGGTTTGGTGCTGTTTTACCTTATTTTGCTCATTCTTTGCCAGTACCTCTCATCATACTTCTGGAGGGTCAGTGCCTGCTAAATAACAGATCTTTTCCAATGGGGGTAGGTTTGGGGCAGTCAGCATCCTGCATGAACCAACATGTACCCTTAACTTACAAAATGACACTGTTGGCTTGAAACATGCATATAATCTTTTCCACCCTCTGTTGGTCTCAAGGACTACTCCTGGGAGCCCACAGCAGATGACGGATGAGCTAAAACACTTCCTTTGGAATCAACGTCTTGTCAGGTGTCATGTTTAACAACATAGACGGGAGCGGGGGTGGGAATACCAACACAGAATCAATCCTTTCTTAACATTTTATGGGGTTCATCAACAGAGAAGACCCTCTCCTGTGTCCCCACCAAATGAGCTTGTGAAGGTGGTGGAACTGAACAGAAGGGTTCTCCTGATGATCTTAGTACTCAGGCAGGCTTATACATGGAGGCATGGTCTTTGAGATAGCCATTTAAGAGCCTCATGGCACAGTGGTTAAATATCTGTACTGCAGGTAAAACTGTGCTCACAACCTGGGGTTGAATTCCAGGTAGCAGGCTCATGGTTGACTCAGCCTTCCATCCTTCTGAGGTCAGTAAAATGAGTACCCAGCTTGCGGGGGGTGGGGGCAATGTGTAGCCTGCATTACTGTAATTAAAAACTGTAAACCGCTCAGAGGCTACTTGAAGTGGTATGGGGCGGTATATAAGCAGAACACTTTGCTTTATAGGTTAAAACAGGCCTGCCCAAAGTCCGACCCAGGGGCCAAATCCGGCCCATCAGGCCATTCTGAGTGGCCCACAGCTGGCTGGCCTGCCCCTCCCTCCCCCTCCTTCACCCCATTTTTTTTTAAATCTTCCGCCAACACTGACACCGCCAGGAAGCTTGATGGGCTGGGCGGGCTGGCCGGCCGTTGAGCAGAAGCTTGTGGGGCTGGGTGGGCAGGCGAGGGGGCAGGCCACCCCCACCAGCACCACCAGGAAGTTTGTGGGGCTGGGTGCGCGCACAGGGGTGGTGCGCAGGCGGGCCACCGCCACTGGCATTACCAGGAACCTTGTGAAGTTAGGCGCGCGTGCACAGGGCGGTGCGTGGGTGGGCCACCACCACTGGCATAGCCGGGAACATTGTGAGGTTGGGTGCATGCGCGGGGCAGTGATCGGTCGGGCCACGTCACCAGCATTGCTGGGAAGGTTGGGTGGCTGGGCGGACAGGCGGTCTGCCGCCACCCGCACCGCAGGGAAAAGTGTGGGGGTGGGCAGGCCAGCGGGCCTCTGCCACCGCCAAGGAGCTTTGGGGTGGGCTGGAGAGCGAGCCGTCACCACCGGTGGAGAGCATAGGGGGATGCAAGGTCGCACAGATCGACTCTTCCAAGGGGCGACCTGTGGCCACGGCTCCCTGTACTTCCTTTGGTCCCCACCTTCCTTCTTTCCTCCCTCCCTTGGTCCCCACCTTTCTTCCTTTCTTCCTCCCTCCCTCCCTTGGTTCCCACCTTCCTTCCTTCCTCTCTTGGTTTCCACCTTCCTCTCTCCCTCCCTTGGTCTCCGCCTTCCTTCCTGCAGGTGGGGTTGCAAGGGGTCAGTGGGTGGGGCTTGCAGTGGGGTGGCAGGGTCGGGAAGCAACCAGCCCCTGACACATTCTCAGCCACCAAATCTGGCCCTCCTTACAAAAATTTTGGGCACCCATGGGTTAAAACCAGCACTTTGAATTGTATTTGGACTTGCTCTGATCTGATGAAGGGTTGGAGTGAAATGAGCTTTGGCAAACTGAATGTTTGTGGTATCTGTTGAAAAATTAAAATATTTCAATCCCCCCCCCTTTGATCTTCTCTTTAGATACATTTATGACATTTGGTGACATGGTTGTACACTACAGTCCAAGTTGGGATCTATATATACTCATGGTTGATATATAATTAGCTGTTTCTCCCTTCCCCTCTGGCTTTAGGGTCTAGAAAAGGAGTGTAAAGCTTGCAGTCTTCCAGATGATTCTGGAACACCTGCTCCGATCAACTAGCTATGTAGTAAGGTGAGTTGGGAAATCTAGTTCTAATTGGACATTTTAACTATCCTGATATATGCTGGCAGTCCAACTCAGCTAAGAATGCAAGGTCCAACAAATTCCTTACTTGTCCTTGCAGACAATTTCATGGTCCAGAAGGTAGAGGAGGCAACAAGAGGAACAGCCATTTTAGATCAGATCTTAACCAAGAGAGGACCTCGTAAATGGGGTCAAAGTGGATGGCCTCTCTTCATCTTGGAGAGATGTGACCAGTGGGGTGCCCCAGGGTTCTGTTCTGGGTCCAGTGCTGTTCAATATCTTTTGATATTGTAGATGATACCAAATTGGTAGGGGTTGCCAGTTCCCTAGAGGATAGGATGAAAATCTAAAATGACCTTGACAGATTAGAGTGCTGGGCCAAAGCTAACAGAATGGGTTTCAACTAAGAGAAATGTAGGGTGGTGCATCTAGGTAAAAAGAATGAACTGCACAGATATAGGATGGGAGATACCTGGCTGGAAAATAGTACCTGTGAAAAGGATCTGGAAGTCTTGGTGGACCACAAATTGAACATGAGTCAGCAGTGTGATGCGGTGGCCAGGAAAGCCAACACAATTCTTGGTTTCATCAACATAACCATAGTGTCTGACTCTAGATCAGGAGAAGTGATAGTGCCACTCTATTCTGCTCTGGTCAGACCCCACCTGGAGTACTGTGTCCAGTTCTGTGCACCTCAGAACAGGTCCAGAGGAAGGTGGCCAGGATGGTTAAAGGTCTGGAAGAAATGTCTTACAAGGAGCAACTAGAGAGCTGGGAATGTTTTGCCTTTAAAAAAGGGGTGAGAGAGTATATGATAGCTAAGTTTAAATATTTGAAATGATGTCATATTGAAGAATGGACAGGTTTGTTTTCCATACCTTCAAAGACTAGGACTCTGAGCAATGGTTTCAAAGTACAGGAAAAGAGATTCCATTTGAACATTAGGAAGAACTTTCTGATGGTTAGAGTTGTCCGGCAGTGAAATATGCTGTCAGAAAGGAGTGTGGTGGAGTCTCCTTCTTAGGAGGTTTTTAAGCAGAAGTTGGATGGCCATCTGTCAAGAGTACTGTGATGGGGGTTCCTGCATGGCAGAGGGTTGGACTGGATGGCCCTCAAGGTCTCTTCCAACTCTATGATTCTATGATTCTATGATACTGTTTAGTCCTGGGGAGCTAGTCCCCCCATGGCCATCAGATCCAAGTCACCAAATAAAGATCTGATGAGAGAGAGTTCGATTTTGCAAGGTTTATTGATCAATAAAGCAAGCAGGCAGAGAAACATAACCTCCAACAGCAAAGGTCCAGTCTCTGCCCTGATCCAAGGGAGAACAGGGTTTTTATAATCTTTGTACGTGGGGAGGAGACACACACAACAAGAAAAACTGGAAAATTCCAAGGTGCAAGACAAAAGATACAATGTACCGGAGGTGCAACAGATGAATTACATTATTGGCAATTTGTTATACACATGAGCTATATTGCCAAACATATCAGAGAACAATGGGTGTCCAATTTTGGGTGAGGAGCTTAGACAGAGGACAAGGAAGGAAGACTGTTTACTTTAGGGTAAGGAAGTTGCTAGGGGAGTCCAGGTGTGCCAAAAACAATGGGTGCTCCACCTTGGGTGAAGAGCTTAGACAGAGGACAAAGAAGGGGGACTGTTTACCCCAGGATAAGGGAATTCTCCATAAGCCCCTAAAGCTGTCTTGTTGAGAGAAGCTTCCTGCTTTTTGAATCTCCCACCCTAACCCAGCAGGAAAAGCCTCCATTCGCATGATAACAAGATATGGAAAAAGTTAACTCTATTAGGTGTGTTCAACTCTGTCTTTCCTCTCTAACCAGTAACCTCAGACTGATTGGTTTGTCTTTGTTCCCTGGCCCCCTGCTGGTGAACGAGTCATCATTTTAAACATGGCTGAGACATTGCTTCTAATGGTGGATTCTCCAGGCAGTAGTAAAGCTATTTTGCTACATCATTTTCACGTGGATTCTGTACAGCTGGACCCATCAATAGCTCCATGGTTTAGGCATCTGGCTGGGCGTTTGATTCTCCACTGTGTCTCCTTGATGGGGGCTGGACTTGATGACCCATAGGACCCCTTCCAGCTCTGCTGCTCTTGAGTCTCTACATTTATAAGAGCATCATCTTTCTTCTCCTGGGCCATCCATCCTTGTTCTAGATCTAGAAGAAAGCTAGACAGCAGTGCCTGGCCCCTGTCCCATTGGTTGGAGGAGGCTGAGGCTGAGGGTTTGTGACATCATTGCTACTTAGGAACCAAATGTCTCCCTGTGGAGAGATTTGCCCAAAGGTGAAGAGAAAGCAGAGAAAGCAAGCATCCTCTGAAGTCACCCGGGTCAGTCAACTCAAAAGAAGGACACTCAGAGCCCTGGGTGTTAATTCTTGCACTTTTAAATCCCCAAGATGTCTCAGGAAATCGATTGGCTAAACAGCCAGGCATCCCTGTGCCGGGTGGACCTGTACAAACATGGTGTCCCAAAAGACAAGAACTGCGAAGTGGTGTGCTTCATTGACGTTGCGACTCTCAACCCAAAGGAGAGAGAGCATGGCAAAGCCAAGAAAACCATGAGCCAGTCCAGCATCACTTCATTGGCTTCCAATGACTTTGATCTGGCTTTGGAAAACCTGGAAGAGAAAGACGTGATTGTCATCAAGGACAATGATCACAGCAACACCATCAACACAGTCTGTCTCTTCAAGCAGGGCTCCTCTGAAGACGGTAGTGTGGCGGACTGGCTCAGCAATGACCTGCAGAAATACGCAGCTGGCTTCCAGCAGGCACTGTCCAATTTTGACCCTCCCCATCAAACCAAACCACTTTTCCATCCTCCAGTGACAGAGAAGATCGCCCAGAACACTTCATTCCAGGGTTCAGATGCCAAGCTGCTCATGACGCCCGAGTATGGACGGGGCGGTCTAAGCACCTCCTAAACCTGACCAGGCACCATGATCACATGTTGACGTCCCAACACAATGCTTCCTTTCATGTTCTCAACGTTGGTGATCTATTTCTTGGATTTCACCATTTACAGTAACTCTTGTACAAGTTTCAATATCTGGGATTTAAAACCAGAAGCTGGAGATTCATAAATAAAAACATTCCTGACATCAGCTTTCTGAGGTTTTCCTTGAGACCCATAATTTTGGGTTCCTGGTTTTGGGTTTCAAATGTCAGCGAGGAAGTGGTGGCAGCGGCGATGGTGGCTATGTTGGCAGTGGCAAGGGTGGCAGCAGTGATGCTTGGGAGGCTTTGACTGAAGGGCTTTCAGACTAGGAGTGGAAGCAGCTGGATGTTGACGAGAGGGGGTGGTCATAAATGCAGCTTTCTCCCAATGTATGGAACCCACCACATCTATCACCCCTAGCCAGCATGACAGTGGGTAAGAATAATGGGGTTTGTAGTCCAGAATCTATGTTTTGAATCAGGATGAAGAAGGAATTTGTATCATCTTGTGGTGACCAGTTTTGGGAAAGTTGAAAGCTTTGGATGCCACTTTTATAGCATTTCCCCCTCCTACCGTGCTAATTAGAGATGAGCACGATTTGCTGAACTGGCATTGTATTTTGGCTAATCGGATAGTTAGCAGTTCCCAGAGGAAGGAAATGGTAAACCACTTCTGAGTATTCTAGGTATTGCCTACCTAGAAATGGGTCACCATAAGTCAGAATGGACTGGATGGCACATTGTTTTTATTTTTATTGTTCTTGTTCCCTTGCCCAACTTTGATTCCCCGCCCCCCTCAAGCAGATCAACTCAGCTCTGCTATGGAAACTTGCTGGGGGAGTGGAACTAGTACCATTCCTTAAATCTCTCCCTTACCTTAAAAGCCCTATCAGTGCCATTTTAAGTCGGTTCCAACTTGATGACACATACAAACAATGACATGTCATTCCTTGGCAGCTGGCCAGTGTCCCACTGGAACCAGCCAGGCTGACCACAGCTCGGCCATGGAATCGGAGTCTTTTCCACCAGTCATTCCAGAGCAAGGCGGTCAGCTTGACCTTCCTTGGACCCCTTTCCCCATCGCAGCCTGCTATTATTCCTGTGACCCTATCAGCATTACTCTCTGCTCCCATATGGCTGAAGGCCAACATTGCTGGAGGAAAACTGGAGACAGCCAATTTCTCATAGAGTTGAGAAGCTGATCAGACAGAACCTTATTTTCACTGTGTGCATGGTCATTTGTTTTTCAACTTCTCATTACAAAGAGCTTCCTGGATTTTAGAGCAGTGCTTTGCGAGATATGGTAATACACCTTTTTCTCAACCCTGGTGACCTCTAGATGTGTTATACTACAACTCCCAGGGACTCTGAAATAGCATGGGTAAAACGTCTCCTTGGGAGTGGATTAGTGGCATTGGATCCATTTACCCAGGTCGTTGGCAACTGGCTGATCAGCTGTGAAACACAGACTGCTATTCCAAGTCTTGGGTTAATTATTACCAACTCTGCTTGTTACATGCATGCCAGGTCTTGCCAACTCTGCTTGGCAGCCATCACATGCTGATGGTTGTTGACTGATGTCACATGATTGTTGTCAAGCGCAGTCCAAAAATTGTAGCTTTCGGAGTGGTAGCTTTGTTAGTCTGTGCAAGTGTGTCAGCAAGAAAAGCAGAAGTAAATAAATAAAAAATAAAGCAAAAACTCCACGTTTTGGATCTTTGTTTGGGGTTTCTTGTGAGTAGTCAAAAATTTATTCTTTACAAGCAGATCCTGTCTTACATCCAATAATGAGAAACCTCATATTGTCTTTTCATTAAAAAAAAGTTTGTGCATCAATTGCTGAAGATCAGATACCTCCCTGAAATTTGGTGGGTCATGGTTGTGGGAACTGTACTTCGAAAAGGCATTTTTCCCAGCCTTTGAAGAATGAGCTCTTGTGGAATGAACTGGATTATCTATCTGTTGGGCTAGATCCAGACTTAGTTGAACATAGCTCCCATCAAAATTAATGAGACTCAAGTCACACCTGCCTCATTTCACCGATATCCATGGACCCAAGTCCACTTCCACTCTCTGAACTTGAACCCTTGGAGTTGAACCCATTTCAACATGTGGGCCATGGGTTGGGGGGGGGGGGCTTGAATAGAAGTGACTGGCTGCAGTGCCACTCTCAGGATGGCAACTGATATCTCCTGGTAGGGGTAAGGAACCTTTGGCACTCCAGATGTTTTGGATGGCAACTCCCAGAATCCTGAGCCTATATTGTCAGTGGTAAAGTACTGTGGGAGTTGTAGCCCAAAAACACATAGAGGGCCAAAGTTTTCTCACCCCTGTTAGGGAATTGGTGAACCTCTGTCTGGACAGTCACCTAAGAGGGACCAGGGTGAGGTGGGGGAAATTTGTCTTGAATTAAAGGTTAAACAAAAGGGAGATGAGAACAAGATCAAGAATCCAGGTCTTGGCTCTTGTCTGTTTCAAGTTAATGAGAATACTGCAGTTATCAGAACATGAGAACCTGTCATGTTCTCAGCGGTTGGGGAGACTGCAATTTTGAAGATTCTACATAAATGCTGTTAATCTGACAGGCCTCTTGCCAACTTCATAATTTTGGGTGTGCAACCAGAACTCTTCTTTACATCAGCCCAGCCCAGCCTGCCATCCTATCTGTTGTCTGAGCTGGGGGCTCAAAGGAGTGGCCATAGGTGTGGGTTTTGTTTTTAATCTGGATTTCTGCAAAAGGAGAGGCATCGAGTTAGGCCAGAGAGATCTAAGGAATTACCATTGGTTGAATGCATGAGTAAACATGTCTAATCATCTTAATTGTTTGCAGAAATCCCGAGAGTGTGGTGTTTTCCTTTTTCTTTAAAATAAAATACCCTTTCCCCCTGCAGTAGGCTGGAATTTCATTGGACCCACTGCCTATTCAGGCCAGCATAATAATGTGACTACTTACTCTATAATTTTCGTAGGGCAACAAGTTGGCTCTCTGAGCGCGGCTTCCCTTTTTCTCAGGAGATATTTATTTGCTCAAAGGCTGGCCCCACAATGGTGCCTATAAAAGCTTTCAAAATGTCCAGAGAGATATACTTTTAAAGGGAGGGGGAAGCCCTTGACATGGATCCAACACTTTTCAAAGCTTCTGATAGACTTCTGGACATGTCTTACAGGTAAATGAATGGAAAATTATTTGGAGTAACTCAAGTCATGCATTGGTGGCGCCGATACTTGCTTTCAGCTTCTGGAACAAAACCTGGCAGACAAAAATAGCAAATGTTTGCTATCCTCCGCATGTTTCATCCAGTATAGGGATGGGTAAACTCCCTTTGGGAGCCTCCAGACTTGGTCTTAGCAAGCAGAGCTGTTTCTTAAAATAACAGGACACATTTGGGGTTGACCCCTAACTGATTCCGTTCATGAAATCATGGACTCTGTTGGTAACACAATTTGAAGTCTCAATGGTGTCCAACTGCCTTGATTATATAGGAATCGCAAAGGCACCATGGAATGTAAAGGGGCCACGACCAGAATCCTGCTTTTTATCGCCCAAGGTTTTGTGTAAGTACACAGTTACACAGTGAGGGAAGTGCAAATTCATTGGCATTCTCTCACTGTGAAGTTTCACTAGAGGTGGGGTGGGAATTTGATTCTCTCTGGCCCCTACCCCACATCCCTTTAAATGCAGATTAAATTTGTAGATAAACCGTGTCCAAAAATGTCATCCCCACGGCCACTGGGCTTTTTGGAAAAAAGAAAAAGAAAACCCAGTAACGCCCCCTTAAGTGCGGTTTCCAAGACCTACTGGAGAGGTAGGGAATTTTTTGCCTCGCTTAAAGAACCCACCATTTAAAGAGGCAGACATTGTGGGACCTCGTAGATGATCCGGTTTTCTTTCTTTTTTTCCTCATAGCGCCGACCGGCTGTTCCTAGGGCCAGTCCGGTGCAGTTTTTTTCCTTTTAACTTCCCCCCACCCCTAGTGCCAGTAAGCTGGTCCTCTGGCTGGTCTGGCGCTTTTAAAAAATCCCCGCCCTCCTAGCACCAGGTAGCTGGCCGATTGGTCGCTGTTTTTTCTTTTTCTATTAACTCCCCCCCACCCCAGTCCCAGTCAGCTGGTCCTCTGGCTGGTCTGGCACTTTTTTTGTTTTGTTTTTTATCCCCCCCCCCTCCTAGTGCCAGCCAGCTGGCGATCATTTTTTTAATAACTCCCCCCACCCCTAGCACCAGTCAGCTGGTCTTTTTTTTAGATCCTAGCACCACCTGCTGGCCATGGGGCTGAATGGCGCTTTTAAAAAAAAACCTTTGTACATGGGAACTGCTATCCTACACCTTCAGTCACGTGACAGGAGGAAGAGGAAAAGCCGGACCTTCCGAAGATCAGGATCTTCCTCAGGTGAAATAGCAGTATATAATGTAAGAGGCTACTCAGATAAAGGAGTAAAAGCTTTCTGATTGTAGTTCTATTGCAGTTCTATAGAAGCACCTGTAGGTGGTGCAGTTCAAAGGAACTGCCTTAAGAAGTCTTTCCTTCCTCAATTACACATTTCCTCATCTTATCTTACCAACAGTAGAGCCCATCACTGGTTAAACTGTGAACAAAAAAACAGGAGCTTCACAGGAGCTCCTGAAGAGGAGGAGGAGGAGGAGGAGGAGGAGGAGGAAGTGGTGGTGGTGTCTTAGGAAAGAG
>JAHTLZ010000065.1:3993897-4021347 GCA_023846285.1 Phrynocephalus versicolor
TTTTGTCATTTCGTTAGCTAACGAAACAAAACAAAATGGGGAAGCAGTGTTTCGTTACAAACAAAACACCATGTTTTTCAGGAGAGCTTTCTCAAGCACTTTCCTGAAAGCCTCTGAAATTTGGAAACATTTGTGGGTCAGGGAGCTGAGTTAAGAAGCTCCAAAGGGGGTGCTCCTAGGAAAAAACCTTCTTATTAGAATCGGAAGCTGATCGGACCAGCGATAGTGCCGCTTTCCATATGATTCCAATTAGAAGATTTTTCCCCCTAGAGGCACCCCCTTTGGAGCTTCATAACTCAGCCCCCTTACCCACAAATGTTTCCAAATTTCAGGGGGTTCTTTAAAATCGCTTTCTGAAGGCATGCCTGCTACTTTGGTGCCCCCAAGGTAAGCAATTTTTGAGTGCATATTTTTTAAAAAAATATGCACTCAAAACTTATTTTAAAAAATGGTACCTCACTGCTGCTTTCTGTGTTTTGCCTGTCCCCCTGCTTCGCAGCTGGGACTTTTTGATAGGACAGGGTGTGGGGGGTAGTGGTGCCCCCTCTCCAAACCCTGACCTGTCAAAAAGCCCTGGCTGGGAGGCAGGGATTGCAAGGAAGAAGGAAGGAAGTAGCGGTAAACTGAAGCTGTTTTTCTGGACAGGGAGGGATGTGGGCAGTGGGGGCTGGCCCTGCTGCCCACATCACTCCCTGTCCAAAATATCCCCCTGGGCGGAGGGGTTGGCAGGGGAGAAAGGAGCAATCAGGCAGGGAATTTCCTTTTGCCTGGCTGCTCCTTTCCTTCTAACCCCCCCACCTCCCAGCTGGGATCAAGCTGCCAAAATCAGAATCAGAATCAGAATCAGAATCAGAATACTTTTATTGGCCAAGTGTGGTTGGACACACCCAGAATTTGTTTTGGTAAAATATGCTCTCTCTATATAAAAGGAAATATAAGAATCATATAGTCAACAATAAAAACACAGTACAACAATACAATATAACCTATTATTTAACAAGGAAGAAGAAAAGTCAAAATTAATTATTCAACAGTTTGATAGCACTTGGAAATAAACGATCTTTATATCTAGTTGTCCTAGTGTGCAATGCCCTAAAACGTCGCCCTGAGGGTAACAGTTGAAACAGGTTATGTCCAGGATGTAGCAATAATTTTTTCTGCAGTTCCAATTATCCTTTGAAGTCTATATCTGTCATGCTTAGCAGAACTAAACCAGACAGTTATAGAGGAACAGATAATAGATTCAATAACACCTCTATAGAATTGAATCAACAGTTCTTTTGGCAGTCTGAACTTCCTAAGTTGACGCAGAAAAAACATTTTTGTTGTGCTTTCTTAATAATACTTTCAATATTAGATGACCATTTTAAATCTTGAGATATAATAGTACCTAAAAATTTAAAGGACTCCACTAGAGATGGGCACGACCAGAAAAAATTACTTTTCGAGTTGTTGTTTGTTGGGCTGGGTCCATTTCGGGTCGTTTCCGTTTGTCGCGATAATTTTCAAAAATTTGTTGTTCCGTTTGTCGTTTGGTCGTTTGTCGTTTCCGCCGCGATTTAGCGCGATTTGACGTCCCAGGGAGCATGGGGGCCTCCCGCAATCAGGGCTGGCGCTAGGTGTTCTTGCACCCTAGGCGGCGGGCGGGGCGGGAGGGGTGGCGGCGGGCGAGGAGGTGCGGGTGGGAGGTGGTGGCGGGGGGCCATTAGCGGGCGGCCACAGCAGCAGGGGGGAGGCGCGGGTGGGCGAGCGGGCGGCCGGTGGCGGGGGGCCATGGGCGGGTGGCGACAGCAGCAGGGGGGAGGCGCGGGTGGGCGAGCGGGTGGCCGGTGGCCGCAGGCGGGCGAGTGGGCGGGTGGCAGCACGGGCGGGTGGGCGACATCCAGAAGTGTCAGTCAAAACCTGGCCATGCCATTGGTGGAATGGTTCAAAAAATTTGCATGGTCCCATCCCATTCCCAGCCCACATGGGCAGGTCTAAAAAAATAAAAAATAAAATAAAATAAAATAAAATCAGTGTGACCTTTTACTGCTATAAAAAACCACTGCTGCTACTATAAAAATTCAGGCATTTAAAATACCTAATTTTCACATGTTTCTGTTGTGCTTTGGTGGGTTTTTGGACCACGATTTAGAAAAAAATATTGCAGTCGCCATTTTGGATCCCCCTCCACATGGACTCTGGAGACGACAAGGATGACCCCCCCCCCAGCCTGGTGCAAGCAGCCCAGGACAGGAGGGGGGGAGGCCGGGGACCCCCCCCCCCCAGAAACCACCCCTCAGGTAGGTGTCCTCAGGCAGGCATATGTTCGCCTGCTTTTTTGGCCCGGGAGTCGGGTTTTTTTTCCTTTTATAACTTTTTCTGTGCTGCTTGCCAATGGCATTGCGCGATCGCCGCGATGCCATGAACGACAACGAAAAACCCGACCAAATTTTTCTTTTGTCGGTTCGAGTTCAAGTTCTGATGGCTTAATTATCGTTACCGTTCTCATTACGTAACGGAAATGACAACCGAAAACGGAAACGACAATTTCGCCGAGTCGTGCCCATGTCTAGACTCCACTATTGACACTAAGTTATTTGATATCATAAGAGGTGGCTGTATAGAACGAGTCCTCCTAAAATCCGCCACCATTTCAACAGTTTTGCATGTGTTTAATTCAAGATTATTTTGAGTACACTATAAAACTAGTTGTCCAATCTCTTGCCTATAGGCAGATTCATCATTGTCTCGAATGAGGCCAATCACCGTAGTGTCATCTGCAAACGTCACTATTTTAACAGAGGAATCCTTTGAGGTACAATCATTAGTATATAAGGAATATATAAATCAGCTGTGAGGCAGTGGGGAAGAGGCTTTTGAATCCCCCACCACACCAGTTACAGCACTGGTGCCATGGGGGATTCATTTCATTTCACTTTGTTTTGTATGTAACAATTTTTTTTTGAAAAATTTTGTTACGATACAAAATGAATCACGGGTGGGACAAACGAAATGAAACAAAACACAGTTTTTCCATTTCATGCCCATCCCTAGTTATATTTGCTGCTATGATTAAGAAGTTTGTTTGGGATTAATAGCCTTTAATGGATTTAAAGTGCAGGCCTCACCACTCTAGGACCACAACCATGGATGGAAAAGGGAAGGCGCTCAGATTGCAGGACTAAACCCAGCAATGATTCTATGATTCTATGAATGGGTTCCATCTAGAGAAGCATAGATTTGTGTCTTTGGGCTTCCACACTCCGAATCCCCAAAGCATTTAAAAAAAAAAAACTTCAGTGTATTAATTTTTTTATTTATTGTTGCATTTTTATTACACCTATCTGCCCAAAAGGCCACTCTGGGCGGCTAACAACCATCAAAGACAGAAACAGCATTCAAAAACCAACTACAACACAATACAAAGGAAAACAAACAACTTGCAAACATAACTTACACTTTATTCAAAATACACGTGTGTGTCCGTATGCATGTCTGTGTGCGCACACATGGGAACAGAATGCAGTTTTTGTGTGTGAAATACAGGGCCTGGGGAGCAAACTAATTTTGCTTGTTCATGAATGCGTTAGACAACTTTTTGAAACAAGTTTTGAAAGACCAAAAATGCAGAAACATCCTTGCAACTTTGCCCAGCCAGTGGAAGATTTTTTATTATATTTCATAATTTCTTCTATTTTTTATATTATTATTTTTATTATTAAATTTATACCCTGCCCATCTTCCCGAGGGAACTCTGGGCGGCTTACAGAGAGCTGATCAGATCAGCGACATGTCAAACAGCAATATAACAAGAACAAATAAGACAACATTACAATAAAAACATTAGCACCCTTATCAAACATATGTGGCTCAAGTAAGAGCATCACATTAATACAACTAACTAGGTACAGCAGATGGCGCGGGGGGGAATTAAACCTGATCACCGAAGGCCTCGCAGAACAAAATGGTTTTCAGCGCTCTGCAAAAGGCCAGCAGGGACTCTGCAGAGCGTACTTCGCTGGGGAGGCTGTTCCACAAAGAAGGGGCAGCCACCGAGAAAGCCCGATTACGGGTGGAGGTTTGTTGGACCTGCTGTCAATGAACAGAGCACTAAAGAGAAATAAGTTTGAATCACATGCTCTTTTTGTGATTTGATGTTTCCACCGTTACTAGGTTTCTATGTTTCCTACTGTTTCACTGTCAAGACTTGGCAAAACAATAATGGACATACAAAGCTTAAAAGAAGGAAGAACAAAATGTGTTTCCTGGTGTCTCTGAGTCCTCTCTCACACATACACAAATAACCTGTAAAATTAGGATTCACATTACAAAAGCAGTTTGCAGGTGACAGCTAAATTTTTTTGGCAGGTAACAAGGGAGGTGGCCTTCATCCAATAACCGCATAGCCATAGACAAAGCAAAATCTGCCTGTCAAAGGTACTTCTGTAGAAGGCCAGGAATCTGTAGATGGCCAGAAGGAATGAAAGTTGAAACCAGCCATCCAGAAATCTGGGTTGATCTGATAATACACCCTGCCAGTGATTCTTCCACATACCTTGCAAAGCTATGGCCTTCCAGATGTGGCTCAGCTGGAAGTCCCATAATCCCTCACCAAGGTCTAGGCCAGCTGGGGCTGATGGGAGTTGTTACCTAACAAATTGTGAAGAGCTACTCGATCAGATCACTCTCATGAAGGATGTGCCATGGGTGGAGACTGTTCCAAAACACAAACACACAGCAAAAACAATGTGGGATCTGATCATGTTTGGTCACATCTGGTCATGTCGATCAGGGGCATGTTGTCACAACCATTTAATTCCAATGGGAGGTCGAGGCAGAGAGATTTTGGTTTGGCTAAAATTACACCAGGAGGTCAAATCTGGCAGTAAATACATTGTACCACTGGAGTCATTGGTCTATTATGAAGCTAAAAACTCCTGTCTATCCCACCATGAGTTTGCTATACTCTCCATGTTGCCAGTGAGCTGGCTTTTATTTTAGTATTAGTCAAAGAAAGGTAAGCAGCTTTCATTTGCTTCTCTGATGGCTGAGGTGTGGTGCTTTTTATTATTATTATTTATATTTATTAAATTATAAAAATACAATATAAAAACATAAGACATTATACAAAAAAGATAAAAAATAAAAATATTAATCTAAACTCATAACAAAAACCAATACAGTGCAACCCACCACCCACTTGGGATTTGATCAAACATGTTGTTGTAACTCTTAAGAGATTGACCAGCCCATTTCTCTCCAGAAATACACTGAATCTTCTCTGGGTGTATACCCTTTACCTTTTTGAAATACATATACCAACAGTTTATCCCATATTCCATTAAAATCATTAGACTTTTTCAAGCCTTTCCTAATTTTAATTTCATACGTCAATTTATCATTAAGAGCCATATTCCATAAGTCCCTATACCAGTGATGGCGAACCTATGGCACGGGTGCCAAAGGTGGCACTCGGAGCCCTTTCTGTGGGCACCCGACATCGCCCCTTCATAGCCACCTGTATACAGGTTAAATTACTATATTGGCACTTTACAAACAAATTAGTGGGTTTTGAATTGCAGTTTGGGCACCTAACAGTAGCACTATCTATCCTATTTTCTATTAACTTCTTAACAAGAATATCATGGGGAACATTATCAAAGGTCTTACTAAAGTCCAGATAAGCAACATCCACAGCAGGCCTGGTGGATGAGGAGCTGAGCAAGAGACCCAACTACCCCTTTCGTACGCCCCAGCAGAGACCACGTGGGCCCAGATACACTTCGGAAGTTGGGACACAAGCGGGAAGCCCCCAAACCTCCTTGAGGGAGATTGGGATCCAGGTAGAGGGGCTGGAGCTCTCGGAGAGGGAGAAAGAGATGTGTGGTGGAGCCGAACCCCCACAGGTGGTGGTGGGGAACTTGATCACATTCTAGAAACCCCAACTTATGGAGGAAAGAATCCTTTCTTGTCTGATGTTAAAGAAGTTGATCCTGTTGTCAAAAGAAAAGCCCTGTTGGCTACTGATGTACACAATAAAAGTTCTGTTTCTTTGTTACGAGAGATACCTTCTTTGCAATGAGAAGGGCGACAAGCCTGGGCCAAGACCGAACCCTCACATACTGGCGCCCAACTTAAGGGGCCAGGCAACCGCCAAGACCCAGAGGAGCAATGGCTGAGACGCGTGCTGGAAGGACAAGAGTCCATGTTAAAACAAATGGCAGAGCAGCAGAAACTGCTGACAGACAAAATGGCGGGAACACTACAGACACCCGCGAACGCAGCTCACGTCAAGCTGCAGAAAATGGGACGAGGAGACGACCCAACGGCTTTCTTGAACACCTTTGAGAGGGTGGCTAGAGCATCGAAATGGCTGAGAGAGCAATGGACCCTGATACTAACGCCGTATTTGACGGGACTACCACTAGAAATTGTGGACACTATGGATCCGGGAGAGGCAGGAGACTACGAAAGAGCCAAGGAAGCCATCTTAAATACCATGAACCTTAATGAAGAGACCTACCGGAAGATGTTCAGAGATACCAAGTGGAAGCCAGGGATACATCCCAGGACGCTGGCCCAAAGACTCAGGATGTATGCCAACCAGTGGATCAAGCCGAGAGGGAAGACCGCCGAACAGATTGTGGAGACCATTGTCACGGAGCAATTGATTGCAGCACTACTGGGAGGACCAAAGGGCTGGGTGGCGCGACACCGGCTGAAGACCCTAGAGGGTGCTGTCGTGTTACTGGAAGACGATCTAGGAGCTGAGGACGCCGGAAAGAACGTCAGCCAAGCCACGCCAGAAAAGGTGAGGAGTCCATGCCCCAACTCAACAGCGACAGAACGTGGACCAGCGGCGATGGCGGCAAACAGATGAGACCGGGATTTCCCAGGGTGAGGAGCCGGGTTTGGACGGAGAGCAGAAACAGGGGAGGAATTTCTCCAGGCCCCGAAGGTGACCGTGGGGGGGGGGAGAGACCGGAGGCCATTATCCTGCTTCCGTTTTGGCCAGTCCGGTCACATGCAATGATTCTGCACACGAGAGGACTGTGCTTGGGCGGAGGCCCGGGCCTACTTGGCCCAGGTCGGTGAAAACCACCCTGGGTGGGTTATCCTGGTGAAGGTGAACTGGAAGCTGATGCGGGCCTTAATCGACACCGGTTGTAATAAGACTCTGTTGAGGGATCAGGTGGAAGGGATGTTGCATGAGCCTTTGTTTATCAGATGTATACATGGGGATGTGAAAGAATACCTGACTGCCAAAGTGGTGATGGAGTTAGGGGGAGTATCCCGAGAGATGGAGGTGGGAATTGTGCCTGGGTTAACATGGGAGGTATTGTTGGAGAGAGATTGGCCGGGCATAGAGCATCTGACCCCTCTAGTGGAGGAGGGGTATGAGGGGGAGGAAACCCGAACCCCCACCGATTGGGAACTGCTGCAAGCCACCCAGGAGCAGCTTAGGAATTGGCAACAAGATGACCCTAGCTTACAGACGGTGAGGGAACAGGCAGGGGAGCGGGGAACCACGCCTGCGGAGGGAAAGGGTTTTGAGATGAGAGAGGGAGTATTGTATCTGGTAGAAAAGGGAGCCAGGGAGGAAGGATGCCGAATGGTCCTACCCCATAGACTGAGGCAACTGGTGCTGCGTCTAGCCCATGATATCCCATCGGCAGGGCACCTAGCGGTCAAGAAGACATTAGACCGGGTGAGGCAAAGGTTCTTCTGGCCCCGGATGGCGGCTGATGTAGAGGCCTACTGTGCGACCTGCCCCAACTGCCAACTAGTGAAGCCCAAAACCCCGCCGGGGGGCCGCTGATGCCTCTACCCCTAGTGGACCGCCCCTTCGATAGGATAGCTCTAGACATCATAGGGCCATTGACCAAGTCAGCAGGGGGACACCAGTACATCCTGGTCATTATCGATTATCGGAGGCCATTCCCCTACACACCACTACAGCCAAAGTGTTAGCCAAAGAGCTTATCAATGTCTTCGCGAGGGTAGGGTTCCCCAAAGAGGTCCTGACGGACCAAGGCCGAAATTTCCTAAGCGAGACCCTGAGACAGATGTGGCAACTGCTGAAGGTAAAACCCCTTAAGACGACTATTTACCACCCCCAGGCCAACGGCCTGGTGGAAAGTTTTAACCACACCTTAAAGGGCATGCTCCGAAAATTGACAGCAAGCAAACCAGGACAGTGGCACCTAATGATACCCCATTTACTGTTTGTGGTCAGGGAGATACCCCAAGCCTCAACAGGGTTTTCCCCTTTTGAGCTATTGTACAGAAGACAACCGAGGGGAGTGCTGGATCTGGTGAGAGAACAGTGGGAGGAGAGGTCAGACAACTCCCAAAACCTATTACAGCAGATCATGGAGATGAGAGAGCATATCAGAGATACCTGGACCCTGGCCAAAGAGGCTTTGGGGAGAGCCCAGATAGGCCAAAAACAGCGGTACGATAGGAAGGTGAAACCTAGGTCCTTTGAAACAGGCCAGAGAGTACTAGTCTTACTACCCACTGAAGGATCCAAGCTCCTAACTCAATGGCAAGGACCTTACAAAGTGATAAGGAGGCTAAATGAGGTAGACTACGAGGTAGAAACCCCTGACCGCCAGAAGAAGACCCAAGTCTTCCATGTCAATCTGTTGAGGGAATGGGTGGAAAGAGAGGTCTTTTGGGGGGAGTGTGAGGAAGGAGATTTGGGGCCAGAGGCCAAGCAAATGGTAAGACCCGAGGCTGAGAAGGTTACCTTGGGGGAACAGCTGATAGGGGCTCAGAGGCGGGAAGTGAGGAGACTAGAATCAACCTTCCAAGGAGTCTTCTCAAAACGTCCATGGAGGACAGGGGTTATTCAGCATGAGATACACACACCGCCTGGAACGGTAGTGAGGACGAAAGGGAGGAACTGGCCCCGGCATGCTATCCCAGCTATCAACCAGGAGGTAGAAGAAATGTTGAAGCTAGGGGTAATTGAACCTTCCTTCAGCCCCTGGCGAAGCTACCCGGTGATAGTTCCCAAGATAGATGGTTCCCTACGATTCTGTATCGACTTCCGACAATTGAACGCAGTGTCCAAGTTTGACGCCTACCCAATGCCCAAAGTAGGGGACTTAACGGACAGGGTAGGGGAAGCTCAATATGTCAGTACCATTGATTTGACGAAGGGATACTGGCAGATCCCCCTGAGGCCCCAAGACAAAGAGAAGACCGCTTTCTCCACCCCCAGGGGTCTCTACCAGTTCCGCTATATGTCCTTCGGCCTCCATGGGGCAGCCGCCACCTTCCAATGCCTAATGGACCAGGTCTTAGAACCGGTACAGGACTGTGTGGCTGCATACATAGACGACGTGGTGATTGGATACTATACACATTTGATCCCCAACTTTGCCACCAGGGCAGCGCCTCTGACGGACCTGATAAGGAAAAGGAAGCCCAGGATAGTCGTATGGGAAGAGACGCAGGAGAGAGCCTTCGAGGACTTGAAGGACACCCTGTGTGACATACCCTCCAGGTACACCCCCGACTTCCAACTGCCCTTCTGGTTATATACAGACGCCTCGGACAGCGGGGTGGGGGCCATTTTGGCCCAAAGGAAGGGAGAAAGGGAGTACCCCATCCTCTTTCTCAGTAGGAAGTTGTCAGATTGAGAATGCAAGTACGCTGTCATAGAGAAGGAGGCCCTGGCAGTCAAGTGGGCTACGAATGCCTTGAGATACTACCTACTGGGGGTCCCATTCCATCTGGTCACTGACCACGCCCCACTCAAATGGCTGCAAATGATGAAGGAAACCAACCCCCGCCTCACGCGGTGGTATTTAGCCCTACAACCCTTTGCCTTCTCCATACATTATAGGAAAGGAGGGCAACACATTAATATACTTTATAGCAATTTTCTTTTTACTCTCACTGACATATTTTTCATTATTCTTTTATTCCACATTTTATCCCATTCTTCTTCTATCATCTTGCCATATTTCTTTTAACTTATTTCCTTTGTATTCCTCCTGAATTAATAACATAGATATAGATATAGATATAGATATAGATATAGATATAGATATAGATATAGATATAGATATAGATATAGATATAGATATAGATACTGTATATCACTTACTATACTTTTTCTCAGTTCTTTTTTCTCTATCTTATTTCTCCTAATTTCTTAAAACTTAGTCAATTTTCTACAATCTCCTACTTTTGTTATCCATTCTTTGGCCCATTTCCCCATTTCTATAATATTCAGTCATGAGATATTTTCTCCAAGCATCCATCGCCTTTATACCTTGTCTATTCTGCATTTGTTTTAGCCAATCCCATAAATATATAACTTTTTTAAATCTTATAGTATCTTATTTAATTTCCCTTTTAAATTTTCTGGAAAACTATTGATTACTGTTACTCGAATCAGAGGTGATACTAATGGACTTAATTTCCCCCTGACGTTGTCCAACAATCCATCTTTCTCATCTGAGCTTTAATATCTTCCTTGAAAAATGTATTCTCCTTTCTAAATCTCTCCAAATTAGGTGTGGTACTTTGAAGGAAATGTGGGTCTGGAGGGAAAACATATTAACAGAAGCAAATACACATTTCTTTTAACAGATATTGCATCTTGAGGATATGTCAGAGGCAGGATGTGACCCAGCAGTTTCCAGATTGATCACAGAGTCTTTTAGATAACAAATTAGATAACATTGTTCCTACTGGGAACTACTGGAATAGTTTTCCATGTGGAACAAACGCCTTAGATGGTAGCAGCTTGTACAGCCATTTGCTTCTAAACGGGGCCAATCATTGAGTGTGATGGAGAATGTATCTCTTTTCCCAATGTTGAGGTAAAATTCTACCACCAGCCTAGTCACTTCTGGCCGTAAAACAGGTAAGAATAAACCCTGTGATTATAGTGACATTGTGTTTTGTGCTCTAATTAGAGATATTGGTTGTGATTGTTTTGGCCTACGAGGTCTAAGGGGATCTTTCTATCTAGGCCTGGTCGCTCATGGAGAAAGCTCACAGCTAGCACTGGGGCAGGAACAGGGAGCTAGGCTTAGCTCAATTGTAAAGCCTTCCAGCTAAGAAGGGCTTTCTTCCAGATTTCTTCCACCATTCAGGTGACTTATCTGTCAAGCTGAACTCCCAGAATCATGTGATTTGTAGCTGAATAAATCTGAAAACCCCAACCCTAAATGCCACATATTGTGGTACTGAGTTCTGAAATTTATTTATGGATGGAAAGGAAAACGACTCATGTGTTTCCCATCTCGAACAAAAGGAAACTTTTACCATGTAGAATTAAACTCAAATTGTACGATTCTTCTGAATATTTAATGTTTGGAGTAAACATTTGGGCTTTGTATAAAAATTAGATATCAATGGAACAGCAGAGAAATCTGAATCCATTAGCTGTTATTTTAGAAGCGAAACCAAGTAGTTAAAAGCTAGAAGGAGAAGGAGAAATTTGAAGCCTGGGCATTCCATTTGCGCTCCTAACTAGCGGATTTGATGCTTTGCTTCTGCCATCAACTAAGAATCAGAGAACATGCGTTCATTCCCAGGAATGCAATATCTTACTTAGAGGAACCAGAATGCCAATATATATAGTGTATTATGTGGAAAGCCATAAAAAACAGCATCTCTTTCACCAAGTAGAGAAAAAAGAAACTATTTAAACACTTCTTGGGGTCCTTTTTTTTTTAAAAAAATTCTCCCTCCTACTCTGCCTCTTGGGATGCCTTTTCCTAACAAAAATAAGGGAGTGGAATCAAAATTGGGGCTGCCTGACAGCCCTATGGAACACACAACTCAACACTAACAAGAAGGCTATTCATGAATTCAGCCGCAGCATGTCCTAAGCTGTGACACCCGGCTTGCAAACAGCCAGCCCATCAAGATTTGATGGATTTGGATCCTGATAACAGAAGATGTGAGGTATGTGGCTGAACAGTCTGGCTTCCTTCCAGCTACAAGGACCAAATAATAAATGAGATTCTTTCAAGCGAACAAGAAAAAAATATCTCGCCTTGGCCAACTCAACCAAGACAGTTGATACATTGGGTACCTCTCTTTAGGTCCACCTCTAAATTCAATCAGTTTCCAGTCACACATCTCTCTCCCCCCCCCGTGTCTCTCCCTTCCCCCAATCTCTTGACTGATGCACTGGGAAAGTCTCCAGCACCAAGGGCCCCCCAAATGATTTTTCATAGTAATAAAAGAATCGGGGGGGGGGTTGAAGGAAGTTGGAAATGGGTATACTTTGGGTATGTTTGCCAAGATGTGGTTTCGTTGTCAGGTGAGAAGAAGGTGGAATGAGAAGGGAGGAACTAAGGGCACTTTTACACGACCCCTAAAATCCGAGGCAAAGGGCTCCCAGATGCGGAGCTTAAAATTGTTTTCCTACCAGCTCTGGACTTTACAAAAAATTAAGTATGACCACGACCACCTATGCGTGTCCCAGTGCATTTTCCAAGTACCTGGTCTTCGAAGGTGAAAAATTTCTGATGCGGATTACAAAGCAGTGAGTGCCGGGCTCTCCTCGCCTTCTGTGGGTTTTTTTGCCCCCCCCCCCGGCCCCTTTAAGAGACTGGAATGCTTCCCAGGGCAGCTCCCGGCAGAGCGGAGGTGAGCCTGCATTTTTTTCTTACTTTTTTTCTCCCTCTCCTCATGCAGACAGGAGCAAGGGATCACGGAGGGGTGGGAACACAGCAAGAGGAGCAAACCCCCGAGATCTCTGGTCTGAATTTAAGTTGCCAGCAGATCTTAGGGGTTGTGTAAAAGCACCCTAAGATGAAGAAAGCAGTTCCTCTTTTAAAACCTTCAACTTGGCCCCAGGCAATGGTAGGACCTCCAGAGAAACATGGAGGACAACAATATAAAAGCAATGGAGCAATTTACGTTGATGAATTTGAGAATTTAGAAATCTTGTTTCACACATTTCAAAGATAATAAACAGGCTGAAGCAAAGAACTCAAAGGCTCAGAATGAATATCTTGTATACAAGCTGTCAAGGCATTTGCCAACAAGGATGTGACATGTATGGTGCAGTCAAGTTGGATCTCAAGGCATTTGCCAACAGGGATGTGACATGTATGGTGCAGTCAAGTTGGATCTGACTGACAGCCACCTTAATAGGACTTTCAAGGTGAGTGAGATAGGAGTGTTTTTACCATTGCTGTCTTTCCCCACAGAGCTCTCTATAGGAGAGCTGGGGAATTGAACTCAGATCTCCGGAGACTCTCGCTGTGGCCACTACACCACATTAAGTACCATAGAGGTAGTCCAAAATATCCAAGTCCAAAGGAAACTTCAGCAGGAGGATTAGATGAAGGTCAGCAAGGCAACTGGACTCTTGGCACCAAGGTCAAAGAGCCCCCTTCTCTACCCCTTCTGCTGGACCATTGGAGGATAAAACTCTGCTTTAAAAAATAGAAGAAAGTGAAAAACAACAGAAGAATCATAGAATTATTTGGGAGAATCAGGTTGGAGCAATAACCCAGCAGACAGACAAGTCTGCATAAGAGAGATCACCCCCTTTAAAGTGACATTTCTAGTGCCAATAAACAACACATCTTTGAGCTGTACAGTCGCACCCAAAGTTTGCTAAGCTGCTTCTTCAAAAAGGAGCCGTTCCCAACATACTTTGTATTACAACCAGGGGATTTTACAGATCAGTACAGCACTGCCCGGAAAATCCATACCACCCCCACCACCCCAGCTAAGCACAAAGATAATAAAGAACAGGGTAGCAGATACGATGAAAAGTGCTGGTGCTTTGGCCATTCAAGCCTTAACTTTGACCTTGACATGAGACCATCAATCCTAAACAGGAAGAAACCTGCAAATTTTGGTAAATCATTATCTGTGACTAGAAATGACAGAATCCTAAAAATGTTGCTTTCAGGGGCTTGAATGCCCCAGCACACATGGTGCTTAGGAAGCTCCAGGAACTTTTCAAAGCTCTTATTCTTCACGAAATAAGGGGTTGAAAAAAAATCTTTATCCCTCACTTCCAGTTATTTCTCATAAACCTTGGGATAATTTTGGGATTCAGGAGTCTCTCAAGTGCGTCAGCACAGCGTGGAAGCTTTGTACAGCTAAGAGACTTCTAGGTAGGAAGCTGCTGCAGAAGATCTGGGCACATGGCAAATGTCGGCCAGTTCTGACATGAAGCTGGCACTCCGCCAGTCTCCGGTAGTGGATCTGTCTGGAGATTCGAGAGATTGCCTATTGTGCAGACACTGCCTTGAGGGCAATTTTGTTGGCTTCTCTCTCTCTCTCTCTCTCTCCCCCTCCCTCTGCATGTCTTCATGGAACGGCTAAGAAAGTTGGAGCCTTCTAATGATGGAATGCCTTGGGGACTCCTGAGGGTAGTCAGAATACCAGGGCGTGTGCTGGGTACTTTCCACCTTGTTTTACAACCAGCTTGGTTCCTCCATGGCATTTTCTAGTTGAAACAATCAGGGGGCACACCAAAGTTGTCAACCCACCAACTTCAAAGCCATCCTTCCCCTCCCCTGGTCCCTGCCTTGATCTCAATTTATGGTGGCTCCAGATGTTAAGCCGACCATGACTCAACTTGGAGGAAATGCCTACCCATTCATAAGCAACTCAAGCAGAATGAGTTAGGACTGCAGATTAATTAGCCATGAAGAACAGTCAATACTGAGAAATCGCAGCTGCCATTTCATGTGCCTGGGTTGAGGATCTACAGTTTTACCCATGGAATAACAATAATTCTCTCACACAGAAACACCCCTCTTCAAAATAAGACTCATCAATGAGGTCATCTCGAGAAGGGTCCTTTCCTACCAAAAGGTTGTGCCCATTCTCTTCCTTGGCAGCTGAGACTCTCCTTGGCTAAGTGCCAAAGGAGAGGTTATAGAGATGAGGTCATTGCAAGCTGAAATTCCATTGCTGTTGCACAGAGATTATTTTAGTCTGACCTTTGGGTTGGAGAAATTAAACCTGCAAGCAAAGCCTACGCTTACCTCTTGTGGCCAATCACAGAACCAACCCAGGTAACTTCCAAGCTACAAGGTGATGGAGCGTTCCTGTTGCAACAATCAGATGCTTTCAGAGTACAGGCACTGCCTTAGTCATTCTTCTAATGCCATCTGTCGTACATTA
This sequence comes from Phrynocephalus versicolor, assembly GCA_023846285.1. Classification (NCBI taxonomy): domain Eukaryota; kingdom Metazoa; phylum Chordata; class Lepidosauria; order Squamata; family Agamidae; genus Phrynocephalus; species Phrynocephalus versicolor. The sequence continues at coordinate 4,009,009 of JAHTLZ010000065.1, forward strand.
TTTGATCCATCCATTTTAGTAGTTCCTAATGGATCCAATCTCCCACCCCCACCCCACCCCCACAAATGCAACCAACACAGAATCCTGAGTTGTCTTGTTGGATGATTTTTATTAGGGGGTTAAGAAGTATATTTGAGCCATAATTTTAACCAAACCAAACTCATTTTCACTTTCTGGATGCATGCATAGATTAGAACTTAGGCCAACCTTCATAGTGAGTGTTCATCTGAATACAGCAATTTACCTTTCAGCTCAAAATTGTATGTGTTAGGAATAAAGGTGTAGGATATGTATTTAGGGAAACATGTGTACCAAACATTTCAGTTACAACTGCAATGTATAGGAGAAAATCTATATATTATAAACGTAATGTTGATACAGTATTTGTTTAAAAACAATGCAAAAAGGGGAATGGAATGTACTTGCAGAAGAACTGGAACAGACCAGAAGTACAGTACCCCAATGCTTTCTTTGGTTCTGATGTAGAGGCATTCCTCTTTTGCTTTAATTTATTTAGTTTGCTGGTGGTTTTTCTCTTCCTTTATGGATTGATAGTGGCCAGAAATCTATTGCTGAATTACACTTGCATAAGTGAAGCCAGGCAAGCATCACAGCAAATTGCTATGAATTAGTGAGGCCTTGTTTGCTTTTGTGGGCACTAGAGATGGGCATGAAGCACCGAACTGGCCCTTTGTGCTGGTTCGTTCAGTGCCTCCCAGGACCACTTCCTCCGGGAGGTGTCCCCCTCGGAGGCAGCACATGGAGGAAGTGGGACAGGCAAGCCAGAGTCAGTGGATGCTCTTGGCTTATGGTGGCTATGAAGTCCATCATTTAGCTGCCTGTCCTGAGGTTAAATATGCATACTTTTAAACATGTACAGTACATAAATTTCATTTCCAAATGAATATTACATACACATTGGGCTTTTTGTTTTTGTTTTGTTTTTGTTATTGTTTTGCTTTGTCTGTGAAGAACCTTATTACAACATTTGAGAAGCAGAGAATTCAAACAGAAATTTATTCCCCCAATCTGTAAATAGGAACTCCAATTCCAATTTGTAAATTCCATCAACAATCACAAAGACAGAATTCTCCAAAACTCCTAGCAGGGGACAAGCTGCTTTTATTTTTTATTTTCTATTAATATATTTTTTTAAAATGTTGTCATACATTAACTCTAACAGATGAACTGTCAGGAGAGCCTAGGAATATTACTTTTGGAGGACTATTATTTTATATTATTTTTAATTTATTGTATGGGTGCCATGCCTTTCCACAATCAAACAGTGTTCAACATGGCTTGCAGTCTTTGTAAAACATTAAAAATAAGTGGAACCAATTTTACCGTTTGCTGCGAATCATAAAATAAAACAAGCCCTATATGAAAAAAACATTGAGATCAATTAAGTGTGATGAAACATGAGATGCTATTTTACAAGGAGGTGTATTTACACCTTTCCTAAGAGTTGACCAAAGCAGACTCGTGCTTTCAGAAGAGCCCCAGCCAGCCAACCTCTTCTTAAGTTTGAAAAAAAGTAAGAACTCTGAGTGGCTGGCATCTACATCTCAAAAGTCACCTCACTTTTCTGAGCAAGTAAGGCAGAGGTTTTTGCTGTGAAACAGGAAGGCTTTGTCAAGTTTGCCATCAAGCTGTTTTTAAAGGCTATGCGATGTCTTCATTTTGGTAGGTGAGCAAGTTTCACTGCCGGCTGTGACTCACGCTCATAGAAGCAGGTAGGTTGGAAGGAAGGGTTCCTCACAGCCTTGTGGCCACCACGCCTAGGCTGTCTCTATAGCAACCACAGGCCTTGGTGGCCTAGCCAACCCAGAAGCTGATGGGTTTTTCAAAGGCATCGTCTCAACTGCTGACTGATCCCTTTCATACTGTGAGGCAGGCCCCACTTCTGGGAAGCCCTCCAAGTGTCCACCAAAGCACAGGATGGGTTGCGCTGGAAATCCAAGCGGGCTCGCTTATCGCATGCCTTGAAGGTGCAAATTTCATGGCCATGTGTGCAGTTGAACAATATTTGTGGATCGTATCACATTACAGCAGATGCCAAACCACCTGGCAACCATTCAGGAATCTCTAACCTTAGGGAAACCTTTGAATTTGAGTCTCTTTTTTGGTTCTCTTCTCGCCCAACGTGCTACTGGTCTTTTATCCAGGACAAGGCTCTACTGTGTTTGATTTTTGCCTGCTTAACTTTTGGAAGTGGTGTAAACCCCCACAGAGGACAGAGCTTGGCTGCACAGGCTTTCACAATAGAACATAGGTCTTCCATTCCAAATCCTGGTGCCGAGAGGAAGCTGTTTCCTTCTCCTGAACAAAATCCAACATAAGCAAAAGTATTTTAGTAGGGCTGACCTGGTCATCCCAGGCATGATGGATGACTTCGTGAAGGTGGCCCCTGCCAGTGTAAACAGAACATGGCTAGCATCAAGCCAGAGTCAGAATGGAGCTCTGAGCAATCTGATAACTTTGCGAGTGAAACTTCTATTGATTTTTCTAAATCCAAATTAGATAATAGCTTTGAACAACACTTTGGTAAGCTTGGGTGAATGGGCTAAGACAATGCCAGGAGGATGAAAAGAATGCTTATTTTTGTGTTGGAATACTTCATACTTTTTGAATGTCCCCAAAATGCTTGTCTCATGTTCTGTTGGGGGGGGGGTCCACATATATACCTGCTGAAGCCATTCAAAAGAGGATTGTTAACTCTCTCTCTCTCTCTCTCTCTCTCTCTCTCTCAAAAAATAACACTTTCAGGAATGCTTGTGGTAATACAATGACTGCCTCTGAAAGATTCAGCTTTTCGTAGCCTGGCTGAGCAAAGATCATTAGCATTTTATGGTTTCAGTGTTTATTTTTCTATTTGTATTTTGAATTCCTCTCCCTTTTTAATGAGGAATACTGTACCATACTGTGGCTTGCCTTGATAAGCTAAAAATGAGAAAGCAAAGTCGGCCTCAGGTTCAGATGGTGTTTCAGATGCTGAGCCTGGCTGACCTGAAGGACAAGATGGCGCCTCTCCTTCACTTCTTCATATCCCCCTCTTATGGTGTGCAAGAGTGTGGCTTACCCTGATGTGCCACACAACTCTAGGCTAGCTGAGAGTGGACAGGGCAGGTCACCCAACCCATAGGGATAAGCCAAGCTCTCTCACTTTGTGAGACAGAAGCTAAGTGCTGTCCCAATGTCAAGGTAACAGTACCAGAAGATGTGGCTGTGCCATCCTGAAGTGGAAAAAGCTGCAACTCTATGCATGTGGGAGCAGACACCATTGCTCCCCCTGTCTCAGCCTCCCCATCATCACCAGATGTCAGAAAGGGCATCTCTCTGTCAGAGTAACATAGACAATCCTAGTCAATCAATGATATTGGGCTTGTTAGACTGCTGATTTTTCACTTCTCTCTTAGGCATATATATCACCTAATTAGAAAAGGTGCTCTTGCTGGTAATGAAAAGTGTTTGTTGCTCACAGACTGTGACTTTCTTCATCTACGTATCCTGCATTTAGTGTGCTGTGTTTTGGGATGGGACACATGCTTAATTTTCTAGCCAGAGAGAGGACAGTAGGGGAGAAAGACAATTCCTTTCGCTTTTGCTGCCAGGCTAGGACCTGCCTCTGGCCAGCTGGCAAATATCCAGCTGTTAAAAGGGCCATCTCCCACATCTGCCTCTCAGGATGCCGTTTCTGCAATCTGTTTGAATTTAGGACACTGCAATCACAGCTGCTGGCCTGCCCCGATGTTCCCTGCCTCAAATATCTGTGGGCTGAATGTCTTTGAAGCACGCTGAAATTTCATCCTAACCCCCTCCACTCCCTCACAACCCACTCCGTCTGGAGTGTTCTTCGTCTCTCTGCATTTCAAAGGACATAGCTCATTTTTATTTCAATGCTTTTGGTCCCATCTGTCACCAAAGGTTGGAAATCTTGACTTCCCAAGGTAGTCCCTATATTACCCACAAGCATTTCTGGAACAGCTGTCAAAGAAATCCCAAGAAAAGTAGTACAGTATATCAGTCCAAGGCAGTGAGAGGAAATTGTCCTAACAAATGAATGCATTCATTCTTAAGACAATTTCTAACTGCCCCCCCCTTTATACTTATCAGGCCAGTTTCATTAACTACTTGACTTTCTGGAATTCTGGGAGCCAAATTAAATAAAGACGAGGGCCAGTGGTAAGTTATTCTAGGGTCCCATGCGTCCCTAACCATAAACCACACTGCTGGCTGTTCTTGCCAACAGCTACAGAAGTAAAACATTCATACAGCCGTGGAGCCAGTAACCAGTGCCATCCTGCCACAGTTCCTCCTCTCTGAGCCTGGGAAAACATACGTTACTTTTTAGGGGGAGATGTAGTAACTTTTTCAAGCTTTGCTCCCTTCCTTATGCAGCTAGGCAACAGATGTCAATGGGTAGCCCACTGTTCCTCTGGAATACATTGACAAGAGGAATTTACACCCACATCTGGCAATAAGAAGCAGTGATGGAGGCGGTGAGGCTGATGGTGATCTAGTTTAAGCCGGCTGTGAAAACATAACTTCACTTGGCATCTTCAGGCTAGTGTCTGATTATTGTGTCATGCATTTACTGTTCCACTGTAATAATGGTATGAGTGGCATTACTTTAGTGGAAAGGTGGGAGAGAAATAAAATAATAAGAGTAATATTAATGTACACATGATGTACATACACATCCTTCTCCTTGCTCATCTCCGTGTGTATTTCTTTGTTTGTAAATACATGTTGTTTAAAGAAGCCATTGTTTAAAGCAACCATTTCAGAAAACGCTGTTGGTGCTGTAGATTCTAGCCAACAGGAAAGTGCAGGGTTGTGCAATTAGCAGATACTTCAATTCAGCCTGACGTTATTTGTTACACATGGCCATAGCCAAGTTGCTGCCTGTCCAACTTGATTTGTTTCTGAACATTATAAAATGTTTGCATGTATGACCCAGGTTTGATTCTTCCCCTGTGCCTCCTGCAAGTCAAGCCAGCCTGTGCAGCCTTGGGCAAGCTGCACTGGTCCCCATCCACCCACCCCAGCAGTCCCAGAGAAAGGGAAAAATGAAGTGTCTACTTGGAAAACCATGGAAAATATTGTCATAAGCTGGCATTGACTTAACAGCACATAATTGTTATCGAAGAGTGAAAAATGTGTGGAAAAGGAGACAATGAAGGTCTTTGATCTGGGATTGTGTGTGTGTGGGGGGGGGGGAGAAATTCAGTGCCATCAGCTACTGCTTGATTTCCAGCCTACAGACAAAGGGCACTTTTACACAACCCCTAAAATCTGAGCCAAAGGGCTCCCAGATGCGGAGCTTAAAATTGTTTTCCCACCAGCTCCAGTCTTTAAAAAAAAAAGTACGACCACGCCCACTTAAGCGTGTACCAGCGCATTTTCCAAGTACCTGGTCTCCGAAGGTGAAAAATTTCTGATGCGGATTGCAAAGCAGTGAGTGCCGGGCTCTCCTCCTTCTGTTTGGGTTTTTTTTTTTGCTCCCCCCGCCCCTTTAAGAGACTGGAATGCTTCCTGGGCAGCTGGAGGGCAGAGCAGAGGTGAGCCTGCATTTTTCTCGCCCCTTTTTTCTCCCTCCCCTCACACAGACAGGAGCAAGGGAGTGCGGAGGGATGGAAACGCAGAAAGAGGAGCAAACCCCCAAGATATCTGGTCCGAATTTAAGTTGCCAGCGGATCTTAGGGGTCGTGTAAGAGCGCCCAAAGCTACCAAAATGTCTGTTACCCTCCTTCCAGGGACAGCCATTGCAGGTATTTGAAAATGACTGTTATCTCCTCCAGGCTAAACACACTCAACTCCTTCAACCTTTGTGTCTGGGGCTTGATTTCCAGAGTTCTCTGTTCATTTTAGTCCTTTTTTAGACTCTGCCTTGCAAGCAGCAAGGTGTATCCGATCTGGACCACCAGAAAGCTGAATAAATGGGTCTTACAACCAATCAAGTCAAGTCTGGACTATCTCTGGAAATACATAACTTGAAACTAAGACTGTCCTACTTTGGGCACATTCCGAGAAAGCAGAATTCTCTGGAAAAGACAATAGCACTGGGAAGGGTAGAAGGCAGCAGGAAAAGAAGAAGACCAAATGGGAGATGGATTGACCCAATAAAGGAAGCCACAAATGTTGAGTTTGCAAGAGCTAAGCAGAATTATTGAGGAGGAGGCATTTTGAAGGTCACTTATTCATGGACTCATCATGTCAGAGGCAACATGACAGCACATCATAGCAACATAGTCTTCACGTTGGAAGGCCTTAAGCTATAGCTCAAGCAATCCTTTCAGTCTACTACAAACATCTGCATTTTACGAAGCTTTCCCCACATTCCTAACTTTAGATCAGCCCCAGAGCTTTCAAAAAAAAATGAAGGGGTAAACATAAAATCTTAATTACAGTAGTGAGGAGCAGAACAAAAATACAACGGTGTCGGCTTTGTTGCTGCAGCCTTTGATTTGAAAGATATAAAAATGTGTTCAAAGTCGGGCTTTGGGGCCTCTAATTAGCTGTTTATTGTGGTCATTATTTCCTACAGTTCGTTCCAGACATGTATCACTGGGGCGGCAGCTAGGTGCCAAAGAAAGCATTTCTCCATATTTATTTATTTATTTTTATATTTCTATACCACAACTGATTTTCCCCATGGGAACTCTGGGTGGTTTACACAGAACAACACATATGAATAAACCAAAAATCAAAGTTCAAAATAATAATACAAAGAATGGCATAAGCGCTAAAGGATTTTAGCGATCCCTGCCCCTAATATTTAAACATTAAGACTGCAATGGCCCTTTTCTGGTTACCAATGCCATTAAAGGGGGAGAAGCAATGACAACAACAACCTCCCCTATAATTTGAGGCACATGTTTCTCGCTTCAGCCTGGGGGGGGGGGCTTAGCCCCCTGCCACCACCCACCCACCCACTGCCACTGTTTTGAAGTAAGAGTGGAGCCCTTCAAGCTGTTCCGTGTGGTTTGACCACCCCTAAGATTTTTGCTGCTGTTAGCAAAGGCAAGCTAGCCAAGCCTCGATGCCAGTAAAACTCCTCTTATGATGTCAGCCCCTGAATTGCGGGAGGTTTAACAAGGACCTACCCAAACAGCTTGTGTAGGATGTTATTAAGTGTGCCTGGCATCTCCCAACACCTTTATACTCAGGACCGCCATGGTTTTTTTCCAAACAAAGATGAATTGAAGTCTTAACGATGTCCTTTGAGTTTTGTTGTTTTGGGGTTTGTGTGTGTGTGGAGAGGAAATCCCACAACCTTGCAATTCATACTCTTTCCCTTCACACACCCCCTTTCTGAATTCCTTCTCAGAAACTGAGGGTAGATCAATACCTTTCTCTTCGTGCACACATTTTTTAAAAAAAGCATTGGAGGATTTTAGGACAGCAACCCAGTCTCCAAGATTTGTTTGGAATCCTGTGTTTTTCTTCAGACAGATGCACCCGTGTTGCAGGGATGATAGGAAACCATTAGTGTTTCAGTGGCTTTCATTCAGTCCTAACATGCTTGTTTTCCTAACAAGCTTCTCATTTTTAACAACTGCTTCACAGGAAGGTTCCCTCATGTGAAGCCTGTTGGAAGCATCTTAACATAAGAACATAAGAAGAGCCATGCTGGATCAGGCCAAAGGCCCATCTAGTCCAGCTTCCTGTATCTCACAGTGGCCCCACCAGATGCGTTTGGGAGCGCATGAGACTAGATATCTGTCTCCTGATACCACTCCCCTGCATCTGGCCCTTGAAGTACCCCGGTTTTAAGCCTGGAGATTACACATCTCCCTCATGGTTTGTAACCTGTGATGGACTTTTCCTCCAGGAATCTGTCCAATCCCCTTTTGAAGGCATCCAGGATAGATGCCATCACCACATCCTGTGGCAGGGAGTTCCACAGACTAACAACGCGCTGGGTGAAAAAATATTTTCTTTTGTCTGTTCTTACTCTCCCAGCCCACAATTTGAGTGTATGTCCCCTAGTTCTGGTATTTTGTGAGAGGGAGAAGAGCTTCCCTCTATCCACTTTACTCATGCCCTGCATTAGTTTGTACATCTCAATCATATCCCCCCTCAGGTGCCTTTTTTCCAGACTAAAGAGCCCCAAATGTTTTAGCCTTTCCTCATTAGGGAGGTGCCCCAGCCCAGTAATCATTTTAGTCGCTCTCTTTTGCACCTTATCCAGTTTCCACTATGTCTTTTTTCTGGATGCTGGAGACAGAATTGATTGAAAATTTTGTTTGGTTCACTTTTAACCATCATTTGCGGAAGTTTGAAAATCTTTTAATGAGTTCCAAGAGAATTAGAGTTGTGTGTGTGTTAAGTCACATGCAGGAAAAATGAAAAGGGATGGGTCCATCCAGCCTTGGTGCTACGTTTGTTGAATAATTAAATTGGAAGGGCCTTATAAGGCTGTTAATTTCAACCCAGTCTGAAGAAGCTACTTGGTTGAGTAGCAAAATGTTTCCATACCACAAGAAAAGGAGTCCACTTGCCATGACTCAATTTTCAGATAACCTCATGCGGATGACTGACAATCTCCACAGACACTTTTCAAATACTTCAACTTTAGTCATTCAGGGGAATGGCAGGATTGGTTCCTGATCATCCCAGAGTGTAGGACACACAGTGGTCTGAAGCTGCAGGAAGCCAGGTGTCAGTTTAATATGGGGGGGCACTTCCTAACAGCGTAGTATGACAAAGGAAGCAATGACCCCGAGAGATGGTAAGTGCTCAAACCCTGAAGTCATTATTATAATCTTCCTGGGCATCTGAAAGATAGAATGCATGCTTTGTAGCTTAAATAAATAAATAAATATGCAATTCCTCATAATTCTCTTTGGTGGGGGAGGGTTGCTATTTTCCTCCATGATGGCAAGACAAGGAAGTGTTTATATTTCTAATGTGAACATCCATGTGCCAGTTTAAAATACATAACTGGGAGTGGTATACTGCTTGCCTTACAAGATTTTAGGTTGGGAAATTGTTTTTTTTTAAAATGCACAAAATATGAAGCTGATTCCTCATAGCATTTTCATTTCATATTGGTTGAGTTTGAATCTATTTCCTCCTGTATGAAACATAATTCTTGTGTCATGGTTAAATGGGGGGAAGAAAAAAAAACACTTCAAAAACTGTGCCTGCCAAATTTATGAATCATATACATTTCCTGGAATTAACATATGTACCTTTGGAAAGCTATTGTGAACTTTGGCTGACTTTGATTAATTTGCTGCATTCCTAATTAACAATCATTCATAATTCATGGGCTAGCAGGGGAAGCTTTGCCAAGCTGGAGCTCCCAATACATCCTTTTCAGTATCTAGGAAACACCAATGCTGGCATGTGGATTGCCTTCCCAGGATATAGGAATCAGCCACGTACCACAGAAGAACTCGGCTGCAGATTCAGTGAAGATAACACAGGCTTGTTAGATTTGGAAAAAGTGCCAGGCAGAATCCTGTGCATCTGTAGGCAATGCAGGGGGGAAAGCTCCTGTTTGCAATTTCATACAGCCAACACAAGCTGTTGAGTTTTCTTTCTAGGTAACTCTAGCAAGATTGTGGGAGATTTTGTATGTTTTAGCCACTGCTCTGGGCCAAACTGGAATACATTTTAAAGCAGGCCTGCCCAAAGTCCAACCAGGGGGCCAAATCCGGCCTGTCAGGCCATTCTGAGTGGCCTGTGGCTGGCTGGCCCACCCCTCCCTCCCCCTCCTTCGCCCCATGTTTTTTTTTTTTTTAAAAAAAATCTTCCGCCAACACTGACACCGCTGGGAAGCTTGAGGGGCTGGGCGGTCCGGCCGGCCGGTGAGCAGAAGCTTGTGGGGCTGGGTGGGCGAGCCACCACCACCAGCACCGCTGGGAAGCTTGTGGGGCTGGGTGCGCGCACGCGGATGGCGCGCGGACGGGCCACCGCTACCGGCATCACCAGGAACCTTGTGAAGCTAGGTTGGGGTGGGCAGGCCAGAGGGCCTCTGCCACCTCCAAGGACCTTTGGGGTGGGCTGGCGGGCGAGCCCTCGCCACCGCTGGGGAGCTTGGGTGTGTGTGCAAGGTCGCACAGATCGCCTCCTCCAAGGGGCAACCTGTGGCCACGGCTCCCTGTGCTTCCTTTGGTCCCCACCTTCCTCTCTCCCTCCCTTCCTTGTTCCCCACCTTCCTTCCTTCCTCTCTTGGTTTCCACCTCCCTCCCTCCCTCCCTTGGTCCCCGCCTTCCTTCCTGCGGGTGGGGTTGCAAGGGGTCAGTGGGTGGGACTTGCAGTGGGGTGGCGGGGTCAGGGAGCAACCGGCCCCTGACACATTCTCAGCCACCAAATCTGGCCCTCCTTACAAAAAGTTTGGGCACCCCTGGTTTAAAGCCTCGATCTGGCCTCTAGATCAGATGAGAGGGATTGTATGACAGAGACTTCATTTCCACAAGCTCCTCTCCTACAAGACAGAAAACAAAAAGAAATACGATCTCACTCAAGAACTACGTATCTCCCCCTCAGTTTGGGGCTCTACAAGCAGCAGGTAGCTTAATGGCTAGAGCATTAGGCATCATAAAGGCGATGAAGTAATACAGTTTTTTTTAAAAAAAATCTTGGCAGCAACGCTACAATTTTGGTATGCAAATTCCCGAATGTCAATCACAGTTGCTGCTTGCTAGCATGGGGAATTTATAACGCGCGAGTCGTTTTGCTACCTTTCCAATGCCGGAGAAAGCACCTCCTGTCTGTGCAGAATTGAGCAAACAGATTGTTGCTTCATTCTTTTGCGGCCAACCTCTTTTTTAAAGGTCTGCTTCGAGTTAGTGTATAGTAACTCACATGGATATATAAGGGAGGCGGGTCACCCACTAGCTGCTTCTTGCAAAACGAACCCAAGTCTTCCAGAATTTTATACAGTTGTTGTAAAAGTCTGCTGCATGAGACTCACTAATGTATGATCCTCCCTTGTATGTCCACAGCAAGGAGAAAAGAACAGGGCTGGCTAGTAGTGAAGTGCTAGGGGCATACATGTGTTGCAGTTTTTTGCATTCTCGCCTGCTCCCTTTAGCAGGCTGAGGCTGGAAGTAACCGTCAGTCTATCCAGCAGTTCCCTCCTGCCTCTGAATCCAGATAGGGCCCTGCCTCTCTGATCTGTGTCTCTTTCCCTCCTTTGAAGACTGTTGGAAGCAAGGAGTCTGTTAAAGTCTTGCTGAAAGCAGTTATGGTTGTCATCTAGCTGTTGTATCCATTCAATTGTAAGTAATGAAATCTTTTATATTTTCTCCTCCTAAAGGTTCGAAGTGAGGGAGGGAGGGAGGGAGTGCAAGTGCTAATTGATGAGGAAAACGGGGTGGTCTACTATGGGGAACTTGAAGCAATTCCTTTCTGTGAATCCTTGCCCTTCGTCTGCTCTGCTAGAGAATTTTGACCAACATTCAAAACTCGGCAAGACTGCATTTATTTCCTTTGCACATAGGCTCTTTGTCCTCCTTGCCTCAACTGATGTTTCTCTTTATTTTTGAAAAACTCATCCCTTTCCTCTTTTATTTATAAGAAAGATCTAGAATGATGGAGAAGGGGCAGTTGCTTCTGAGAGCAGAAGGAAAGGGTTACTAGATCAGGCCAAAGGCTTGTCTAGACCAGCATCTTATGGTCCATGGCAGCTCACTAGCTGCCTATACAGGGGATCACTGGTGACAGGGAGAGGATCTGTGATGAGATTCAGCATAGCATCTCTGAGGCTTAATGGAAGGTGTGGGAGAAGGGAGGCCACAAGGAGCATGCCAGTGGAGGATTCTGCTCTACACAGAAGGAGAGGCCCGGGTGGATTTAATGAGATATCTGTGGTTTGATTCTGGAAAAGTCTAATTAAGCTGGAAGAGTTATTCTTCACCTTGTCTCTGGCGGTTATATCCCTTCACCCCATGAGGCCTGGCTGGGTGCACGTCCTGCCAATTATGCGCAGATCCGAGTTAAAAGGTCAGAGGTGAGATGCTTAATTCTATGAGAAATGAAAAGCAGGAAGGCATGTTTATTAGGAAGAGCTCTGAGGAGCTCTTCCAGGGAGGGCTGGTTGTTCAAAAGAAAGGGGTGCAACTTTCATTTAAAAGCCAAACAAACAGAGAGATTGAGAGAGGGCCTCAATGGGACTTATGTGCATGTGTTTGGATGATCAAAGGAGCATCTAAGGGGAGGAGGGACTTTTGGATCTGGTCAAAATATCAGTCTCCTTACCTGAGAAAGAGCTGGACAATCGGTTGGATCCATACTTAATAGCCATACTTATTGTTGACTTGAAGAAACTGATGGTAGCCATAGCTAGCTCAAGTCCCATTGGTCAAGAATGGATCTGTTCTAGGT
>JAHTLZ010000065.1:4024347-4080224 GCA_023846285.1 Phrynocephalus versicolor
CTAGAGGCCCACATATCTAACCAGCAACAAATCAAGGAACTTGAGCTGTTCTTGGACATAGCGGAGCAGACTATCCTGGACAAAGAAGAGACAGAGCACAGTTCTGCGGAAGAAGTCACTCCACCAAATCAGGAGGTAGATGCATGGAGGAATGTGACTTGAAGAAGTAAAAGGACATAGGATCACTCAGAGTCTGAAACTGCAGAATCAATTTGGGGCTTTTCCCCTCATCACACCTCATGAGGAATGTACAGAGGAACAACTGGTTCCACCTGAGGATCTCTCTCTCATCACACTTGATGAGATACAGGAAGACAAAAAACAGGAACAAACTGAAGACCTCTCCCTTAATGTAGTTGATGAGGTGCATTTAGATGAACAGGCTGCAGGAGAGAGGTTCCTTGTACTAGGTGATCCAATTATTAGAAATAGAGAGGGATGTATGTGTGATGTGCATGATAATTGTATAGTGACTTGGCTGCCTGGTGCAAAGCTTGTAGACATCACAAGAAATCTAGATTGTTAGAGACAGCCAGTGGTCATGGTACACGTTGGTATCAATGATGTCAGGAAGGCAAAGCGGTCAGTCCTGGAAGCCAAATGCATGTTGTTATGGGTTATGTGGGGCAACCTCCCCTTGGGTTTTTTTTTCTGGCCTCTGGTGGTTTGGGAGGATGGTCTCCGGTCTTGAGGGGTGACTTGGGGGTGGTGGGCCAGGTGGCCATAGCCCCCCTAGAGGCCAGAAGCCCCGACCTCAATTTTTTAAAAGCCAGTGGCCCAGGAGGAGGGCTCTGGCCTCGGGGGGGGGGTGAGTGGGCTGGACGGCTGCGGCCTTCCTAGAAGCTGGAAGCCCTGAACTCAATTTTTTAAGGCCTCTGGTGGCCCCAGAGGAGGCCTCTGGCCTCTGGGGGGAGCTTGGAGGCAGTGAAGAGGGCAGCCGCAGCTGTCCCAGGGGCTGGAAGCCCCAATCTCTTTTTTCTTTTTGGGGAGGCTCCAGTGGCCCAGGAGGAGAGCTCTGGCCTCTGGGGGGCTTGGGGGGCAGCTGGGCAGCGGTGGCATGAGGTGACAGGTTGCGTTGCTGGCTGGTTGGCTGGTTGCCTGGCTGGACGTCTGTGAACTGGTGGGAAGAACATGATGTGGAACTGACCATTAAGGAACTACAGAGGAAGGAGACCGTGGTGGATCAGGTCTCCTCCGACCTAGAAGGAATGCCAAGGAACCTGTCTCCTCCGCAGAACTGAGGGAGGTTTGCAAAAAGTGGGCAGAGGTCAAGACTTTTGTGGAGCGGCACCATGATGACCCACATTTAGCCCAGGACATAGCTAAGGGTTTTGACACCTGCATCATGTCCCAATTCCAAGGGATGCTGAAAAGACGCCAGAAGCAGAAGACAATGGACAGCTTCTTTGTGAAAAGGCCAAGGGAAGATTCTTCTGGTGCTGCTCTCCAGCCCTCCTCCCCCCCCTCCTCCTCCTAATATTTTTTCTAATTTTATTTGTAAACAGTTGAAGTTTGCCATATTTTAAAAGCTGCTGTGTGATATTTCAAATCTTGCAGTTGTGTACAGTATCCTTGAAATGTCACTGAAATGTACTATTGTATTGTACTGTATTGTACTGTTGTGTGCTGTTTAGAATGTTTATTTTTGATTCATAATGTTCTTGCACTGTTTTTATGTCTTTAAAGTGCACTTTATAAAGAGTTTTGAGCAAAAGACCCAGGTGTTTGCGTCTTTTTTTCTAGGCTTTGGAACGGATTGGTATCCCATTCATTCCTATGGGAAACTGCGCTTCATAAGATGAATGACCTCGTAGAACAAATTAAATTCGTCTCACGAGGTATTACTGTACAAAGAAACAACATGTTTGTTTCTTAGTATGGTGGGTGGGGCTTGGGGGGTCAGTGAGTGGGGCTTACAAGGGGTTAGTGAATGGGGCTTGCAGTGGGGTGCAGCCCAGCCCCCCCCCACATTCTCAGCCACCAAATCTGGCCCTCCTTACAAAAAGTTTGGACACCCCTGCTGTACAGGAAGGACAGGAAGGGATGAATGGGAAATGGTGTAGCCTTATATGTCAAGGAAGGGATAAAATTGTATGAATTAGACTATCCAGGCGATTTGGAGTCACCATTAGAAACTGTGTGGGTAAGAGTATCAGGCCACAAAGGTGGTCTATTCTGTTTTAACTTAATCATAGACTGCCAATAACTCATAAAATCTAACACAGAGACCTTAAATTTTCAAAAAGGAAATTTCCCAAAGATGAGGAAACTAATAAAAAAGAAGCTGAACGGGAAAATTGAGAGAGTCCAAACACTCCAACAGGCATGGAGGCTGCTCACAAAAACAAGAACAGAGGTCCAATTGGAATGCATACCCAAAAGGAAAAAGGGCACTGCCAGGTCCAAGAGGACTCCAATGTGGCTTACAGGAGCTGCTCAGGAAGTGATCAAAAACATGAAAAGCTCATTTAAAAGATGGAGGGCTTGTCCAAATGAAGACAACAGGAAGGAACATAAATTTTGGCAGAACAAATGCAAGGCAACAATCAGGAAAGCAAAGCAATACTTGGAGGAGCGTATAACTAAAAATACTTAAAGAAATACCAAGGAATTCATTAGAAATAAGAACCCAACTAGGAAGGCCATTGACTGGAAGGTAACGAAGGTAACATCAATCTTCAAAAAAAGATCCAGAGGTAATCCAGGAAATTACCGACCAGTCAGTTTGACATGTGTCCCAAGTAAAGTGACGGAAACCATCCTAAAAGATTAATAGGCACATAGAAGAGAAGGTGCTGCTGAATGAGAGCCAACATGGTTCCGCAAGGGCAAATCATGCCTCACTAATATGTTGGAATTCTTTGAGAATGTCAACAAGCATGTGGATAAGGGAGATCCAGTTGACATTGTTTATCTGAATTTTCAGAAGGTTTTTGACAAGGTCAAGGCTCTTGAATAAACTTGGCAGTCATGGAATCAAGGGACAGGTCTTGTGCTGAATCAGCAACTGGCTAAGGGACAGGAAACAGAAGGTAGCATTAAATCTACACTTCTCCAAGTGGAGGGAGGTAAAGAGTGCCTCCCCAAATTCAGTACTGGGGCCCCTGCTTTTCAGCCTCTTCATATATAATCTAGACGTAGGAGTAGATAGGGAGGTAGCCAGAATTGCCGATGGCACTAAATTATACAGGGTAGTAAAAACTGAGAGAGATTGTGAGGAGCTCCACTGGAGAAGTGGGCAAATGAGCTTCAACATTAGCAAGTGCATAGTGATGCACATTGGGGCAAAAATAAAACAAAACAAAAAACAACAACCCCAATTATATTTATAAACTTATGGGACTGAACTCTCTGCAACAATCCAGGAAAGGGACCTTGGTGTCCTGGTGGACAGCTCAATGAAGGTGTCAACCCAGTGTGCCCCAGCAGTGAAAAAAGCCAACTCAATGCTAGGGACCATTAGGAAGGGTATAGAAAATAAGTCAGCAAGTGTCATTTTGCCTCTTTATAAATCTATGGTGGGGCCCCATCTGGAGTATTGTGTACAATTCTGGTCACCATACCTTCAGAAGGATATTATGGAAATGGAAAAAGTGCAGAGGAGGGCAACCAGAATGATTTGGGGACTGGAACAAATTCCTTACCACCTGAAGCTGCAGTGGCTGGGCCTCTTCACACTTGAACGACAGCGCCTAAGAGGTGACTTGATTGAAGTTTATAAAATCATACACAATATGGACAAAGTAGATAAGGAAAAACTGTTTTCCCTATCGCACAACACTAGAACTAGGTGGCACTCAATGAAACTTTTGAATGCTAGAGCTCAAACAAATAAGAGAAAGTACTTTTTCACCCAGAGGATTATTGGGCTGTGGAACTCCCTGCCAGAAGAAGTGGTGACAGCTGTCAGCCTTGACAGCTTTAAGAAGGGATTGGACAAGTTTATGGATAACAAGGGTGTCAGTGCCTATCATTATGGATGCCTAAGGACAACCTCTGGGTTGGAGAGATAGGCAAGATATCTCTCAATACCATTTGCAGGGAATCTTAAGCAGGTGAAGACATCTGTTTGGGAATGGAGGCAGGCTGGCAACACATGTCAAAGACACCCCATTGATTGCTTTGGAAGAAATCTTGTGCAAGTCCTCGACACTGGCCTATTCCTGGGTCATAATCAGGAAGCACGGAATCTAATGGTTGGCCAAAGGAGACAAGAAACATCTATTTCAGTGTTTTTTATGGTTTTCTGCCCTGTTGTAGGGATAGCACAGAAGTGAATAGCCTATGGATGAATGTGTATTTGCTTTCTCTAAAGAGGAGCTTTTTTCCTGAGATGAAACAAATGCTGAAAATGTAGCTTCCGAAACTCTGTAAAACCACCAGTAATCTAATTTCTTGTCTCCAGATCAGACCTTCGAGTATCACCAAATATGGATATATTTGACTACTTTTCAAAGCTGGTTTATGGCCAGGGCATTGGCAGCTAGAGCAGAACAGGCAAAAGCTGGGAGCCAAGAGCCAAGAGAGACAGCATAAAGCAAGCCAGATGTGCAGACTAGAATTGCACAGACTCTTTTTTGTAGCACTACAACTCCCAAAATCCTCTAGTCTGTGAGAGCCATACTGGCTAAGGCCTTCTGGAAGTTGTATTACTGAGAAGTACTACATGTCACAGATGTGATTCAAGCAACTCACAAAGGAAGGCAGGAGCAGAGCTCGAGAAACTCAGCCTTTTGGACTACCATGCCCAGAATACCCCAGTAGCATGGCCATGTACAGAAATAGACATGGTGGGACATGGTGTGAATTCTTAAGCTGAATATTAAGTGCACATTCCAGCCTTGTATTAGACCTTATCTAAGGTATGTAGCAAAATAGTCATAGCAGTGCAGGGAATAGTCAGCTACCATCGGTCAGTTATGCCACGTGATATCTTCTTACCCGATCAGTCCACTGGCCCAGAGCGTAACGACCACGGTCTGACACCACACAAATGGGGGCACCCTCAGTGTTTGGCAATCGCCATGCGGGAGGAGGGGCAAACATAAAAAAACCTTTTAAAAACCCATACAAACAGTAAAACGAGCCCCAACCCAAATTGTCAGGCCCCTTCCAGAACCTATTCCAGAGGCTGAAGAGTTAATGCCTGAAGAAGCCCCAGATGGGGTTTCTGAGCTGTCAGTTCCTCCAGTAGCTGCACAGGAGAGTGACTCAGCATCTTCAGGAGAGTCTCCACCTCCACAGAGGGCTGCTTGTTGAAGGCAGCAAAGACTTACAACTAGGAGAAGCAGAGACAAGCTTTATCTGAGCCACCGAGGTCTGCATTCAGGGAGTGCTGAGTTTTGACAGGGTTAATTTCTGGGGAAGTTATGTTGCTCCCAGGAGACATAAATTAAACATTCATGGCTGAGGCAAACTGTGGGAGCAACGTGTTGATAGAACAGCTTGCTACTGCCTTCCTGCTCAATCCTTGTTCCTGCTTGGTGTGACCCTAGACCTCATCTCCCTTCACTCTGGACTTTCTCAGTGGACCTGGCGTAAGCTACCCTTGGCATTCTGGCTTTGACCTTTGGACTGTTTATCTTGGACTCTGCTTTGCTCTCTGAATAGGCGTGACCTTGCTATAGTTCTCCTGGACTCTGATTTGCTTCTGATTTACTGTATTGGCATTTGGCTCTGAGTTTCCAATAAAAAGCCTGAACTTACCTGTGTGTGTCTGTGGGTCATGACACAAATGAACTGCACTAAGCCCACACTCACCCACCCACCCCAATAATAAGGAAAAAAATTACAGTTACAATTTGATTTAAAAAGCAGTAAAATACTACTAACAACATAAATATTGTCCAGTTCCAAAATGCTACCACCAACAGGAAGGGAATAGAGGGGAGAAACTCCCTCACTATGCACCCCGACCTAAGTCACGCCAGGGTGACAGGAATGATTTTAAACATGCTGCAATGTTCATCATCGCCATCCAAGCAGCAATCATCTCACTGGACTCAGGTACCACAGCATGTACAGTCACCCCGTGGCAGGCATGTCCTGTCAGGGTACCATTGATCAGCAGCAGGCACCCCTCACCATCCCAAACCACGGCCACTCCAGGCACCAACAAGGTGCTCCTGGCCCAGGCAAAGGGAAGTGGAGAAGGAAAGGCCAGAACTCAGGCCAGCCGGGGGGGAGCAACAGCCAGCCATTTCCAGTGTCATTAGAAGCAGTTCAATGATGAAGATGAACATGAACATGAACATGAAGAGAGGGCCAAATGCCAACATAACGTGCATCCCAACAACGGATCCTAGAACACCGACTGCCAGAGCAGCAAATGCAGACTGGCATCTTGCTGGAAGCCAACACCACTGTACATGAGTTGCAGCATAAACTTAAGGCTATTAGTGAGATTACAGAGAAAAACTTGCAAAAGGCTCCTCAGACTCAGAAACGCTACCATGATGCTAAATCTCGTCATAAAGAGTTTAAAATTGGAGATTCAGTGTTGGTCTTGGACCCCATTAAGCACAACAAGCTACAAGTCCATTGGATAGGCCCAGGAGTCGTTGAACAAAAATTAGGGAATAATAATTATATTGTGAGAATGTCTAATTATGAAAGGAAAGATGGGTCTATCATGTTAACAGACTTAAACCATATGTCCACAGGCACGTACATCTGATGAAAGTCAATGCAGCTGTGTCAGAGATGATGGAAGATTCTAACCTAGATTTATTGCAGCAATTCAAGGAAGCTGGAGATTTGTCTGAAGTTTACCTGGAATCAGACATGCCTCCTTCTCAGCAGAAAGCACTGTTGGAGATTCTCCAGGAAGAAGCATCCATCTTTGTCAACACTCTAAGTAGGACATCAGTAGTTACCCACAAGATTAACACCAAAGATGCTACGCCTATTTGTTCTTCACCTTACAGAGTTGTTGGAGAACATGCCAAGCAAATTGAACAAGAACTTCAGGAGATGTTAGACCTGGACAATATTCAGCCAAGCACATCTCCATGGGATAGTCCAGTTGTCATTGTACCAAAGAAATCACCAGATGGTACTATCCAGCCAAAGGTACATTTTTGTGTGGATTATCATAAGCTTAACCAACTGACTGTTGTAGATTCCTAACCAATGCCTAGGGTAGAAGATTTAATCGAGAAGATCGCAGGAAAATCCTTCTTCAGTACACTGGATCTCTTGAGTGGATACTGGCAAATTGAGCTAATCCAGAATCCCATGAGAAAAATGCTTTCGTTACACACAAAGGACTCTGAGTTCAAGAGAATAGCTTTCGGTTTATGCAATGCCAGTAGTACATTCCAGAGACTGATTGATATTGTTCTAAATGGCTTACCTTTTGCTAATGCTTACTTGGATGACATCGTTATTTTTTCAGACACCTTTGAGGAGCACCTAGACTCCTAGAGCATCTTCATCCTGTTCTTAAATGCCTCAGAGAAGCTAGACTAACTGTCAAAGCTTCAAAGTGTCAGTGGCTAAGAGGGAAAGTAGTTTATTTGGGACATTGGGTTGGTACTGGTTCCATTTTACCTCTAGGAGCTAAGGTTGAGAGTGTCAAAAATTGGCCTATACCTGAGAACAAGAAGCAATTCCAATCTTTTTGGGGTCTTGTAGGTTATTACAGAAAGTTCATTCCATACTTCAGTCACACAGCCATGCCTTTAACTGAGCTAGCACACATAAAGAAATGCCAATTAAAGTGAAATGGACTCAAGAATACCAGATAGCCTATGATATTTTGAAAAGCCACCTGATGCAATCTCCTATTTTGATTGCACCTGATTTTCAGAAACTATTTGGCCCCGGTCTCATGAGGAATTTGCTGCTCTTTTTGCTGCAGAGGACTGCACAGTGAAAGATCACACCTTCATTGTGAAGGGAAGTAATTTGGCACCCTGGGCGACCACACCCCCGGAAGTGCACTAGGGGTTAGTTTAAAATACATCTCTTAATGATGCACACTTTTTTAGTTCTCAAGCGAGGTGCGACCCCAGAAACTTCGCACCAATTAGATTCGTAGCCCTTTTTCTGCCACTTTCTGTAGTTCTGCCTTGTTAATTGTTCATGCTACTGAATTTGCCGGATACTGGCAAGCCGGTACAAGTTTTACTGGCTTTCCACCTGCAGTAAAAAAGATTTTAAGAGGAAAAAATGTTGCCTGGTTGCTAGGTGGGAATTCGCCACAAGGTGGCTTTGTGCTGTCCTTTGGTGACCGTTACAAAATGAAACTTTTTTAAAATATACATGAAATGGCGCTACCTCTTGTCCTTCTCTGTGCTGTCAGTGACTATGGTGAGCTTCCTGCTTCTCTACAGAAGGGCACATATTTAAATTGTTCTGCTTCCACTCCAAATGTCTTTCTGGTCCATTCCGGAGCTTTGATTTTGCACTGGGGAATCCGTTTTCATTGAAATGTACCACAAGGTCTGTTTCTTGCCCATACTGTTTTCCCTAGTAATGCGGTGTCATTGTCTTTCAGAAACCTGCTGTTTCATTCTGTGGGGCATCTGTCAGGTTATCCAGTCCAGCCCGCCACTCCAGACAGGAATACTGACCAAAGGAAAAGCTTGTCCTGTAGATGTATTGAGATAGGAACTTGCGTAGATTTGTTTAAGGGAGATGGGCATTCATCAATGAGGCCACATTTTGGAGCAAGGGCAGGGTGCAGGAAATATAAGAACAACATTTGGGTATGATATACAAAAAATACCTTTTCTACCTTCCCCTTTGAATGGCGGGCCCATTACAGAACAGCCCCAGTAATCTCCCTTACCACGGGCCCAGCATTTGGTTCTCTGTTAGATACTTACATTGAGAGAAAGGTAGATAGGTAGATATTTCTTGCTCACTGAGTATAACTCACATGGGAGAAAAGAATTGGAGACAGAAGTGTCAGTCGGGATGTTTAAATTGGGCACATTATTCTGAAAGGAGCATGTCTTTTGCTAAGGTAATGGCTCTTGATGGCCATTTTTAAATGTAAACCGATACTGAGACTTGCTGATTGACAATATAATATCTACTAAGCTTCATTTTTTTCTTGGGAAGGGGCCTGTGAGGTCATCCAGTCAAGTCCCCAGCTGGAGACACACACGAATACAGAGCAAAGGATAAGCTTTTCTGTTGATGTTTTGAGTAGCTTTAGAAGGCATTCAAGGAAAAAAAAAACAGCTGTCTTGTTAGCAGGGATTTATTGATCGTTGAGGTGTAAAATCAGTTAGATCCTTGTGGATCCGTGCCTTGGATCCATGGTTTTTTTTGCCACTGAGGCACTATGCGCTGATGTACCCCTGATTTTGAGTGTCTAATCTGTTTGCAGAGATGGGTTCTAGGGTGTGAGATTGGTTTTGGGTTTATCTTGAATAAAAATCAGGTAGATCCATGTGGATGCATAGCTTAGATCCATGTTTTTGTGCCACTGCAGAGCCATGTGCTGGAGGATACATTATTATTATTGTGATCCTGATCTGGGCAGACTTGTCCTCTTCCACCCCCCACTCCCGTCTACAAAGGGCATTGCATTCGTCAGTATTGGCATGTTAATTAAGGTACCCAAAGAATTAGCAAGAGGACACTGTGAAAGATCAGCCAAAAACTGACGGGTAGGGGGTTGCATTTTTAAATTAAAACAAATTACTTCTTTATGTACGTCTATAAATGGATATGGTAGTCTTACGTTTTGAATGTGGGGAATTTTTTTTTGTAGCATGACCGTCTGTTCCAGCAAGTCTTGTCTTCTCATTATGTGCCTAAAATGTGGCAGCTTCTTTATTTTTTGTTTTATGTTCAGGCTGGATTTCATTTAGAACTCGCTCTGTCATATTTCTGGCAGTCCATGATATCTGTAAAGTTCTCCCCCAGCCTCTTATTTTGACCTTCTTCTCCCATGGCACTGCTTTCCACTTGAAGATGCCCCCTGCTTTTGTAAACTGGCAGAAATTCATCAGGAGCAGCTTCTGTTCTCCCTCCCAAATTCCACATTGTTAGATAGCATAATGCCTGTTGCATTTCTGGTGGTCTGGGCCACTATTAAAGCAAAGTGTTCTGCTTATATACCACCACATACCACTTCAAGTAGTCTCTGGGCGGTTTACAGTTTAATTAATTTATTAATTAATTTATCTTGAAGGTGAACTTTATCACCAGGCTGGGATCTCAGTATTCATTTTATGGGAAGGTCTAACTTCAATCCCCCATGTCTGTTTCAAATGCCAGGGTGCAGATCTTTTTCCTTTGAAAAGCACACAGAGAAGAAAATGTTACCTGAGCATGTGCAGAGAGCCCTCCTCTTGTGTCTCATGCAACTTCCTGCTATCAGAGAGGCCTCCCCCCCCACCACATGAGTTATAGGGACAGAAATAAAGATAATCTCTCCCCTACCCATTTCTGTTAAGTATCTCCCCCACCCAAATGACAACAGATGATGGGGGCCGGGGCTGTAGCTCCTCTCTTCCTTGCTGTTCCTTTTTGTTAGCCCTTTTTGATGCTCATCCCTCAATCTCTGCGTATACACTGCTGTTGGGCTCTAACCACTGCACCTCACTCCCTTCCATAGAAGGCCTGGAGGCCTATGGTTTTAACTTTTAACCTTTATTGGCATTTTTAAATAAAACATAGAGGTTTTGCAACATACATTGAGATCCCCATGGTTTGCCATTTGTATGAGATCAAACAGCGGTTCGCTTCTTGACAATTACACTTAAAAAGGCAGCTACTCTTTCAATTGTGTCAACCAATGTAGAAGAGAGCATGAACCGAGCTTTGTCCGAGTCAGATCTTCCATTTACCATTAAAAAAACTGGCTCAAGAATTTTTTTCCGTATCTCCTTATGCAAGGGGCAATACAGAATCATGTGGTCCAGAGTTTCCATCCTGCCCAATTTACAGGGGCAGAGCCTCTTGTCATTTGGGATACCATTAAATCTACCAGCCAACATTGCTGAGGGCATAACATTGCATCTTCCAATGAAAATGCTCTGCGATTCTGAGGGGCTTTAAGAAGTGATAAATATCTTGCCTGTTGTCCTGGTCTAAAACTAATATGAAAATGGCATGGTGAGCAGACACTGTGGGCCAAGCTCCACAGTGTTTGTTGCTCTATATCCAAAAACTGTCTTTTGATTGCCCCAAAGGCTTGTTCCTGGTGCAGAGATCCAATTTGTTCTATGTCTAATCCCAGTTCTTTTAGGTTTTTTTTTCACCCAGATAGAAGATCCAATAAAAGGATAGCTATCCCCTTAGGAGAAGGTATGTCAAATTGCATCCTCAAGGCCATTCAAGACAAAGAGGTGGAAATCAATAAATCCAAAGTGACAATACTGAAAGAAGTCCCTTGGGAAGTCCGCCAACTGCGAAAAGAATATACATTTCTCACCAAACTTCTGCTCAAGCATGATATAAGATACAAGTGGCTCTACCCCCAAGGTTTGTCTTTCCAATGGGAAGGAAAATTACAGAAAATTGAATCCCACCAGAAAGCTAGAGCCTTCGCCGAAAAAAATGCAGGGAAGTTGGGCTACTCTCCCTCCTCTTCTTCACCATCCTCTTCCGAAGGTGAGGATATGACCGGTACTCAAACCACCACCAAAGATGACAGCCGAGACAACCAGACTCCTAAACAAGAGACCTTAAAGCATGATCAAGATTCTTGTGGCGCAGTGGGAGGTGCCAGGCCGAAACACTATCTCAGGCCAAAATCAGGGAAGAAGAAATATTGTTGGAAGTAAAACAAGATGGCTCAGAAAATCCTAACATGGAATATTAATGGTCTGAACACCCCACAGAAGCGTCGAAAGACCTTTAATATCCTCCAAAAACAACAATGTTCAATCATCTGTTTACAGGAAACCCATATATTGAGAAAACATGAACAATATTTAATCCAAAATAAACTGGGAAATTTATTTTCCACATCAAACAAAGAAAAGAAGCAAAATGGGGTGGCACTATATATTAAACCAGAGCTCTCTCCAACCCTTCTGGAAAAAGATGAATCAGGCAGATGGATCCTTGTCCAGGCAAATATCCAATCTAAAGAAACAATTATTGTTGGTATATACGCCCCCAACGATAATCATGGAAGACAAACCTTCTTTGAAGAACTGGCCCAGAAACTGCTGCAATATGGAAATCATCAGCTAATAATATTGGGAGATTTCAATGCTGTACATATTCCATCTGTAGACAGGAAAACACCAAAAGGGAAAAAATCCAAGACTTCATCCTCCACACTGCCCAAATCCTTCCTGGACATGTCTGATATTTTAGAACTTCATGATATCTGGAGAAGGAAAAATCCACTAAAAGACGGTTTCACCTTTTATTCAAGACAATATGCCTCCTTCTCCCGTATAGATATGTGCTGGGCCACATCCGATCTACTAAATACAAGGGATATAGAAACCCTACCCCGAACATTATCCGATCACAATGCCATTTTATGGACACTGAAATCTTCGGGTAAGCCCAGACACTGGAAAATTAACTCAGCTCTCTGGACTGATAAAGAATTTGTATGCAAAATTCTGGAAACAACCAATTGTGCCAACAGAGAAGAATCTCCACGAAAAGATAAGAGAATGCATCGAAATCGACAGACTCTCTGGCTTTTTAAAGGGAGACTATGATGAGATATCTCGGGAAAGATGGCAAGAAGTAACAAACCTATTAACACTGTGATAATATCTGGCGATCTATCAATATGTTAAACCACTATTTTTACTTTGCTTGACATACTCAATGTAAATTTTAAAATTGTACCCCCCTTCCATACCCCTTTCCTTTCTTCCCTCCCTAAAAACCCAATAAAATTATAAAAAAAAAAAAAAAAAAGAGAGAGAAGGGAGGGCTGCCTGGGGGAAAAAACCCAAACCAAATGAGGAAGATGTTAACAGGTGGCACATTGCAACCAGCTTGCCTCCCGCCCCTGCCAAGTGCCCTGTTCCAATCAACAAGGTGAGGTGGAACAAATCACCAGCCAGGGCACCTTGGGAGAAGCTGCTGGTGGTGGTGGAACCCAGGAGTGTTGCAGGCACCGTGAAACCCACTCCCTTTCCCTTTGTCCACTTCATCCTGCCAGGTCACCCCGGCTTCTCCCTACCCCAGATGACCCTCTGCCCCCTAACCCCAAGGCAAGGCAAGGTAACAAGGCTGGCTGAATGGGGAGAAGAAACGTCAGGGTGGGTAGGGATGCCGATTCAAGCAAAAGCAAAAAGAAAGTGATAGCAACTCTTTCTTCCACTGATATAGCTCAGCACATGACGGTGCCCTTTCTCATCAAGTACAGCAGGGATGGCCAAACTTTTTGCAAGGAGGGCCAAATTTGGTGAGGTGAAAATTTATGGGGGCCGACCATTCAGCTGCATTAGGACATGCAAGGAGGTGGGGAGGACGCTGCAGCAATGGAAGCGGGGCCAGGTGATCTGGGCAGGTAGCTGGGGGAAGGATGGAGGCAGGGAGGGCAAGCAAACCATAAAACTGCAAGCTGACATCTCCATCCGTTAAGGGGAGAGGCCAGTTGGCAAGAATGTGTGACAGGCTGAGCTGGCAGGGAGAAGAGCTGTGGGCCACTCTAAATTTGAAAATGGGCCGCATTTGGCCCCCGGGCCTAACTTTGGACATGCCTGAAGTACAGGCGCAGATCCGCTGCTATTTCAAAAAGAGATTAACGAGACATTCTAAAGTTATCTATCCAAAGACATTCATCCCAGTACTCCAACACGATGCTATGGAACCAATTTGGGGCACTTTTACACGACCTCTAAAATCCGCCTTAAATTCAGACTAGAGATCGTGGGGGTTTGTCCCTCTTCCTGTGTTCCCACCCCTCCGCACTCCATTGTTCCTGTCTGCGTGAGGGGAGGGAGAAAAAAAGGGAGAAAAAAAATGCAGGCTCACCTCCGTCTGCTGGTGGAAGCCAGACGCCCCGAGCCGCCCGTAGTGATTCCTGTCTCTTAAAGGGGTGGCGGGGACAAAAAAACAAACAGAAGGTGAGGGAGCCGAGCATTCACAGCTTTACAATGCGCATTGGAAGATTTTTTACCTCCTGGAGGCCAGGTACTTGAAAAGTGTACTGGGATGTGCTTAGGTGTGTAACAATGGCAATAAAGAAATTTATAATTAATCTCATAATTAATGATTATTAAATTATATGTCTGTGTACTGGGCAAAAGAGAAAAAGCCCTTCCCATGAGTTGCAAATATCTCTTGTAACTTTCCTTAGCTAACCACAATCTAACTGCTCTTCCTGTAAGCTTACTAAGAAAGAGGAACCTGCTGCAAGAACGTTTTACAGCAGTTAGGATTGTGGAATATCTTTTGACATAGTCGGTCGACTGGAAATTTTAGAGAGAATAGGTGTGCATCTGCGCATGCTTGAAATATATATGACACGTCTCTCTTGAAGATGACTGCTGACATGTCTATGTAAAATGTATAAATTGTTTTGCTGAACCCCAGAAATTGTCCTTCTGTTAGAGAAGCACCACAATGCATTGATCTAATAAATTCCTGAAGGAACAAGGTGTCAGTGTTTAATATGTTAAACTGTCTTGAAGCCTGCATTACAATTTAGAATGGTTTGCCAGTTGACAGGTGGGCGTGGTCGTCCTTTTTTCCTCTAAGTCCGGAGCTGGTGGGAAAACATTTTAAAGCTCCGCATCTGGGAGCCCTTTGCCTCAGATTTTAGGGGTTGTGTAAAAGCGCCCTCAATCTACCAGGACAAGTCCAGCAAAACCGAGGCAAGGGAGAACAAGCTTTTCATGTAGCTGCTGTAAGCATTGGGATGAATGACACAGAGTCCTTCTGCTGCATTACAGAGAATAATATGTTTAATATGTTGTTTGGTAATTTCCTAAGCCGCAAATAGCTGGGCACACTTCACAGTTGGAAAAGGAAGTGAGACATGAGAGGAAAACCATGTTTTTACTACAAAGACGCTCTGGTACAGGTTATTATCTGCCACATTTGAGGACTGTGGTAAAAAAAATTAAAATAAACAGCAGTGACACCCAATGGTGATTATAGATATTGCTCTTTCATGTAAAATTCCCCATGACACAGAGGGAAGGAAAGCAGGCAGTTTCGCATAATGAGAAACTGCAGTGGTGGAAAGATGGCTTGCCGGTAATCACCCAGGGGAATTTTTTTAAAAATATGCAATGGAGACGTAGGAAATCAGCTCGGAAAAAAAAGGAAAAGATGAACAGTAAGCAAGTCGGGACGGGCACAGAGCAGTAAAATACTACTTTGTCACCGGGATGTTAACTGCGCATCAAACACCACATGACCACCCGAAAAAAATACGCATCAAATTAAGATGCGCAGAAAACTTTAGTGAGACCGCGACCTTTGTTCTTCAAACAGATGCCTCAGAATTTGGCATAGGTTTTGTCTTGTTGGAAGAAAAGGAGGGAATGGTACATCCTGTCTCATTTTTAGCAAGAAACTGTTACCACGGGAACGAACATATTCAGTACCTGAGAAAGAATGCCTAGCAGTTGTGTGGGCATTCAACAAGGTTAGACCTTTCCTTTGGGGTACTTTGTTTTGAAAACAGATCATCAAGCTTTAAAGTGGTTAGCGTGTTTGAGAGCAAGTAACCAATGCTTACTCAGGTGGCATCTATCATTGCAAGATTTTACAAATCAAATTCAATATATTCCTGGAAGTCAAAACATTTTAGCTGACAATTATAAAAATGTTAAATAGCATTTAACCATTTTTTATTTTCTGAAGGCGGGCATGTATGGAAATAGGCATGATGGGACATGGTGTAATTTCTTAAGCTGAATATTAAGTGTACATTCCGGCCTTGTATTAGACCTTATCTGAGGTATGCAGCAAAATAGTCATAATAAGCTAGCAGCGCAGGGAATAGTCAGCTACCATTGGTCAGTTATGTCACTTGATATCTGGAAGCTTCAAGCAAGAAGACAAGAGAGGGGAGAGAACCCATGATTATGCTTAGGATCGCTTGAAGCAATGGAGGTTACCTCAGTTGTGTGTGTGTTGTGTCCTTACTGTCGTGACCAACATTTTGTGACTCCATGTCCATGGAGTTTTCTTGGCAGGAATACTGGAGTGGCTTGCCAGTTCCTACTCCAGGCGCCTCCAGCACCTGGTATTCTCTGGTGATCTCCCATCCAAGTACTAGCCAGGCCCGACCCTGCTTAGCTTCCGAAATCAAGTGAGATCAGATGTAGGTAGTGTAATTTAGTTTAGTCAGAATGCCTGAATGTAACCAGTTAGTCAGGATGACTTAATTTGTTACTTTTAGGGAAATAAAACTATGATTGAGGTCTGATAAGATCTACTTAGCAGGACTGACTGTTGGTCCCATCAACAATCATTTCACCCAGTGCTACTTATTAGTGCAGCAGCAGCAACAACAAAAATATTTATTTCATTTTTCAGGATTGCTTTTGTCAAGTCCCAAAATAGGGTTTTAAAAATTATTTTCAGATGGGCTAGCCCCACTGAAGTCCGCTGAATCCCACCAGAAGCCAATAAAGATTCAACGCGAGAAATCCGAGGAGTACTGAATTTATTGATATCAATAAAAGCAGCAGGTGAACATCCGCCTTCCACCCGGGCTAAGATGTCCGACCAGAACATGCAAAGAGTTCCAACTTTTATTGACTGTCTTTCCCCACCTTTCCCAAGTGACGTCAAAACTAGGGATTGGTCGAGGAAAGTTTAAATGGCCCAATCAAGAGGGGTTAGGGGTCGGTTGGGGGCAGTCCTGGGTGGTCCCTGGCAGCAGCCAGGGCTTATGCAAATGTTAGACAGAATGTCACAATGGGGACAGGGAAGTGTGGCATTGTTTTTGGGTGTTGGTAAACTGAAAAGATCAGTGAGTCAATAGGAGGTGGCAGAAAGCAATTATCAACACCAGTGGGGGGGGGGCAGGAAGGGTCGATGGGTCTACACACAAGCATTTGGGAGACACAATGGTTTGGATACATGGGGATACAAGTCATAATAGGATTACATTCAGGCATGCTGGAAAGATACAAAGGTGTAAAGGCACAAGGATGTAAACTCTTATAGGATTACATAGGAGTGGTCTTATGGTTGCAGGGAGTGCAGATATGAGAATACGAGTTCTTTCCAGGTGTAAATGAAACAATGAAAAGTGTCCTTGGGCATTGATGACAATCTGACGGCATGCAATCCGAGGTGTTGATCCCTGGAGGGCAGCTGTTGGGGATACGTGACAGAAATCCAGGCGATGATGGAGGCTTCAACCACCTTTTCCAGCCATGCAGGACCCACCATCTTCGAGTTGTCTGTGCTCTGCTTCTTCTTAGCCCCATTTGACAGGATTTGGGGTTAGGAAAGGGGGAATGAATCGTGCTCAGGGCCATGGAATGAGGGAGGGTCAGAAGAAGAGAGCAGGGAGAGGGAAAGAAGGAAAGGCTTTTTGTGCCTTTGGCTAGAACTAAGGGTGGGTAAAGAGAGGTGGGTAAAGAAACCAATGTTTGGCAAGGAGACCAGTGTGATCAGTGGTCTCCCCTCCTTTAATCCGAATGAAGGAGGCATGAACTCTTCTAGGGTTTATTCTGCCCAAGCTGGGTCTTTTAGCAGAGTTCTCTGAGTGGCAAGTGAGATGACAAGAGCTGGAAGGAGCCCAGGGTCTGGGATAGGTAGGTAGAGGGACTGGACAGGTAAGGGTTAATGTATCATGCAAAGTCCTAGATTGAATTGGCAGGAAGGGAGGAGGGTTGCTGTAGTACGGAAAATCCAAGAGAGAAGGAACAGGAAGAGGGAAAGAGGGGGGAAGGGTTAATGGGTCATGGAAAGTCCAGGAGAAAATGGTCAGGAAGGAGTTAACAGAGAGGTGAGGACAGCTGAATAATGAAGGGCGAGAAAGGGTTAAAGGATGCTGGAAGATAGGCTCAAAACCTCCCCCGGCTGGCTCCATAGAGAAACATTGTAGCAGGAAGGGGGGGAGCCAATTCCCATTGAAAAACATTGTAGTCGGAAGGAAGGGGGGGGGCTCGCTTTCTGCCCGATATCTGGGAACGGCTGGGTATTTTTAAACGGGGTGAAAAGCAGCTTGCTTTTCATAGTATGGGGACCAATTGGGCCGTATTGTTGACTTTCGGAACCGGTCCAAAAGTTTTAAAATTTTATTTTTCACAGTGTCTTCACACTTCTTTAACAGAAATGCAGAAAATCCTTTTCAAAAGTGCCTTCCCTCCAACTCCCCTGATACTATCTTTATTTTGAAGCCTGCAGTCATGTGAAAGCTCCAATCCAGGAGGGGAAAATGAGGGCTTCTCAAAGACAAATCAAATCAAAATACCAAAAACTTGTGTATTGATACCTTTCCGGGTCTTTCTTACAAGCAAAATGATGATGCTTAACAAATACAGTATCGGCACAGTTCCCCCCTCCCCTTTAGGTTCATGCCATTTCCATAACAGATTTGGAGATGTCCATGAATGCTAGTAAATTATTAGAAAATAAGCAGAAGCAAAAGGATCTCTCCTTTGCTCTGGCCAAATTTAATGGGTCCTTCTATTTATCATGTGGAGAGGTGCTTCATTTATCTTTCTGTAAGG
Source organism: Phrynocephalus versicolor (assembly GCA_023846285.1). Taxonomy (NCBI): domain Eukaryota; kingdom Metazoa; phylum Chordata; class Lepidosauria; order Squamata; family Agamidae; genus Phrynocephalus; species Phrynocephalus versicolor. The sequence continues at coordinate 4,042,935 of JAHTLZ010000065.1, forward strand.
CAGCTGTTAGAGAGCGGAAGTCTGTCAAGGAGGAGTGGGGGGGACGACTGCTAGTGACCCTAATTCAGGATTACCCTGGTTAAGTACACAGGGATTCAAAGACTTTTTAAGAGTTATGAGTTCAAAGTAATGGGCTTTTATGTATGCATCTGTTAAACTTAATTTTCTGTCTCATTGGAAGTTTGTAAATCTCAAGTCTAAAACGTTAGAATAGCTATGCTTACTGTTTTATTATGTTGTTCTAGTCTCTTATTGTGTTTTGTTGCTTCGTCAGCCATTGTAAGCCGCCCAGAGTTCCTACAGGAAGATGGGCGGGGTATAAATAAAATAAAATAAAATAAAATAAAATAAATAAATAAATAAATAAATAAATAAATAAATAAATAATGAGGATGGCAAATGTTAGGTTAATCTGTAAGGGCTTCCGATACCAGGCAGTTCATAGCAGGGCTACTTGAATACTTGCATTCAGAAGAGGCAAAACCACAAAAAAAGGAAAAAATAGAATCATAAAGTAGTGAAGTTGGAAGGTGTCTATAAGGTCATCAAGTCCAACCTCCTGCTCCATGCAGAAATACAAATCAAAGGAAAACCACAAGAGAATAAATCCACAGTTCAGGACTTGGTAAAGCACAAGATACTTGCATGGTAGCTACCATACAGTAAAAACTGGCCTCATTTTCATTAATGCTTCTTTGGACATCTAAGTGGAGATTATGAGATTTGAGGTTTTTCTTTCTTTCTTTCTTTCTTTCTTTCTTTCTTTCTTTCTTTCTTTCTTTCTTTCCCCAGAAGGGATAAATGGGTGGAGTCTTTCTCTAGGTGTTCCTTCATTCCCAAATTATAAAGGAACAATTTCTCGTTATACTTTATGAGGGTGAGGTTTTGGGGTTTAATGTTTTTGGCAAGGCAAAAGGATGCTTAGGGACTTAATTACTCCTGTGAGAATTCCCATGAGGCAAAGAAGAAATAACAGCTTCTGCTGACATTTTTCATTAAGTGATGCTAACCCCAAATGGACTACCACACTGTTCATGTTCCCACTTGAACCGCCTGGCTTCCTAATTCCCAGCCAGAATATTCTGCAGCTTCAAATCGAAATAACCTTCCTTATTATCTTTCAAGGTCTGTGTGCAGGCAACGTGGCTGTGTAAAGGGGAAGACTGCACACTGTTTGAGACAGAAAATGATCATTTGCCCTGTTCCTGTAGTGGAGGTAGACAAAAATGCAGATAAAATGTGAAACATGTTGGTTTTTAGTTAAATCTAATAATATATATCAGCTGGAGAGCTCAGTAGTTTAGGTACTTGGCTGCAGAGCCAGAGGATGCGAGTTCCGATTCCCCACTGAGACTCTTAAGAGAAGAGCCAGCCTGGGTGGCCTTGGGCAAGCTGCGCAGTTCCAATATGGTCATAGAAGAAAGGAATGGGAAACCACTTCATAAATACTCTTTACCTAGTGAACCATGAAGGGCTGCCATAAGTTGGAACTGATTTGGTGGCACTAATGAAACACTAGTCAAATCTAATAGATTCACTTTCCACAAATATCAGGGTTTAGACAAGTTGCAACATGGGCTAGAATTCTCTGAACCTCCCTGACAGTGGCTTGTCAGGTGTTCTATGAGTTGCAGTTTTGTTGTTTTTGTTTCAGAAACATATTACATCTCTTTCCCATAAATACTCAAAAGCTAGCTTTGAAAACCTTACTAGGCAGACCAGCTGCACTGGCTCAAATATGTTTCCCATGTGTAATATTAATGGCTGGAGGTGCTGTAACAGAGACATCCACATATGAAAGAATAGGCAAGGAATTGACAGGATCAACATTTTTTTTTATCACTGAGGGAGTGAGGCTCATTTCCAGCAGAAGGCTCTGTGATTTGCATGCCTCCTGAAAGCCACTGCAAAGCCTAAACACTTTGTAGATGAGTCAGAGCCGTGGCAACAGCTATGGCCTCGTCTAAGGCTGCAGCAGCTGTGGCCCTTGCAGTATCAGGGATGACATCCAATAGGGGTTGGAGCTATGTTAGGAGAGCTCTTTGGTATACCCCCATGGCCACTTGACAGTTTGAGATTTTAAATGAGAGAGCCATGGCTGAGTAGAGTAGGCATGCCATTTTCCTACCCTCCTTGGAGGACGGCACGGGTACCTGCTTAAATTTCAACGGTAGTTGAGAGGCCGAGACGACTATCGAGTTGGGAGGAGGATGTTTGAGTAGAAAAGAGGCCTCATCATTCAAAACCCAGTAGAAGTTCTCAATTCTACGTGATCTAGAAGAGGGGGGGGATCTTCTGTAAAGATTCCTTGGCCATTGAAATGATGGAAGGAAAGATCCCAAGGTGGACCAGGGAAGACGAATCCGATGAGATTTGGGCAAAATAGGAGTCAGAGTGCTGAGGCGCAGGATGATGGATTGGAAGATTGATGGTGGAGGCCATGTGCTTTATGAATTCGGGATAATTCCTAATCAAATTCAATGAGGAAGGAGGACTCAACTCTCCGACATCCAAATCCAGGGAGGGGACATCTTGATCTTCTGGGGGAGCTGCAGCTCAAGGCGGTTTAGGAGGTCAGACTCGAGAGCTTCACTTGGAGTCGGGTGCCGCTGGGGTTGGCAAGGGAGAATGGAACAGAGGCCAGTAAAGAGCTGGCAAGAACAGACCCGATGGGCAGCCTGGATAGAAGGGGTAGTCCGGCATCGAAGGATAGGCCATCAGAAAGGATGGAGGAGCCAATGCCCATGAATCCAGAGGCGGTGCCAAAGATGAGAAATGGTAGGGATGACCCCCCCCCCCGGTTTTGGCTTTGAAAGGGGTGGATGTATCTCCGCCCTTGAAGATGGGACCTCCTTCTTGGCCTTCTTTTTGGTAGGTGGTAGTAGTGAAACAATACGCTTTCACCTGTATTCGTGCTTCCGGCAAGGGGCTCCAGATTCGCACTAGCCTCCGAGGTGGAGAAAGCAGGAGGATGTCCTTGCCATGGAGGCAGAACGGAGGATGGGTGGAATGTAGGTGTCAGGTGGGGGGACAAAGTGGTCCCTGCTGATCTGACTGGCGATTCATCCCAATGGGAAGCCTCATATACCAAGGGTAATTAGAGAACAGCGGGCAGAGCTCTTCTGTAGAAGGAGCTTTGGAGGCAACAGAGGATGAATCCAACGAATAGACAGAGACAGGAGAGGATGGACTCTGCCTTTTCGGAGATAGTGTAATACTGGTTGCGGACCGATGAGGTCGATCTGGGGAGGACTGTCTAGATGTCGGTTTCGAAGGCTTGTTTTTCTTCAGTTTTTTCAAAACTGGGGCATCCACCGAACTCTACTTCTGTTTGGTCTTTGCAGATTTAGCCGGGGCCTCAGAGTGCAGCGGAGTCTGCTGAAAAGATCCTGGATCCATATTACGAGGTAAAAGTGACTTCTGCAGGGGGTATGTATTAAGATGGTGTCTGCGATTTTTGAGAGCCTGGGAGCTAAATTTCTGGCGATGGGAGAACGAAGAGGTGGAATGCATGTATCCCAGACAGTAGAGGTAATAAGAGTGCCCATCTGTGAGGGGGTTTCCCCCCCACAGCAAGAGCAGTTTTTGAAAGGGGCCCAGTGGGCCATAATAGCAACTAGCAAGAAAACAGAAGGGGATTAGAAAGAAAAGTGTTGGGAATTAAATAAACAAAAGAGAATTTTTTTTTTACGCTGTAGCCGGAATAATGAAGGGAAGCAATTCCGACCAACTGTGATGTCGGTTAGAGCGAACTGAGGTTTTTGGTGGGAAGTGGAAGGAGCATGCGTGGTGGTGGGGGGTTCAGAACTAACTGATGTGTCTTTTTATTGCTTGGGAAGCATTTCTGGGTCAACTTGAGCATGGGCTTGAGCAGCCTTTTTTTTTTTACTTCATGGAGACCACGAAGAAGAAGCAACTTCGGTACCAGGCTTAGAATCCAAGCCACAAAGGTAGCTTGAAAAGGCCGGCCTGCTCTTCAGCCTTTGTGCTCCTTCTCAGGCACGTATGCACACCCAATTGATGTCTGCATCTGAGTGGCCTGTAGCTCTGGCGACATTTGCCCGGACATGTAGTATGTGCCAGAGACATAGCTGTGCCCCTTAGAATGTTCCACCTCCGCCAGTGCACCTTTCAGCACACCTTTTGGTACCAAAACTTCCCTGGAGGCTACCTTGGTACCAGGCTTTGAATCCAGAGCATCAAGGCTAGTAGGTGCACCTTTCAGTTCCAAACCTCCTTCAGAGGCAACTTCGGTACCAGGTTTCAAATCCAAGGCTTTGAATCCAAGATGTCGAATCCAAGGCTTTGAATCTGAGGCTTTGTTTCCAGACTCCGAATCCAAATTTCAAATCCAAGTCTGAATGCCAAGCTTCAAATCCTAGGCTTTTCATATCAAAAATCGTTCATTATCGCACGCTTTTCCGTACCGTGTAACAGTGGCAATTAAGAAGTTTATAATTAATCTTATAATCATCTTATTAAGGCTTTAAAGATGATATGTCTAGGTACTGGGAATATGGGTGTCAAAAGAGACAGCTTTTCCTGTAAATTACAAATATCTCTTGTAACTTCCCTAGCTGACCACAAATGGACTCAGCTATTATGTAACCTATTATGTTCTCACAGACTCACTATATTGGGAACTTACTGGGTTCTGCTGATTCTTTCTTAAGAATGAATTTCACATGGACAAGTCTCGTCTGCTTTTTATAAACTGGAAATCACCAGCTCTACAGCAGGGAATGTGTATATGTGTGTACCTATGTGCATGCTTGTCTTGAAATAGGTGACGTGTCTCTGTTGAAGTCAAGAGTATAAGTATAGCTTTCTGATCTCCAGAAATTGTCCTTCTCTTTTCAGAGAAGCACCATCAATGCATTGATTCAATTATCTCAATAAATTCTTGAAGGAACCCGGTGTCTCAATGTTCTATTTGTCTTTATGGCAAATATGCCATTAAGACAATGTTCTATTTGTCTTTATGGCAATTATGCCAGTCTCATTGCAGTTCTCATACTGTTTGTGGGATGACAACTGAACATCCTCCAGAAGCTACCTTGGATCCAGTCTTTGAATGCAAGGCACCAAGACTGACAGCCGCACCTTTTGGTATCTAGCAACATTCAGTACCGAATTTCCTCCAAAGGCAACCTTGGTTCCAAAGCCTGGCCCTCAATATTCAGCCTCCAGCTCCTCCTCAGTTGGCTCTGACATCGAATCCGAGGACACTTCCACCATGGACCCCCTCCCCTACAGAGAACTCAAGAATGGACTCCAATTTTGTAGGTCTCTATGGTGTCGCCTGCAATGGGCCTACCCATAGGTCTGCTTCTCCCCATTTTGATCACCTTTATGATCAGATCTCTTTAGATATGACTACACCTATCCATCTCAGGGTGGTTCTTTCTCTTCTAGCTTTGGCAATTGACTTTTGGCAAAAACCATCATCCTTAGCCTCTACCTCTAAATGTGGGTGCTCAGTATTATACAATGCCCAAATGCAAATTTGGTGATTGTGGCTGCTTTGCAGGTCTGTTCCCAAACCAAACAAGTTCCAGTTCCCCTTACGAATGAGGGCAGAAATTTGGACAGCCTGGGTAGATGTTTTTACTCTATCCCTGCTTTGATCTTCAAGGTGGCCAACTGCTAATAAGCAATGGGTATCTATCAGAGAGGCCTGTTAAGCAAACTACAGCCCTTCATTGAAAGTCTCACCGAGTCCTCAGAGACAGAAGCATCTCCAATATACCAAGAGGCAATGGCCGTTGCAGTGCAACAGACATTCTGTCCTCATACTACAGTCGGTGTAGCCAAATCTATTGCAGCTGCTGTTACTCTGCATCGCCATCCTTGGCTTCAGAGATGGTGCCGGCAGGAACGATTTAGATTCTTGGACCATGGTTTGCTTTTTCATTGAGATGGGATATTGGGCCAGGATGGGGTGCACCTCACCACTGCTGGTAGGAATCTTTTTGCCCAGAGCATTGCCGATTTAATGAGAGCTTTAAACTCCGTTTGTGGGGGGGGGGGGAGAGAAAATTTTCTTAACAGTAGAGATTCAGAAGGGATTGTGGAGATTAGCCCAAATGTTACAATAGGAGCAGGAAAAGAAGTAGTGCAGACCATCAGTGCAAGGAAAAACAGGTTAAGCAAAGGACATGTAAGAAGCACACACAGCCTCAAATGTCTCTACACCAATGCACAGAGCATGGGGAACAAACAAGAGGAGCTGGAACTCCTACTACAGCAAAATAAATATGACATAATTGGCATCACTGAAACATGGTGGGATGAGACGTATGATTGGAATGTAGTCATTGGAAGTTATAACCTGTTTCAAAGGAACAGGCCGAGTAAGAAAGGAGGAGGTATAGCTTTATATATTAAGGACATTTACACTGCTAAAGAAATACAAGATATACAGCAGGGGAAGCATGTTGAGAGCATTTGGGTGAAAATCAGGTGTGAGAAAACTAGGAGGGATGTCACTGTGGGGATATATTATAGCCCCCCAAGCCAGCCGGAGGAGTGGGAAGATGCCTTCAGTGAGCAGATGGCCACACAGTCAAAAGGGAGATATGTAGTACTAATAGGAGATTTTAACTATCCTGATATATGCTGGCAGTCCAACTCAGCTAAGAATGCAAGGTCTAACAAATTCCTTACTGCCCTTGCAGACAATTTCATGGTCCAGAAGGTAGAGGAGGCAACAAGAGGCAAAACCATTTTAGATCTGGTCTTAACCAATAAGGAGGACCTTGTAAATGGGGTCGAAGTGGTGGGATCATTAGGTAAAAGTGACCATGCCCTCTTGGAATTTGTTATACAGTTGGAAGGTGAAGCTAAACATAGTCAGTCAAGAATCCTGGACTTTAAGAAAGCCAATTTTTGTAAAATTAGAGAATTATTGGCTGTGATTCCATGGACCAAAACACTGAAAGAAAAGGGAGCCCAAGATGGATGGGAGTTCTTTAAAAGCGAGATATTAAAGCCACAATTTAAAACTGTTCCAACAAGAAGAAAAAATGGGAGAGGTCTAAAGAAACCGCAATGGTTTACTAACGAACTTTCAACTCAGCTAACTATAAAGAAAAACAAATACAAGAAATGGAAAAATGGGGAATGCACCAAAGAGGAATATAAGCAAACAGCTATATGCAGGGGGATAGTAGAGATCCGCTGGGACAACGAGTAGATGAGGTAGGATGGGAATTGCAACATAGAATAGGTAGAGAGCTAGTACAGGAACACCTGGAAACATTAAATGAATTTAAGTCTCCTGGGCCAGATGAATTACACCCAAGGATATTAAAAGAACTGGCAGAAGTAATTTCAAAACCATTGGCAATAATCTTTGAGAAGTCCCGGAGTATAGGGGAAGTCCCCATCGATTGGAGGAGGGCTAATGTTCTCCCCATCTTCAAAAGGGAGGAAAAAGAGGACCCAAATAATTACCGCCCAGGCAGCTTGACGTCAATTCCTGGAAAGATCCTAGAGCAGATTATTAAACAGGCAGTCTGTAATTATTTAACAAACAATGCTGTCATTACAAGAAGTCAGCATGGGTTTCTTAAAAACAAATCATGCCAGACTAATTTGATCTCTTTCTTTGATAGAATTACAGGCCTGGTGGATGAGGGGAATGCTGTGGATATTGCTTATCTGGACTTTAGTAAGGCATTCGATAAGGTTCCCCATGGTATTCTTGCTAAGAAGTTAGTAGAAAGTGGGATAGATAGTGCTACTGTTAGGTGGATTTGTAATTGGTTGACTGATCGCACCCAAAGGGTGATCATAAATGGCCTCTCTTCAGCTTGGAGAGACGTGACCAGTGGGGTGCCCCAGGGTTCTCTTCTGGGTCCAGTGCTGTTCAATATCTTTATCAATGACTTGGAGGAAGGAATAGAGAGTATGCTAATTAAATCTGTAGATGATAACAAATTGGGAGGGGTTGCTAATTCCCTAGAGGATAGGATGAAAATCCAAAAGGACCTTGACAGATTAGAATGCTGGGCCAAAGCTAACGGAATGCATTTCAACAGAGGGAAATGTAGGGTGCTACATCTAGGTAAAAAGAATGAATTACACAGATATAGGATGGGGGACACTTGGCTGGAGAAGAGTACCTGTGAAAGGGATCTGGGAGTCTTGGTGGACCACAAATTGAACATGAGTCAGCAGTGTGATGTGGCAGCCAGGAAAGCCAATGTGATTCCTGGTTGCATCAACAGAAGCATAGTGTCTAGATCAAGGGAAGTGATAGTACCACTCTATTCTGCTCTGGTCAGACCCCACCTGGAGTACTGTGTCCAGTTCTGTGCACCTCAATTTAAAAAGGATGTTGACAACCTCGAGCGGGTGCAGAGGAGGGCGACCAGGATGGTTGAAGGTCTGGAGGAAATGTCTTATGAGTAGAGATGGGCACGAACCGAAAAAATGCCATTTTGTTCCATTTCGTTTAGTTAAAGGCTTCATTTTGTTTTGTTTCATTTTTAAAGGGTTTTTTGAAAAAAATCATTTTGTTGGTTCATGAATTCATTATTCATTTTTACCTGCTTTGCACGATTTAAAGCATTTGACCGCACGCGGGCATCACGCAACGCCCCAGACCAGACGGAAAACATTAAACATGTTTTAAAAACAAAAAAAGTTGATAACTGCACAAAGTGGACTGGCAGCATCCTCATCTTCACATCATCCAATTCCACATCACCATCACCATCACCATCATCTTTGTGTTGTTGTGTTGTGTGTCATGTAGTGTGTGTGTTGTGTAAGTAAAGAGTTTTCTCGTGCATGTGACACACACGTGACATGATATGACATGACATGAATGAGAGTCTCATTCATCCATCCAATCCCATTACCACACAGATGGATCCCTGTCCGAATCCATCTCTTTGTTTTGTCTGGAATGGGAGGAAACAGTTTATATTTATTTTATTTCTTCTTTCTTTCGTGCCCCCATAGCATCAAGTCAGCACCTCCTGATGCTGACAGAGAGAGAGTATAGAGAAACAGAGAGAGAGTATAGGGCTTTTAACAGGCAGTGGAGTGGAGTGAGCGGAAAGGTTATTAGATGGCTGTGTTCATTCACAAAATTATGCTGCAACTTTTAAAACAAATGTTTTGGGGCAAAACATCATTCCCATCTGGTCCTGGCTGAGATTAGACTACTGCCTTCTCCAGGTGCAAAGCATGGAGGACACAGCGACAGGCACCCACATTGCCGAGGTCCTCATCTCTGCCCTGAGACGAGATTGGGCACCCGAGGGGCAGGTGAAGCACGGCGTCGTGGTTACGGATGCAGGCCGTAAGATGACTTCCACGGTTCAGAAAGCAGGGCTCCAGGGCATTGTGTTGTGTGCACTGCCCACAAACTCAGGCCACGCTGTCAGGCTGAAGACAGTCTCTGAGACCAGGGGCGGTCCCTGTGTCTTAGGAGAGAAAGCCATGGGGTTGTGTGTGGCCTCCCAGACTCAGACTGAAGTCCCCCAACCTGTTGAGGCATTGGCAGAGATGTTGGCAGCCCCCAAAATACCTGACTCCCTGGTATGAGCCTCCATCCCGTCGTACCCTCAGTAGGCGGGTGATGCCCTCCCTTTATGAGTCGGTCAACAAGCCCAATGCCCATATTGAACCTTTTTTGTCCTTTGAGCATCTGTATTATGTGATCCTCTATGGATAAAATGGATTCAACTTTAATCTCTTTATAGGTTGCTTTGCAGGCTCATTGGTGGTCGAGTGGCTCCAACCCCCATAGAGCACAGTGCACCCACTGAGGCAGGCAGGTAGGCAGGGAGAGTGAGGGCTTTGACCACCCACATTGGCAGTCCAGTGGCTCCGACGTGGTGGCACCTCTTTATATGACTGAACTGAGGAGTGGTGATGCTCCAGACAATGAGTAATCATTCATATGGATCCCTTCAGGGAGTGCTATCTGGGCTGGCTGCTATCCCACTTCCTATTGTGCACCTGATGTCAGGAGAGTGCCACAGTGCTCAAGTGAGCTTTGTCCAAGATCCCTCCATGTTGCAGGCTCTTTCTTTAGGGCAGACAGCTGAGTGACTCCCCCACTAGTCACCCATCGAGGCAGGCAGGGAGTAAAGGGCTTCCTCGAGTCACCCTTTGGCAGTTCAGTGGCTATAGGCCCCCACAGAGATAGTAGCAGCACCCATCGAGGCAGGCGGAGGCAGTAAGGGCTTCAACTCAAGTCACCCTTTGGCAGCAGAGTGGCTCCAACCCCATTAAAGACACCCTCTGAGGCAGGCAGAGAGTGCGCTTTCTTTAAGGCAGGCAGCCGAGTGACTCCCCCACGAGTCACCCATTGAGGTAGGCAGAGAGTAAAGAGCTTCCTCAAGTCACCCACATTGGAAGCAGAGTGGCTCCAACCTCCAGGGAAGGGCAGAACCCACTGAGGCAGGCAGGTAGTATAGGGCTTCTTCACGTCACCCATTGGCAGCAGAGGCGCTCCAAAACCCAGGCAAGGCCAGTTGAAAAATTGGGCCAACACAGACCCTTCAAAATCCTCAGAGAGTGGTCCTCCCTGGTTTAAAGACCAGGCAAGGCCAGTAAAAAAAATGGGCCAACACAGACCCTTTAAAGTACATCTCCTACAGTGGTCCTCCCTGGTTTAAAGACCAGGCAAGTCTAGTAAAAAAAATTGGGCCGACACAGACCCTTTAAAGTACATCTCCTACAGTGGTTCTCCCCGGTTTAAAGACCAGGCAAGGCCAGTAAAAAAATTGGGCTAAGATATACCCCATAAAAGGCATTAAGCGGGATTGCAGGGGCAAGACAGACAGCCAGGAAGCCAGGCAAGGCTGGCAAGGCAGGCAGAAGTGCAGGCAGTCGGGCATGTTAGGAAGGGAGGTATACCGGCACTGGAACAGGTGGGAGGACGGTGTGGACCTAGGGTTTGGTATGGGGAAACTCCAACATAGAAAGGTTGAAGCAGATGAAAGTAAACCTTTCCACGGTCACAGGGTCCAGACGTGTGCGGCGTGGCCTCAGTACATCTCCCATGTAGGAGAACATGCGCTCACTCTGGACACTCGTGGGGGGGGATGGACAAGAGTTCCAACGTCAGACACGATAGTGTGGGCCAGACATCTGCCTTTCTGCCATTAGGGGTTGGAGGGGCACGACCATGTACTCCCTCACCATGGTACAAGCTGGGTCCTGTTCCTCTGCCTCCCTTCCCTCCACTGAGCAGGATACTGCCATGGCTGGGATAGAGGCCAAGTACGTGGCTGGAAATGTACCTGGCCTCTGGGTGTGCCCACCAGAGGAGGAGGACCCTTGCGAGGATCCTTCCTCTGCCTCGCTCTGGCTGGCTTGCGCCCTCAGCAACGCCTGCCCCTGCATTGCAGCAGCCCTGTGAACCTCTCGGCATAGCTCTGCCTTCCATGCGTGGACATCCGCAATGCTGCCCGCCAAGGAACCCTTGACACGAGGGTCGCAGAGGCAAGCCAGCTGGTATACCCTGTCCCTCCTCAGTGAGCTAAAGCATGGTATCCACGCCAGTCAACAGCCTCTCTGCCAAGGCCCTGCTCCTTGGGAGAAGAGTGGCATCCTCCCGGAGACAGGCTTCAAGGCCTTGCCGAAGGGCATGTACAAGGGGGAGTACATGCCCCAGACTGGTGCTGTGACCACTGAGGACATTGGTGGTGTCTTCAAACAGCCACAGGATACCCACCATCTGGGAGAGGGCAAGCCTGACTAACTGCCTGCACTTGTCCAGCAAGGCCTTAGTCTCCCTGGTCCCGTCACACCAGGTGTCCTTAACTGGAGCCATCCCAAGGGCATTGAGCACCACAAGGTGGAGTTTGTGGGCGTTGCACACAACGCCCTGGAGCCCTGCCTTCTGAACCACGGAAGTCATGTTACGGCCTGCATCCGTAACCACAACGCCATGGTTCACCTGCCCCTCGGGTGCCCAATCTCGCAGGGCAGGCATGAGGACCTCAGCAATGTGGAGGGCTATTGCCGAGTCCTCCATGCTTTGCGCCTGGAGAAGGGCCACCCTGTACCATTGGGTGCTCCCGTGCGGCTCCCCCTGTGGCACTTCCTCGGATGCCCTGCTGCCAAGGACATCCTTGGGTTGCCACCAATGAGCCATCAAAGAAAGATATCCGTGGTGCCCACCACTCCAGAGGTTGGACGTGCAGTGCACATTCCACCCTCTGGCCACCTGTAGCTCGGCATGGACCATCTCCCTGATGGACTCATAAAGCAAGGGCATCACCCACCTGCTGAGGGTATGTCGGGATGGAGGCTCATACCAGGGAGCCAGGTGCTTCAGCAGGTGCCTGAATCCTGCTGACTCCACAAAGGAGAGGGGCAAACCGCTCATGGCCACGCGAGTGGTTGACTCCTGTGCCTTGCCCCTAGCATGTGACTCAAGAAACTCCCACTGAGAGGCACCACTTTATGCAGAGTGGCCTGCCTCTTTGCACTCTCAGTGGAAGTCTCACCAGCCTCCATCTCCTTGCCTGCCTCTCCTACCCCCCTCTTCCTCCCAGAAATGGAGGGACCAGTGCCTGCTGCTGTCCCTGGCAGCGTCCCAGGGTGCCTGCACAGGAAGTGGCTCCGCAAGGCGCTCGAGGACAGGTGTTTGGGATCACTCCCCCTGTGCACGACCACCTTGCATTGCTTGCACACAGCAAGCCTCGGGTCTTCCTGGCTCTCAAAAAAACTCCCAGAGAGCCATGAGGCTTGCACAAACTGTTGCCTGAGGCAGCACCTGCCTGGTTGGTGGTCTGACTTGCACCCTGGGATGATGGAGTGCTGCCACTAGTCTGGGTCTGGGTCGAAGGAGGAATGGACCTTGCCTCAGAGGAGGAAGCCTGCCTTTCCTCGCTGCCTGCCAATAAGTCCTCAGAATCCTCAAGCTGCAGATGCATAGAGCTCTGCGAGGATTCTGATTCCTCTTCAAACAAGGGGGGTAGGTATTGGTGGGGGTACCCTCTGGCCATCCCTGCTGCCCACGGTGGCAGGAAGAGATGCTCCGGTGCTGCTGCTGGTGGTGCTGGTACCAGCATAATCACTTTCTGCAATGCTGCCTGCTGTAGCCTTCCAATAAAACATGCTTCTTTTGAGTTTAGTGGGGGTGCCCTTCACCTTGCCAGTGCCACTCTTCTTCATTATTTATTTATTTATTTATTTTAAGTTTTTATTTTTTATTTTGGTTTAAAATGAGTAAACTAAAGGCGCTTTTACACGACCCCTAAAATCTGAGGCAAAGGGCTCCCAGATCCGGAGCTTAAAAATGTTTTCCCACCAGCTCCGGACTTTAAAAAAAAAGTACGACCATGCCCACCTGAGCGCATCCCAGTGCACTTTTCAAGTACCTGGCCTCCAGGAGGTAAAAAATCTTCCAATGCGGATTGTAAAGCTGTGAATGCCAGGCTCCCTCACCTTCTGTTTGTTTTTTTGTCCCTGCCGCCCCTTTAAGAGACAGGAATCACTACAGGGCTGCTCGGGGCTGCTTGATGGCAGACGGAGGCAAGCCTGCATTTTTTTCTCCCTCCCCTCACACAGACAGGAACAATGGAACGAGGAGGGGTGGGAACACAGGAAGAGGTCGCGTAAAAGCACCCAAATACCAAACTAACCCCCCCTCAATGGGGGAAACAGAAGTACAGGACAGTGACTGGATGAGAAAAAACCTTGTGGGGAGGTTGAAATAAGTTAGCGAGCTAAGCTAAGGTACCTTGTTAGATCAATCTGATTGTATAGGGTATGTAGTTTTTTCCAAAAGGTCTAGGTTTTCAAGTAGAGGTCATAATAAAAACCGAAATGAATTGTTCTGGTTGATCAATGAGTCAGTAGGTTTTTCAAAAAGGTTTAGGTTTTCAAGCAGAGGTAATAAATAAAAACTGAAATGAATTGTTCTGATTGATCAAAGAGTTGGTAGGTTTTTCCAAAAGCTCTAGGTTTTCAGGTAGAGGTAATTTTTTTCAAGGTGGTACTAGTAAACAGAAATACCAGAATAATTACTCTAAAATAAAAGGAGACTAAATAATTATTATTAATAGAGTACAGTAAACTGACTGACTGGTTGAGAAAAAAGAAGTGTGGGGGGGAATGGGAGATATAAAATCAGGAATGATATAAAAAATAAAATTAGACAAGGTTTTGTGGGAGACAACAGGGCAGGTGGAATAGGGTAAAAAAAGAAAGTTCCTAGCCAAACTCTACCCCCAAATTCCAACCCCTCCCACCCACCCTATGAACAGAAACTAAAATTCAAAAAATTAATCCCAGAATAAAAAGAGTAAAGACGAAACCAGACTCCCTCCCTAAACCAAAGCAGATCCCAGAAGAAATGGAAAAAGAAAAATAAGGTTTTTGTTTTAAATAGAGACTCAGCACACACAGACTGAACCTATAAAACAAGACTGAACCCTCCTTTCCCTAACAGCCAGGCTATTACAGCCCAGCCCAGGCAGAGAAAGGAGAACATTCAGGCCTGGCCTGAACACACAGCAGAGACTCCAAGGAGCAATCCCACCGCAACCTCACTTCAACAGAGACTGCAGTCAGTCACATGTCTGCAAGAGCTTTTATGCCCTCTGAAGCGGCCAGACCCTCCTACTGGAACCTGGCTTTGCTATTGGTTAAAGTTGTCCAAGGCTAGTCCATGTGCCTGTGCTCAATGCATGATATAGTAAAATAAAAATAATAAATAAATAAATAAATCCAACGATGCTATAAATCAACTCAAAGAGAGAGAGGGGGGGGAAGGGATGGGCACGCCTAATCCTGAGACTATACATTCATGCATAACCCCCTTTCCCCCTTGCACATTGAAAAATATTTTTTAAAAATAAAATGAAAATTAAAAAAAGAACAGTACACTCAAATCAACCCTAAATAAAATATAAAAAAGGGTTAGGAAACAAATTTGCCTCTCCCTGCCACTTTAAGCTTCCGAAAAAAGTGATATGAGAAAACACATAAATGGACGTTTTAAGCACTCCTCATCCCCCTGCTAGGTATTATCAGGCAGAAAAAATAATTTTCGGTGGGTTTTTAAGTATATTCAGGACGTTTTCATACCCTAAAAATTCCATTCTGCACAGATTAACAAAAGTATGCCACAGCTGTTTAGTCCCATTGGAAAAAAAATTACAGAGATCTGAGAAAATACATAAATGGATGTTTTAAGCACTCCTCACCCCCTCCGCTAGGTATTATCAGGCAGAAAAAATAATTTTCACTTGGTTTTTAAGTTTATTCAGGACATTTTAATGCCCTAAAATGCCATTCTCCACAGATTGCGGCAGCCATGTTGCCCTTTAAAATAATAAAACAAAGATCTCTTTAAAAGCACATTTCTAGATGTTTTAAATCACTGGCATCAACCTAATACCTATAATCAGGCATAAAAATATTACAATATTTTTGAAGGGTTTCTCATCCATTTTAGTGTTTAAAAACAGCTCATTTCTTCATACGCCGCCATTAACAAAACGAAACGTAACGAATCATTTTTTTCAGGTTCATTTCATTTTGTTTGTATCTGAGTCCTAGGGTTGTTATTTATTTCATTACATAACAAAACGAATAACGAATAACAAAATTAAAAAATTCATTTTGTGCCCATCTCTACTTCTGAGGAACGGCTTAGGGAACTGGGAATGTTTAGCCTTTTAAAAAGAAGGCTGGGGGGTATTTTAAAGCAGAGGCTGGATGGCAATCTGTCGGAAATATTGTGATGGGGGTTCCTGTATGGTAGGGGGTTGGACTGGACGGCCCTTGAGGTCTCTTCCAACTCTATGATTCTATGACTCAATGACTCTGTCCTAAGGGGACAAATAAAAGAGCTATCCATCTAGGAGACAACTTATTCCATGCCAAATTGATAATATCATGTATGACCTCCAAAAGTAGCAGATGGCCACTATGCAGCTTGGCCTCTTCTCCCTTTGCAATTGGAGGCCGTAGAGGCAATCATGGAGACAACAGTCTCCTTCACCTTTCCCTAAAACTTCAACAAACAGGCACTGGCCACCCTTTTATTTCTCTCTCTGAGAAAAAAATCTAATCCTCTAGACATCAAACTTGCCAGTCTAATCTGAATATTTACCTCTCCCTGCTTTGTTTCTCCTCAGCTGCCCCTCCTGATGGCTGATCATTCTCCTATGCCAGCACCTTTCCTCCCATTCTGGAAATGCATAACCTTGGTCTAATGGCTTCTATGCATCATAATGCAGGGTTATGCTATCAAGTTGCACTCCCTTTCTCTAACTGGGAGATTCCTCTTCATCCCTCCATCTAGTGTCCTCTTCCAGGAGGTCCACTCCCTCCTGTGAAAGGATGCTTTTGAGTGGGTCCCCTCAGATCTCATTTGGGAGGGTCGCTACTCCCGACACTTTACTATACCAAAACAAAGAAGAAGCAGGAGGAGGACGTGGAGGAGGATCGAGGATTCTGATCTCTCCTTGATCATCGAGAGATCAAAAATTTATTATACTACCCTTTCTCTTTCACATCAAGGAGACTGGTTTAGGGTGATAGATCTCCAGGATGCCTACTTCCACATGCCAATTCATTGATATCATTATTGATTTCTTCACTTCACCATATACCAGGACATCTGTCTGTAGAAATTTCTTCCTGTCATAAGCTCCAAAGGTATTTACCTTTGAGAACCAGAGGCATCATAGTATACCCGTACATAGATGACTGGTTTTATAGTCATGGAATCCCAACCTTGGATTCACCTCCATATTTAGTACTCTCTAGGAACTATGCCTGAGGATCAATCTCAATATACCCCACTACAACCCCTCCCAGCTGATAACCTACAGCCCCGGTCCCACGTCCCTTTAAAAGCAGTTTAAATTACCAGATAAACTATGTCTAAAAATGCCATCCCCACGGCCACCGGGCTTTTTGAAAAAAACAAAAAAGAAAACCTGGTAATGCTTCCTTAAGCGAGGTTTCTAAGACTTACCCAAGAGGTAGTGGATTTTTTGCCTCACTTTGAAAATCCAGCTTTTAAGGAGGCAGACACCGTGGGACCACGCAGATGATCCGGGTTTCTTTTTCTTTCTTTTTTCATAGCACCGACCGGCTGTTCCTGGGGCCGATCGGCACTGTTTTTTTAAATTTCTCTGCACCATCGGAGTAACAGGAAGCTCTATTGGGTCCTACAAGCATTAATTTCCCCTAGCCAAGTGGTCCTTTTTTTAAAATGCTAGTGCCACCTGCTGGCCAAGGGGGATGAACTGCACTTTAAAATAAAAAAAAACAGCTTTGGACATGGGAACTCCTGTCCCACATATTAAATCATGTGATGGGACAAAGAGGAAAAGCCGGACCTTCAGAAGATCAGGATCGAAACCCAGGTGTGACCACAGCCTTAGGAGAAACTCTAGTCTCTGTTCTGGCACGGACATTCATGTCTTGAACATTTTCCTAAAGAATAAAGTGGACCAAGGCAGGATCATGGGCCCCAAAAGCAAGACAGCTAAGGACGGTGCATGTTTTTGTGATGCTTTCCCCCTCTCAGTCCTGGGTGAGGCATTCAACACTGACACATCAGGCAATGAATAGGAGGCTCGTGCTAAGAATGGAAACAGGCCAAATGAACACAAGAGTTGCCAATGAAATGTCAGCTCACATGTGGAGGTTTTTCCTGAGGCAACATGTGTGATGAATTTAAAGGAAGCCAACATTGTTTCAAGCATGTGGTTCCCGTAAATATTGAGGGTGTCACAGGGTGATGGAATCTGGTGCTGTTTAAACTGTCAGTAAATCTAGAGATGAATACCTAAGAATTGTCAGGGGTGGGGAGTGGGATAATTCTCCCGCCATCTACATCTGCCTTTTTTGAAATTATTGCTTGCCGATTTTTATCTGTTTAATTATCTTATCTTACTGTAATTTACTGTGTTGTTACATGTTGTAAACCGCCCGG
The DNA here is from genome assembly GCA_023846285.1 of Phrynocephalus versicolor. NCBI lineage: Eukaryota > Metazoa > Chordata > Lepidosauria > Squamata > Agamidae > Phrynocephalus > Phrynocephalus versicolor. The sequence continues at coordinate 4,060,864 of JAHTLZ010000065.1, forward strand.
AGTTCCCCCCGAGGAAGAAGGGCGGTATATAAGCTTTATAAATAAATAAATAAATAATAAAAACCCTGGGTCAATTGCTCAGCCTTGCTGAGACCTTCAGAATGCTGTTGTATTTTAGAGAAGGGGAGTGGACGTGATTTAGTTCAGCTCTGTCAGGATACTTCATCACACCCATTCTGTTGGAAAGCTACCTGATTTTTCTATTACATAGAATCATAGAATCATAGAATCATAGAATCATAGAGTTGGAAGAGACCTCAAGGGCCATCTAGTCCAACCCCCTGCCATGCATGAACCCCACCACAATATTTTCAACAGATGGCCATCCAGCCTCTGCTTAAAAACCTCCAAAGAAGGAGACTCCACCACCCTTTGTGGCAGCATATTCCACTGCCAAACAGCTCTAACTGTCATGAGGTTCTTCCTAATGTTCAAATGGAATCTCTTTTCCTGTAGTTTGAAACCATTGCCCCGAGTCCTAGTCTCTGAAGCCATGGAAAACAAACCTGTTCCCTCTTCAATATGACATCATTTCAAATATTTAAACATAGCTATCATATCCCCCCTCAGCCTTCTTTTAGATAGGCTAAACATTCCCAGTTCCCTAAGCTATTCCTCATAAGACATTTCCTCCAGACCCTCAACCATCCTTGTCGCCCTCCTCTGCACCCGCTCGAGGTTGTCAACATCCTTTTTAAACTGAGGTGCACAGAACTGGACACAGTACTCCAGGTGGGGTCTGACCAGAGCAGAATAGAGTGGTACTATCACTTCCCTTGGTCTAGACACTATGGTTCTATTGATGCAACCAAGACTCGCATTGGCTTTCCTGGCTGCCGCATTACACTGCTGACTCATGTTCAATTTGTGCTCCACCAAGACTCCCAGATCCCTTTCACAGGTACTCTTCTCCAGCCAAGTGTCCCCCATCCTATATCCGTGCAATTCATTCTTTTTACCTAGATGTAGCACCCTACGTTTCCCTCTGTTAAAATCCATTCCATTAGCTTTGGCCAAGCATTCTAATCTGTCAAGGTTCTTTTGGATTTTCATCCTATCCTCTAGGGAATTAGTAACCCCTCCCAATTTGGTATCATCTGCAAATTTTATTAGCATACTCTCTATTCCTTCCTCCAAGTCATTAATAAAAATATTGAACAGCACTGGACCCAGAAGAGAACCCTGGGGCACCCCACTGGTCACGTCTCTCCAAGCTGAAGAGAGGCCATTTATGAACATCCTTTGGGTGCGATCAGTCAACCGATTACAAATCCACCTAACAGTTGCACTATCTATCCCACTTTCTATTAACTTCTTAGCAAGAATACCATGGGGAACCTTATCAAACGCCTTACTAAAGTCCAGATAAGCAATATCCACAGCATTCCCCTCATCCACCAGGCCTGTAATTCTATCAAAAAAAGAGATCATATTAGTCTGGCATGACTTGTTTTTAAGAAATCCGTGTTGACTTCTTGTAATGACAGCATTGTTTGTTAAATAATGACATACTGCCTGTTTAATAATCTGCTCTAGGATCTTTCCAGGAATTGAAGTCAAGCTGCCTGGGCGGTAATTATTTGGGTCCTCTCCCCCCCCCTTTTGAAGATGGGGACATTAGCCCTCCTCCAATCGATGGGGACTTCCCCTGTTCTCCAGGACTTCTCAAAGATTATTGCCAATGGTTCTGAAATTACTTCTGCCAGTTCTTTTAATATCCTTGGGTGTAATTCATCTGGCCCAGGAGACTTAAATTCATTTAATGTTTCCAGGTGTTCCTGTACTAGCTCTCTACCTATTTTATGTTGCAATTCCCATCCTACCTCATCTACTCTTTGTCCCAGTGGATCTCTTTCTTCCTTTTTGGAAAAAACAGAGGCAAAGAAGGTGTTGAGTAGTTCTGCCTTTTCCTTGCCTCCTGTTACTAACTGGTTACTAACTTTCTTCTTCTTTTACGTGTGCCCCAAATTTCCAAAGGCCAAGGAGTTGTGTACATACTGTTATCTGTAATATCTGGTTAGGAGGATTTTGCTAAGAATGACACATGATTCACCAGGCAATGAGAGGCAAAAACCTTTTTTTAAAAAAATATTGCAATTAGGTACAAGGTTAGGAAGTGTGGGAAGCATCCTGATTCAAAGGCAAGTCAAGGTGCTTTCAGCAGAATACCTAATTGCAGAAAGCCTTGTGAGAAAATGTGTACATTTTGTAATTATTTTTAATCTGGCGACAGTAATAAATGATGAAAAACAGATTTATCTGGGAGCCACAGAAAAAAGGGAGTGAGAGGACATTTGAAAACCACAGAGAATATGGGCCCCTCCCCCACCCATGACAACTGTCTCAAAGCTTTCATCCATGCCATCTTTAAGTCAATGACAGAGCCTTCAAATGTAAGTTTGAGAGCTGCACCTTCTACAGTTTTCCCACTGGAAGTAGCCAAGGTGGTTGAGGTTCTTTGAACTGATCCAAATAAGTAACTTTTCCAAGCATTGATACAGTATAGTTACTTCTATGCAGGTGATTATTTGCCTATCAAGGCTTTTGTAGTTAGAAATTCTTAAAAAGAGATGACCCTTCCCTTCTTCTGGGCATGTCTTGGGAATACTGTGCAGCTTACCCAAGGCCACCCAGGCTGGCTCTCCTGGTAGGAGGCAGAGTGGGGTAATCAAAATCCCATCCTCTGGCTCTGCAGCCAGATACCTAAATCACTTAGCTATCTAGCCATTATAATAATGATGTGCCATCAAGTCAATTCTGTCTTATAGAGACCCTTTTCAGTGTACTCAGAAATAGTTTCCCATTCTCATCTTCTGTGACCTGTCTGCAGCTTGCCCAAGGGTACTCAGGTTGGCTGTTCTCTTGGATGGCACAGTAATGAACTGCACTCTCAGCCTCTGGCTTGGTATCCAGATACCTAACTCACAGAGCTATCCAGCCAACATTTTGTATTAATCATAAGCTAAAAAACTGTTTATAATTGATGTGTGTTGCCAGTACTGTACTGAATTCTGCTGTACATACCTGGACCTAGACAAAAAACATAATGGTATTGCTCACAAAAACTCAAAGAGCAATGGAAAGGCAGGTGTTAAATACCAGAGTAATGAATAAAGTAGAAACCCAGAATACTTGACAGTAGAGGAAAAGGATAGACATAAAAGAACAAAAAGCACCATTAAGATGGAAATGGGTGTGCCACACTGTTAAGACATGTAGGTAGACAAGGAACAAAAAATACGGTGTATCAATGGTGATCACATATTGGGGGAAAAGATTAGAGAATGAACAATGGTTGGGTGATATTAAAAGATCAGTGAGACTGACATGGATTAGAATAAGACAAACAGAAATTTGCAGAAGCAAAAAAGGAAGGCCTACGGCCAACAACAGATTTCAGTGGATTGGTGAAGATGAGGAGGAGGAGGAGGAGGAGGAGGAGGAGGAGGAGGAAGAAGAAGAAGAAGAAGAAGAAGAAGAAGACGAAGAAGAAGAAGAAGAAGAAGAAGAAGAAGAAGAAGAAGAAGAAGAAGAAGAAGAAGCAGGCTGAGAATTATTTAAAAAAAATAATTTCCCCCAAAGCTAGATTGTCAGGTGACCTTATTTTGTCTTTTTTGAAATCTTGTTCTTTATTGGTGATCTATGATTGGGGCAGGAAGAAAAGATGAGCAGTCAACAAAATGACCACAACCATCAACAAATCCACATGATCTGTGGGCTGGTGTTATTACAGAGCATGGGAAAGTCCTCCTTTTCTCCCCAGAGCTTCATTCAACTGCAGCTTGACTGTATGCAAGATAAGCAGAGGCACTCATTTTGAGAGGATAAATGTGAATTATTTGAGTAACCCTGAGCAGAGACCATGCCGAGCTAAGAGAACATTGTGGGATTCTAAGATTTATATTCAAAAAAGTGAATGGGTCCAACATCTGGTGCAAAATGCATAAGTATGGGTGATGGTGCAGAAAACCACAATCTTTGCTGAGACCCAACTGAATAGGACTAGATTTCCTGCATCCTAATTCAGCTTTTTTGTGGTGGAACCTCTTTTTGGAATTCCTTGATTAAACATGGCCATCATAAGAACTTGAGACTCAAATAAAGGATTTTCAAGGAAGTTTCTGAATTATGCTACAAGCAGAGCATGGTCTCCCAGAGACTTGGCAGGCCACCCTCCCGACCCCCCGAATGAACAGAAGTCTGGGCATGTTATGACCCTGCTGATCTGGCACCGGGGACACAGTGGTCCATCTTCTATGCTGAGCTGGCCACTGAACATGGACTGCTGGTGGACTTCTCAAGAGTTAGATGTTGGGCCTTCCTTGGTCATGGATGGGGCATTAAAAGGGTCTCCTTCTCATAGAGACAAATGGTCCTGCCCCTCTCACTTTCTCTCCATTTATCATTTTTCTTTTTCCAGCGGAAACTTTGTGTTTTCCCAAGATTAAACAGCCACTTCCTGGTTAAATTTGTTTCACTTGATTTTGATTCCTCCCTTGAGCAGGGGGGAATGGACTTGATGTAGACACCTTACAACTCCATTATTCTGTGATTCTATGAGTTCCAAACTTTTTGGATGCAGAATTATGTGGCCATTTTGTGTGTGTGGGGGGGGTTGCTCCTAACCTTGCTTAATATAAATATTTTGAATGGCATTTTCATCCATTTTTGCTTTGCTCTCTCCTTTTGGGAAACGGCCAGTTATGTCATCCTCTGCCATCCTTAATGCACAGCAGTATTGCCATTCTGGAGAGACTTCCTGGCGGATGCTGCCCTCCAGTGGGCCATTTCCACAGCAGCATCAGCCTTTTTGTGCATTTCCTAAGCACATCCAATATCGTCTGATTTTGGAAGCTAAGTGAGGTCGGTCCCGGTTAGTACTTGGATGGGAGACCACCAGGGAATACCAGGTGCTGTAGGTGCCTGGAGTAGGAACTGGCAAACCACTCCAGTATTCCTGCCAAGAAAATTCCATGGACATGGGTTCATGAAGAGTCTCTCACGACTGCAACAATGTAAACACACACACACATCAGTCTCCCAGTGTTCATGCAATAAGCAGCACAAAAGAGACCTTGAGGCTCAGAGGTCTATGCAAGGGCTTGCCACACCATGTCACAGGGCTGGAAGCCCTCCAAAACTCCACACAGCCTGGGAAATTACCTTATAAAGTAAGTGGGGCACCGTTCTGTCAGCTTAAATGCAGAGCGGAAAGGCAGTCTCTTAAAGATTGCTCCCCACTATACCAGGCATTGGTGTGACCCATCTTGCAACCAGCTGAGATCGGAAACCTGGGTAGAACTTGAACATTTGGAAGCTAGGGATAACATTGATATAATAGCCATAACAGAAACCTGGTGGAATGTGGAGAACCAGTGGGATACAGCAATCCCAGGCTATAAACTCTATAGAAGGGATAGAGAGGGGCCGGTTGGAGGGGGAGTGGCCATCTATGTCAAAGAACGGGTAAAACCCAGCTAAATGGAGATTGACAGAGGGTCTGACTCCACCACAGAATCACTGTGGGTTAAACTACCAGGTCCAAGGAGTGATGTGATAGTTGGAGTATTCTATCGTCCACCAGATCAAAAACTTGGAGACCTTGAAATGAGGAGAGAAATCATGGAGGTGGCTAAGAGGGATAGGATAGTAATCATGGGGGACTTCAATTATCCCCACATTGACTGGGCCAATGCGAGCTCAGGGCAAGAAAGAGAAACAGGGTTTCTCGACATGCTAAATGACTGTGCCTTAGAGCAACTTGTCATGGAGCCCACCCGAGAGCAGGCACCTCTGGATGTAATACTGTATGATACTCAGGACCTGGTCAGAGATGTGAATGTCACTGAGCTTCTGGGGAACAGTGACCATGCTGCAATCTCCTTTGCCATGCATGTTGGAGGAAGAGTGTCAAGCAAATCAGACATAAAAACTAGAGATGGGCATGAATCGAAAACATGGTGTTTTGTTTTGTTTCATTTCATTAAGGAGTTCAGTTCGTTTCATTTCATTTTTTGAGAATTTTCGCAAAAAATCATTTTGATGTTTCATTAATTCGTTATTCATTTTTACCCACTTTTTTCCCAGTGTCCACTGCTCGGCCCCTGGGGCCCGGTCAGAGCTGGGAGTGCCTACAAACGGGTGTGGGAGGAATAAAGAGGGGGAGCGGTGTCGGAGCCGCGCTGCTCTGGACGCCTAAGCGCAGCCTCCTTATCACCCTTCCCGATCGGCCCCATGATAATGGGCCATGGGAGGCACAAGGGGGGCGGCTTTGAAGCCACACTGCTCTGGCCGCCTAAACGCGGCCTGCTTTTTATCTCTCCTCCCAGGGCTGGGCTGAGGCTCGAACCCGCCACGTCCCTCAATGGCACCGATGAGGTGCGTGCTCCCTCTGTGCAGTTCGGCGCGAAAGGACCTCCGGACCAGCACAAGGTAGGAGACACCTCCGCCCCCCCCCCATTAACTAACCAAACCAAACCAAACCAAACCAATTTTTCTCGGTTCAGTTCGGTTCGTGTTAAATTTGCCCCTAGGGTCGTTATTCATTTCGTTATGTAATGAAATGAATAATGCATAACAAAACAAAAAAAAAATCATTTCGTGTCCATTTCTAATAAAAACCCTTGATTTCCAAAGGGCAAACTTCCCTCAGATGAGGAAATTAGTTAGAAAGAAATTGAAAGGGAAGGTTAAAAGAATCCAATCTCTGCAGAGTGCATGGAGCCTGTTTAAAACAATGGTAATAGAAGCCCAGCACAAGTGCATTCCACAAAGAAAGAAGAGCTCATCGAAGTCCAAGAGGGTGATGGCATGGTTAACGAGTGGAGTTAGAGAGGCTCTAAAGTGCAAGGAGAGGTCTTTCCGTAAATGGAAATCCTCCCCAAATGAGGAAAATAAAAAGGAACACAAACTCTGGCAAAAGAAATGTAAGAAGATGATAAGAGAGGCAAAGAAAGACTTTAAGGAACACATGGCTAGCAATATAAAGGGAAATAATAAAAGCTTCTTTAAATACAGTATGTTAGAAGTAGAAAACCTGCCAGAGAACCAGTTGGCCTTCTGGATGGTGAGGGAGGAAAAGGGGAGGTTGCAGAAAAATTAAATGAGTTCTTTGCATCTGTCTTCACAACAACAGAAGACCTTGGGCAGATTCTGCTGCCCGAACGTCCCCAGTCGACTAAAGAGACCTTTGGGAAGTGGGCGGCATATAAGTTGTAAAAATAAATAAATAAATATTAAATCAAATAAAGGTTAAAAGAGAGGATGTTTTAGGACTAATTGATATATTGAAGATCAACAAGTCACCGGGCACAGATGGCATCCACCCAAGGGTTATTAGGGAACTGAGTAATGAACTTGCGGATGTCTTAACGGTAAAATGCAACTTGTCTCTTAAAACGGCCACAGTGCTGGAGGACTAGAGCATAGTGGATGTCACACCAATTTTTTTAAAAAGGAAGGAGGGGGTCCCGGGAAACTTCAGGCCAGTTAGCCTTATGTCTGTCCCAGGGAAGATGGTGGAAAGCCTCATCCAAGAGAAAATCTTAAAACACATAGAAGAACAAACCTTGCTGAGAGAAAATCAGCATGGCTTCTGTAACGGCAAGTCTTGCCTGACAAATCTTTTAGAATTCTTTGAAAAGGTCAACAGCCATGTGCATTTGGGCGAATCGGTGGATATAGTCTCTCTGGATTTTCAGAAGGCTTTAGACACAGTCCTTCACCAAAGGCTGCTGAGAAAATTACACAGTCAGGGGATAAGAGGGCACATCCTCTTATGGATTGAGAACTGGTTTAGAGACAGGAAACAAAGATTAGGTGTCAATGGGAAATTTTTAACAATGGACAGAAGTGAAAAGCGGTGTGCCCCAGGAATCTGTCCTGGGACCGGTGCTTTTCAATCTATTCATAAATGACCTGGAGACAGGGATAGGCAGTGAGGTGGCCAAGTTTGCAGATGAACCAAAACTTTTCCATGTGGTAAAAACCAGAGAAGATTGTGAAGAGCTCCAGAAGGCTCTCTCCAAACTGGGGGAATGGGCTACTAATTGGCAAATGCGTTTTAATGTAGCCAAATGTAAAGTAATGCATATTGGGGCAAAAAATCAAAACTTTATCTATCAACTCATGGGCTCTGAGTTATCCGTGATGGATCAGGAAAGAGATCCTGGTGTGTTGGTGGACAGCTCCATGAAGGTGTCTTCCCAATGTGTGGCAGCAGTGAAGAAGGCCAATTCCATGCTAGGGATTATCAAAAAGGGGTTGAAAATAAAACAGCCAACATTATAATGCCATTATACAAACTGATATTAAGGCCGTACCTGGAGTATTGTGTACAATTCTGGTCACCGCATCTCGAGAAAGACATAGTGGAACTGGAAAAGGTGCAAAAGAGAGTGACTAAAATGATTACTGGGCTGGGGCACCTCCCTTATGAGGAAAGGCTAAAACATTTGGGGTTCTTTGGTCTGGAAAAAGGCACCTGAAGGGGGATATGATTGAGACATACAAAATAATGCAGGGCATGAGTCAAGTGGATAGAGGGACACTCTTCTCCCTCTCACAAAATACCAGAACTAGGGGACATACACTCAAATTGAGGGCTGGGAGAGTAAGAACAGACAAAAGAAAATATTTCTTCACCCAGCATGTTGTTAGTCTGTGGAACTCACTGCCACAGAATGTGGTGATGGCATCTGGCCTGGATGTCTTCAAAAGGGGATTGGACAGATTCCTGGAGGAAAATTCCATCACAGGTATATCTCCAGGCTTAAAACCAGGGTGCTTTAAGGGCCAGATGCAGGGGAGTGGTAGCAGGAGACAGATATCTAGTCTGATGCACTCCCAGAGGCATCTGGTGGGGCCACTGTGAGATACAGGAATCTGGACTAGATGGGCCTTTGGCCTGATCCAGCATGGCTCTTCTTATGTTCTTATGTTCTTAAGAACTTTGAAAGAATGCAATGGCCCTGAATAAGGCTTCTTTTTGTGGTTTCAGAGGGTACATATCAGAGGCGAGCCCACAAAAAGGGGTGCTCCTACTGGGGAGAAAGGGAGGCCCGTGAATACAATAGGAAATTAAAGAAGATTAAGCCCTCCGTGACGACTTCCCACTCCGACACTTGCGACGGGGGAGACCTGAACCCAAGGCAACCTCGGAGGCTGGGGGGCAAGCTGTGATACCGACCCGACTTGGAACTGCTGAAGGGGTCTGGTGGAACCCCCACCTCTCTCCGGAGCAGAAGGGGGGTTGAATTTCTCCTTGTTTACACCCGCCCAGGACCCTAAGAATAACCTGTTTACTGTTGATGTTAATTAATACTGTTGAACCTGCCTCCAGAAGTATGGAAGAAGACAATAAAGTGACTGTTAGTTCGATAAAAAAATGCCTCTTTATTGAGTTCTGAAGGGCGGGCAGTCTGGCGGAAAGGTGAATCCCCACATTCACCCCCAAGAACTGTCCTGTAAAGTGGGCTGCTAGTCCTAAACCACCAAGAGGATCCCACTGAGTTAAATGGGAATTACTCTTAGCCAAGTGTCTTCGTTTGGAGCACTGGAGCCAGAGTTGGGAGTACAAATTCCTCGCTTTGCCTCCTGGGCAAGATAATGAAATGCTTGTGTGGCTGGTGGGGATCCAGGCTCCTACAAGTGGAGCCAGCCTGTGTGGCCTTGGGTGAGCTGCGTGGTCGCAGAGCCGTAAAAGAAGGAAGAAGGGAGAAACCATTTATATGACTTGATACCCATAAACCCCAAGAAAGGTGCACCAGAAATTAGAATTAAAATGACAGCAGGGCATCAACCTTGTTAGGTGAGGACAGGATTTCTGCTTTAGCAGCTCTCACTAGGATTATAATAGTGGGCTGTTGATTGCCTTAAATATGAATTGGAATTATGAATCCACTAAAACAGAAGGCAGTTAAAACAGAAAGCAGTTCCACTAGAAGAAATAGGATTTAGTGTTGGATAAACATAGATTGGATTACACCCCAAAACATCTTGTTTGAGGTATTCAAACAGCTTCCATCACCCCTGTAAAAATAGATTTAAACTTATTCATATGCACATATTTTCTACCACAACATGTGGTGAAGGTCAATACAGAAGGATATTTAGCCTGGCTCTTGGGCAGGGGCTGTTATAATTGTGGCCCCCATCTTTTAATTTTAATTTTCCCCCCTATATCTGTTTTTGTTTGAACATTGCTGCCTGGCGTTTCTATGTGAAACTCAATTTCAAGGCAGCTCACAGATTTTTTTAAAAAAGTCTGAAAAACATCAAAATTAGAAAAACATTTATTTATCTATTTACATTTAAATGAATTCAAATACTGTACATTCAGACATATTTTAGTAAGTAAAATCTATGTAAAATACAGTATCCTTAAAATTTAAATAAATAAATACATTCTTTTCTACTTTTGGTCTGAGTAATGATAAGTCCACAAACAACAATATAAGTGGTGTTTGGGTTCCAATGAGAGGAAAAATTCTGTGTGATACTGAAGTAGGCACAGCACAGTAGGAAGGTGGCTGTATCTATTCAGATGCCATGGCTCCTGAACTCAGACATTCCTAAGAGGAAGGTATTACAGAGTCAATGTAGCTCATCTTCTATACAGTATTTATTTTATTTATTTACTTTAGAGTATTTTTACCCGGCCTTTCTCCTTGGAAAACAATCCAAGGCAGCTTACAGTAATGAGGGATAATATACAGTCCAGTACAATTAAGACATGTTCAAGTATTGAGAACAAGGAATTGAGGGACATATTACAGCATTAATAGACAACATTACATTAAAGCTACAAGGTTATAAGTAGTTATAAACACAAAGTCTATGTGAACCTATAAATTCATATAAAAGACACATAATGGTAGTCCATCATTCAGGGAAAGCTTGCCTGAAGAGAAAGGTCTTTGCATGTTTCCGGAAAGACAACAAAGATGGGGCACTCCGGGCCTCTATTGGGAGGGAGTTCTATCTGGGGGCAGCACTCAAGAAGGCCCTTTCATGCAGTTTTATTTCTATTTCAGTAGGACCTCTTTTATCAGGAAGATCCACGGATTGTCTTACCTAGGGCTTGAAAATAAGAAATAAAAATCCAGGGTGTACTGTATTTAGTAGAACTGGCCACCAGAGAGCGCCAGAGACCATGCAATGTATAGCGTTGTCTGCTTCCGCGTGTTTTGGCATCCGCGGGGCTCCGGTTTGAATTGATTCTGGCGGATACCGCGTTCCTATTGAATAATTGTCGAACATGTTTCTCTCTCTCTCCAGTGGTTCCCTTCGCACTGGCCCCCATCCTGCAAACATGCCTCCTCGGCGGTCTTCCAGGTCTTCTCACTTTGGAGTCGAACTGCGATGCTCTCTCTCAGCCTTGCGCGCTCCCGCCCGTGCAAAACTTGATGGCCCGCAGGTGCGCACCGGGACCCACGTGCAGCTCAGGCTCAAAAGCGCGATGGAGGCGACTCCAGATCGCGATGCCGGTCTGCGCGGGGTCGGAGCGGCGCCAGCGGCCAGGAGCGCGCCTGCCTGCGGAGGGCTGCGCGCTGGAAGGCGCCTTTCCATCAGCAGAGCCCTGGGGCCAAGGTGAGGAAGAGGGACCGGAGGGCGCCTGAATTTGTAAACTTTTCCCTGCGCGCTGCTTGTGTGTGTTTGTGTTTTTTTTAATCTTAATCTGCCTTTCTCCCAGTCAAGGACTCCGGGCAGCAGGCAAAACATTTAGAAGGTAGACGGTCGTTGAAAGGCAGCAAACTGTGAGAGAGAAAAGGAACTAAAGCAGTGGTTCTCAGCCTGTGGGTCCCCAGATGTTTCTGGACTGCAACTCCCAGAAGCCTCCACCACTCAATGTGCTGGAAGGGATTTCTGGGATTTGCAGTCCAGGAACATCTGGGGACCCACAGGCTGAGAACCACTGAACTAAAGTCTCCCTTCGAGTTGCATAAAAATATTTGAAAAAACCCACTAGAGAAGGGTGAGAATGGCAGTATTAAAACTCTGTCCAGTAGAGGTCCCTGTATTTGTTGAGAATCAGAAATAAATCTTCCTACTACAGTGTTACCTTGTATAAAGGAATTAATTCATTCCAAATGAAATTCTGTTAAGCAAATTTTTATTGCACAAATTTCCCCATAGGAATGCATTGAAAACGGAGTAATCCCTAATCGTGACCATTTTTATGTTGTACAGATTTGCCCCATATAGGTGATTCTGTTAAGCAAATTTCCCCTATTTCTGGAATTTTTTTATGTTGTACAATTTTTATGTTATACAAACCGTTTGTTATACAAGGGTTTAAAATTGTATTTAAAATTTAAACAAGAAATGTTTAATTCTCTGCCTTTAACTTAATGAGGTTGCACCTTTATTTAAACAACTGCAAAGTGGCTTAAATGACTGCCCTCCTCATATCCCCCCCCCCCACAAGAGCCCTGTGAGGTAGGGTAGACTGAGAAAGGGCTGCTGGCCCAAACCCATTGCATGCACTTTATGGCTGCAGTGGAGTCTAAAGAACTTGGTTTCCCAAATTCCAATCCAGTACCTTGACCTCAGTTGCTTTAAAGAGATAAAAGTACAGTATGTCAATATTCTTGCTAGTATTTTAATATACTATTGTCTTTAGTAATAGTACAGATTAATTGTAACAGTTGTGCATTATTGGACACAATAAAATCTCAGTATACACTGACACAGACACCTAATAAGAACAATGTAAGCCTGTTTCAATAACAGTAATACGTTGATACAGTTGTGTGTTTCCACAGTACAGTGGACCCTCGTATAACAAACGGTTTGTATAACATAAAATCTGTACAACATAAAAAATTCCGGAGATAGGGGAAGTTTGCTTAACAGAAGAGCCTATGGGGCGAATCTGTGCAACATAAAATGGTCACAATTTGGGATTACAATACTCCATTTTCAATGCATTCCTATGGGAAGTTTGTATAAAGGAAAAAATTGTTTAACATAATTTCATTTGGAACAAATTACAGTGTACCTTGTATAAAGGAATTAATTCATTCCAAATGAAATTATGTTAAGCAAATTTTCCTTTATAGAAATTCCCATAGGGATGCATTGAAAACGGAGTAATCCCATTTTTATGTTGTATGGATTCTCCCCATAGGCAATTATGTTAAGCAAATGTCCCCTATCTCCAGAATTTTTAATGTTGTACAGATTTTATTTTATACAAGGGTCCACTGTAATTCCTTTATACAAGGTACCACTGTAATGCAAAACAAGCAATCAGCAGCAGCTGAAGGAAGGTCTGTGTGTATGTGGAACCATGAATGAGGGTTGTTTTGTGTGTGTGTGTGCGCGCGCCCCAAACCAATTAAAGAGATTCATAATCTCTCCCTTAAATGCCATGCAGAAAAAAGATAACCCGGTATCCTCCATATTAATAAAGGGAGATCCCCTCACTTATCCAATTTGAAAATATTAAAAACATATTTAGAAATATATACAGTGATCCCCCGCCTATTGCGGGGGTTAGGGACCTGACCCAACCCACGATAATTGAAAATCCGCGATATGCAGATGCAGGTCGGGTCAGGCCTGGGGCGCCTAGCTGGGGGCTCTTGTACTTACCGGAGGCCTCAGAAATGATTTTTGGCAATCCGGAAGTCACTTCTGGATTACTGGAAGTCGCTTCTGGTTCACAGGGAGGCCCTTTTGGGGCCTCCAGAAGGCCCGGGAAGGCCCTCGCAGGCCCATTCAGGACAGCGCCAGGTTGGGGGTAAGTATGGGGGGCCTGAAACAGGCCTTTCCCCCCTTAACCCGGGGGGGGGGTTCATATACTGTGGTCCCTCGATATAGCGGGACTGCAGTATATGAACCACAAAAGGGCGGGGGACCACTGTACAGTGATCCCATGCCTATCGCGGGGGGTTAGGGACCTGACCTGACCCGTGATAATTGAAAATCCACAATATGTGGATGCAGGTGGAGTCAGGCTTGGGCGGGGGGGGGGCTAGCAGGGGGCTCTTGTACTTAGCCTGACCCTACCCTGAACAGAACTGTGAGGGCTTTCCTGAGCCTTCTGGAGGCCCCAAAAGGGCCTCCCTGTGAACCAGAAATGACTTCCGGTAAACCGGAAATCATTTCTGAGGCCTCTGACAGGCCTAGAAAGGCTCTCAGAGGCCTCAGAAATGATTTCCATTTATCCAGAAGTCAATTCCAGTTTGCAGCAAGGCCCTTTTGGGGCCTCTAGAAGGCCCAGGAAGGCCCTCACAGGTCTGTTTGGGACAGCTCCAGTCCTGGGGTAAGTGTGGGAGGCTTGAAACAGGACTTCCCCCCTTATTCTTGCGGGCCTTTTTTCATATACTGTGGTCCCATGATATAGCGGGACCGCATTATATGAACTGCGAAAGGACGGGAGACCACTGTACTTATTTCTAAAGGTGAAGGTACCAGAACTGGCCACGAGAGGGAGCCAGAGATCATGCTGTTTGCTGTCATCCACAGTTTTCAGCGTTGGCAGACGGCTTGGCTCTGGAAGCCTTGATCTATTGACATTTGGCATCCCATTGAGGGGCCACTGATGCTGAGGGTCTCTCTGGAGGATTGGGCCAATCTAAGGGAAGGAAGTGTAGCTGAGAGCTTTATTGCCTGCCAAGGATGTATTTCCAGATATACAGAGAAACAGAACTTCTTTCTGGCCCTAGATTGGAACTGATATGGTGCCGGTGTGGCATCAGGATACCTCATACAGTCCTTTGGCCTGGCTCTAGATAGGACCAGTGGCTTGAGGCTTCGGCAGCTGGAATTGGGGCGCGGAAGAGGAAGGATGGGTGGTTGGAGGATGCAGCTGGATTCCCAAGGCTGGCTCCCCATCTCCACATGGAACCAGCCCTTGCTGGCCATGAACCGCGCAGTGGGATGGCTGTCATTTGCAGCTCTAACTCTGAGTTATGAGAAGCTAACCATGAAAGATTTGGACTAGAGATGGGCACGACTAGGAAAAATGACGTTTCGATTTTTTGTTTGTCCGAGCGGGTCCGTTTCGTTCCGTTTCCGTTTGTCGAAATTTTTTTCGAAAACTTTTCGTTTCGCCGTTTCGTTTGTCGTTTGTCGTTTCTACCGCGATTTTGTGCGATTTGAGTTCCCTAATGTAAAACTTTGAAAATAAATGGCATATTTTAAAATAAATCCACACACCTCCCACTTCCAGTAGACCCTACTCCCCCTTTATCCAATATTAATATATCAGAAAAATCCTTTCCCCACAAACAGCCAGAAAACAAAGAAAGAATAACTGCTATTCCCTTCGGCAGACAAAGCTGCAGGGAATGAAAAAATAATTTTCTAAACTCAATTCAATCTTCTCTGGATCGGGAACTTACAGGACAGGAGGAGAAATTGTTCCTGCCTGTGCCTGTTGTGTTGTCGTGTTCCCTCCCTACCTGCCTGCCTAACTTAAAGCCTAAAGCCTCCCCCTCCTTGAATAATCTCTCGATCGGATCGCGATTCGCAGCACCAGCACCAGCAGCAGCCAGCCCTCCTCCCTCAACCACATCCACACCCGACTGCAATTTCTGGAAGGTGCCTCGGCTTTTTATACCCTCTTAAATATCCAGAAGTGTCAGTCAAAAGCTGGCCATGCCATTGGTTGAATTGTTCAAAAAAATTGCATGGTCCCATACCATGGCCAGCCCATCATTGCGCAGGTCTAAAAAAATAAAAATAAAATAAAATAAAATAAAATCGGTGCAGACGTTTTATTGCAAGAAAAACTCACTGCTGCTACTATTAAAATTCAGGCATTAGAATAAATAAATTTCACCGTGTCTGTGTTGTGCTTCGGTGTGTTTTTGGACCACGATTTTAAAAAAATTTGCGGTAGCCATTTTGGATACTCCCCCACCACATGGCATGGCGAGATGACAAGAATGATGCCCCACACAGCCTGGTGCAAGCAGCCCAGGACAGGAGAGGAGGGGGGAAAGGCCAGGGATCCCCCCCAAAACACCCCTCTGGTAGGTGGCAAAGCCTCAGGCAGGCATATTTTAGCCTGGTTTTTCACAGAGGTCCGGCCGGGATTTTTAAAAACTTTTTTTCTACATGTGCTTCATGCGCGATGCCACTAACGGTAACGACAAACGCAAACAAATTTTTCTTTGTTCTGTTCAGGTTCTGGCTGTCCCGTGTGAATTACCGTTTGATGTTCTGTTACATAACGGAAACGACAAACGGTAATGCAGGCCTGCCCAAAGTCTGGCCCAGGGGCCAAATCCAGCCCATCAGGCCATTCTGAGTGGCCCGCGGCTGGCTGGCCCACCCCTCCCTCCCCCTCCTTTGCCCCATGTTTTTTTTAAAAAAATATTCCGCCAACACTGACACCGCCGGGAAGCTTGAGGGGCTGGGCAGGCCGCCCGGCCCGTGAGCAGAAGCTTGTGAGGCTGGCTGGGTGGGCAACGGGGCAAGCCACCACCACCAGCACTGCCGGGAAGCTTGTGGGGCTGGGCGTGCACATGGGGGTGGCACGCGGGCAGGCAGCCACCACTGGCATAACTGGGAACCTTGTGAAGCTAGGCCGCACGCGGGCTGCTGCCACCAGTATAGCCGGGAACATTGTGAGGTTGGGTGCACGCACGGGGCAGTGATCGGGTGGGCTGCACCACTGGCACCACTGGGAAGCTTGGGTGGCCGGGTGGACAGGCGGTCTGCCGCCACCGGCATCTCAGGGGAATGTGTGGGAGTGGGCAGGCCAACGGGCCTCTGCCACCGCCAAGGAGCTTTGGGGTGGGCTGGCGGGCGAGCCGTCGCCTCCGCTGGGGAGTTTGGGGGGGTGCAAGGTCACACAGATAGCCTCTTCCAAGGGGCGACCTGTGGCCACAGCTCCCTCTCCTCCCTTTGGTCCCCACCTCCCTCCCTCCCTCCCTCCCTCCCTCCCTCCCTCCCTTGTTCCCCACCCCCTCCCTCCCTCCCTTGGTCCCTGCCTTCCTTCCTGCGTGTGGGGTTGCAAGGGGTCAATGGGTGGGGCTTATGGGTCAGTGGGTGGGGCTTGCAGTGGGGTGGCAGGTTCGGGGAGCAACCGGCCCTTGACACATTCTCAGCCACCAAATCTGGCCCTCCTTACAAAAAGTTTGGGCACCCCTGCGGTAACGGAAACGGTAATTTAGTCGTTCCGTGCCCATGTCTAATTTGGACATTGCAGTGCAGAGAGCCAACCTGTTACTCCTGCTGCAGAAAAAGTCACTTGAGCCTGGGAAGCCCTGCCTGAGTTTCTGCCTGCAGGCAATTAATCCACTGTTTGTCTTGCTTATTATTTATTTATTTATTTATTTAGGACCTGAGGGAACTGTCAACAGTTGGAGACAAGTAAAGTATCCATCCAACTATCTGTCCATCTCTTTATCTCTGCCTTTACCACTTGGGACCCAAGACAGCTTCCAGATGGAAGGACAGGATATAACACATTAAAGACAATATTAAAAAGGCAGTATTAAAGCTAAGAACAACCAGTAAACAAATATAGGAACAAATGGCACATGCAGAGATGAAAAACAAGTAAGTGGAGAACACAGGGAGCGCTACATATCCAGTCCAAGCAATAATGCGTAACAATTCCGAGTACACAACAGGTAGCTGGTTATTGATGGAAGGCATGCCGAAAGAGAAGGCTGTTCGTGAAAGGATAACCAAGACGGGGCAGGTCTGTCCTCCAGTGGGAGGGAGTTCCACAGTCACCTATCTCTGACCTAAAGACTACATCCAAAGGAGGGGAATGAATGGTTGTCATTCAAGGTAGGCATTTCTAGAGAGGCAACCAGATTTCACCAGGGGAAGCAAAGATATGTGGCACCCTAAAAACCTAGAAATGTGTGGTGCAATCACAACTAAATGTTCTCACTTGCTCTATTTATTTATTTTTATTTTTAATATTTTTACCCTGCCTTTTTCCTTTTCATAGGAGAAAGGCGGCTTGTATGTTGTCTTCATGTCAGCAGCACATTCCACGAGAGAATAAATTTGCAACTTGATGAGTAATTGCAAGTCTTTACTTGCATTTCTACAAATAGATTAAGGCAGTGTAATCTACGGAGTGCATATACCTCACCCTTCCCCGAGTGTTGGCAGCTTCTTTTTTCCGAGAAGTTTTTTTTCTGTGAAAAATTGTGGTTTGCTGCTGAAATTCAACAGAAAACAGCTGAGCAAGCTGTTCATTTCAGTAAGCTTGGTGTGGATTGAAAATGTTGCCAGTGCAGATAGAAAAGGGAAACCTTGAACTGCCTTGTATTGCACCCCTCTTTTGTTATTTAAACAGAGTTTACAAGCCTTTGTTATTAAACAAGCAGCTGCTGTCAACTTGTGTCCAGCAGGCTACCAGAGGGTGATGAAATAATGGTTAATTGCTAGGAAAGTCAATCTTTTAATGCCCTGAGCACATCTGATCTCGCCTGGTTTCGGAAGCTGAGCAGGGTCGGCCCTGTTTAGTACTTGGATGGGAGACCACCAGGGAATACCAGCGGCTGTAGGCGCCCGGAATAGGAACTGGCAAACAACTCCAGTATTCCTGCCAAGAAAACTCCATGGACATGGGGTCACGAAGAGTCGGTCAGGACTGTAATGACACAACACACACACACACACACACACACACACACACACACACACACACACACACACACACACACACACACACACACACACACACACACACACACACACCATTATAAATGAATAGCAATTTATAATATATAAATAATATCATGTATCATTATTTCAGCCCGAGTGGGTTTCTAGGAGGGAAATTCATTTCTTTAGTTTTAGGAAATGTTGCTATAACTAAATGTTTATAAAATGCAATACAAAATATATAAACACACCCATATTCTGTAAAATCTGATAGAGAAAAAGTTTCATAGCACTCCTCTCCTTTGGCTGTGTGACCCAGCCTGCGTTTATATAAGAAAGTGGCTCCCAACCTAGACTAAGATGTGTCCTTGGACTAAAACTCCCAGAAGCCTTCACCTCCAGCTGTGCTGTCTGAGGCTTCTGGGAGCTGCAGTCCAAGCAAGCCTGGGTGACCCAAGATTGGGAAGCACTGCTATAAGTACTGTAATTGGTTACCTTGTCGTTCTTCCATTTCAAGAACTTTCTCATTGAGGTCAAATCCGCTTGTCCCAAGTGGAGCAACCGTATTAAAACAAATAAGGGTGGCATGTTATCAGTCTATTCTAGTTGCCTTTACCCAGGTTTGAGTTCTACCTCCCCTCCCCTGGTATGTAGGTGTTCTAGAAATGAACACACTGGCTGTCTGATCAAGCAGCTTCTGTACCTCTTTGCGGCCATTTGGGCAGTGTAAATAATAATAATAATAATAATAATAATAATAATAATAATAATAATAA
>JAHTLZ010000065.1:4080234-4105652 GCA_023846285.1 Phrynocephalus versicolor
TAATAATAATAATAATAATAATAATAATAATAATAATAATAATAATAGTCTGTATTCAGAAGGCCCAAAGTAATTTTGCATGCTCATTTTCAGTCACTTTTTCAGGCTTATGATCCCACCAGTTCTTTGCTATGGGCAGATGATAGTTGTGACACAAATTCCAGTGGACCATTTGAGCAACTACATTATGATGCTGTTTGTAATCAGTCTGAGCAATTTTCTTGCAACAACTCAATATATGGTCGATAGTTTCATCTGCCTCTTTGCAGAGTCTACATGTGAGGGACTCAGCTGATTTTTCTATTCTAGCCTTAACTGCATTTGTTCTGATAGCTTGTTCTTGAGCTGCAAAAATCAGGGCTTCTGTCTCTTATATTGTGATTAGACATGGGCACGACTCAGCGAAATTTTCGTTTTCGTTTTCGTTTTTTTGTTCGTTATGCAACAAAAACGAAAACAATTTTTTTTCAAAACAAAACAGAAACGAAAAATTTTGCTGTGTTTTTCGTTTTCGTTGCGGCAAATACATTGAACTGAAAAGAATGCTAACGAAACTGAAATTTTTTGTTTTTGTTTTCGTTTTTTGTTTTGTTACGCAACAAAAACGAAAACGAAAAATTTGCAAAAAAAAAAACCCAACGAAAATGAAAACAAACCGAAACGGTCCCCTCAACGACCAAGCGACAAACGAAACACCATTTTTTTGAGTCGTGCCCATCTCTAATTGTGATTGTGGAGAAGAAAAGGGTGTGGATCATTGATGCTGCTATACCAGGTGATAGTAGAGTCACTGAGAAACAACTTGAAAAAATTACCCGATATCAGGATCTGAAAATTGAACTTCAGACACTCTGGCATAAATCAGTACAGGTGGTCCCAGTGGTAATCAGCACGCTGGGTGCGGTACCTAAAGAGCTAAACAAGTATTTAGAAGAAATTGGAGTTGACTAAATCACCATCAGTCAGCTGCAGAGAGCCACCTTACTGGGATCTGCTCGCATAATTTGTCGATACATCACATAGTCCTAAACGCTTGGGAAGCGTTCGACTAGTGATTGGTAATACAAAATCCAGCGTAGATGGCTGTGTGGTTAATAATAATAATAATAATAATAATAATAATAATAATAATAATAATAATAATAATAGCAGAAAACAGCTAATAAAAAGTAACTCCTTGAAAATCCATAGTTGTTCAGTTGACCTCTGAATCTTTATCCTCCTTTCATACCTATTTAAGACCCTTGATATCAAGTGCCAGTCCATTGGCCCGCTATTATTGTTATTTGATTTTTTTCAGCATTCTTCATAAGAGTTGTCATAAAAGTGCACAGTTCAAATAATAGATTATATGGATGCCCCAAACTACATATATCTAAATAAATATCTAATATCTCCCTATTGTCACTACAGTACTCAGCCCTTTCTTCATTATTTAACTGTTGCAATGTCTCTTGGCTTACATCAGGCTGTCATAATCCCTCAATCAGTTTTGTCCCCATTTGGGAATTAGTGAATATTATGTATCAGCAAGTCACTTCCCACTTACCATGAGCCTTTTATTTCGGCATGGGAGATGTTCAAAGACTGGCTGACCGTTTCCACCACCAGCGATGAGTTTCGTGGGTGGTGCCGGTGTTGAACTTGGGTCTCCTGAGTCCTAGAGCAAAACTCTGGCCATCACAGTACACTAATGCTCCAGCTTTGGGCTAAATTGCACATACTGTAGTTGGACCATAGATAAAGGTTTCTCCTAGGATATAGACCTAAATAAATAGACTAGGACCCCCATATCCTATCCAAAGGAGATGGGCTCCAAGCTCCTCTCGTGCAGATGCTGAAAACCTGAAATAATAGGGGCCACTATGCATAGCATGATAAAGGGGGGGGGGGAATCCAGAAATATGTATTTTCATCATGTATTACCAGAACTGTCCAGTAGAAGGAGACAGACAATGCTATGTACGTTATTCTTCAAAACCAAGAATACATTGTTCTCTGGTTCCTTCTAGTGGCCAGTTGTGATAAATGCATCATGAAAATATTTATTTTTAGTTGTTTCTTTTAATATTTTCAGAACCTGTGTAAGTGAAACTGTGGATACTCCTCATGTTGGGGTGTGTGTGTGTGTGTGTGTGTGTGTGTGTGTTTGTGTGTGCGCGCGCGCGCGTGGTGGGGGTCTTGCTGAACTTGCATTCTTTTGCCGTGGCCTCCATTGGGTCATTTCAGATGCTGATCTTTTTCAGTGAGGAGCATCTGCCCATGTGGTTCACATCTGGTCACCTCAGAGGATGATGAGCCACGATCTCCACCCTTGGAGTTTTATGCCATCAGAGATTCTAGCCCATGTCTTCTCCTTCCTTCCCACAAAAGATAGGCAGAACATCTCACGCGTGTGTAAGCACTGGGCTGCAGCAGTGTTGGCTAGTTCTGTCTGGAGCTTCACAGAAATCAGGTAAGAAGCCTATTTCATAGTTCGTTTGGTGGTGCCGTCAATGGGAACTTGATCGAAAACTCACACTGCGATTAGGAATCATTGCTTTGCCCTCATTTGCCAACTTCACATCTGTTTCTCAATGCTCCAACTGTTAGGCCTTTTTCTTAGGCTGGGAATAGCCTCTGTTTTTATTCTGTGAACTTGCTTATCACAATTCTGACAAGAGTGCTCCTCACAGTGGTAGATATGATCTTTCTGTCACAACTTGTGCTATTCCTCACCTAATTATCTAGGAAGTGGTCATACATCTGCTCTGATTTTTAGTCCAAATTTCATAGGGGCTATATATGGTGCTGAATCTATTTGGGGGATAAGATTCGTCATCTTGGCTATTTCCTGTAAAGTTCAGAGCAGAGCAGAGAACTGATTCACGGCTGTGTCAGTGTCGTCTTGATTTCTTTTCTGCCGATCCTGTTTCAGGTATGAGTCAGAGAAAGAGGATGAAGTGGACGAGGGAGCCGCCTTAAGATCCATCCTGCAGAGGCTCTGGCCACATATGGGTCACATCAGGTACTTAAAGATAGCCCTCGATATGTCCCTGGAGTGGAACCGGAGGCTGGTTTGCAACTTCTTAGATCTGATGGCCTGGAGCAGCTGCAAGTTGCAGGCATTTCACGTCGTGTGCGATGTCAAAAGCCCCTTTTCCCATTCCGGCCAGGATGTGCTGAAGAGTTTCAGGAGGCTTTTGCAGGGTATGGACAAAGCGGCCTTGCAGCACATTGACTTCCGGCAAATGCCCTTTGTTCTGGACAATGACACGGTGGCAATGATGGGCAGCTGTGCTCATAATCTGCGCACCTTGCTGATCAACAACAATGCCCTGAGGCAGGAGACTGTCGTCGAGGTTCTGAGGACCTGCCCTAGGCTCTCCACCTTGGGGATCTCGTACGTGTCTCTGTCCAGGGAGCTTTTCAAGGAACTGTTGAAACCAACCCGTGAACCCTTCAAGCTGCTGGACCTTTACTACAACGGCTTGGACAGCAATCTCCCCGAGGAGCTCTGGACCGCCCTGAGAGCGAGGCACCCGGGCTTTCGTGTGGAGCTGGAGTTTGCGGTCACTGTCACCACCAGGAAGATGAGTCAGATCCTCAAGCCCTACCTCCCCATCGTGGCGCTGCGCTTCAACGGCTTCACCCACATGGCCGATCATGTGCGGCTGGTGGCCAGCCTCTACAGCCAGACCTTAGAGAGGCTGGTCCTTCACACGGTCCCTTCCAACAACCTCAACGCCTCCCTGATCCAGCTGGCGAGGACCTGCGTGCACCTGAAGGAGATCCACTGCTTCTGTCTGGTGAACCAAGGCGTGGTGACCGCCTTCCTACGCCATTGCAAACATCTGAAAAAATACACCCTCTCGACCTCGTTGTTCTTTTGTGACAACCCACCCACGATAGTCCAGTGAGTGGACCGAAGGACAACCCAGCTCCACTGCTTTGGAACACAAAAAGGTGTGAAGTTTCTTCAGAGCAGGAAATATAGTTAGGAGGATGACTTATGGAGGAAGCAGCTGGCTCACACCAAAGCTATGGAATTTGTCTTAAGTGACCAAGGCGGGGGGGGGGATCATAGGAACGATTAAACTTGAATAACTATTAAATGTGAATAACATTTTTGAACTGGGTACTTTAAAAATGGGGGATTTTTACTGCAGATTTTAATATTTGTCAATCTTTTATCAGGAGTCATAGGAACATCCACAGTAATTCACCCTCACAAATCACAATAAAGATGTGCATGTAATAAACTGTTTTTTATTCCTTGCCTAATATTATTCTGGGAATAAAGACTGTCTGCAAGGAATAACTTTTTTGTAACAAGGAATAACTTATTTTGTCAGTAAATCAAAAGTAGAAAAATACTTTATGAGTGAGATGTGTTTTTCCTGCAGTTAACGAGCAGCATCGGGGTTTTTTTAATCACCTGTTATTAGTGGTTTGCCAATAAGCTCCCTCTATTTTTAAAAACATGGCTGTCAAGGCAATTTTGACTTAGTGGTGACTCTTTCCAGTGTTTTCGAGGTAGAAAGCACACGCACATGGTTTGCCGTTCCCTTCCTCTGGAGGCACCCTGGGACGGTGCAGCTTGCCCAAGGCCACCCAGGCTGGCTCTTTGCCTGAGAGGCAAAGTGTGGGATCGAACTCCCAACCTCTGGCTCCACTACCAGAAACCAAACCCACCGTGCTTTTAAAAAAAATCACGTGCCATCAAGTCAATTCTGACTTATGATGATGTTACCCAGGGTTTTGGGTAGGGGGAACACTGAGGTGGTTTACTATTCCCTTCCTCTGGGATCGTTCTGGAACGATGTAGCCCAAGGTTACCCAGGCTGGCTCTACACTCAGGAGACACAGTGGGGAATCAAATGCCCAATCTGTGGCTCCTCAGCTGGATGCCTAAACCTATCTGGCCAAGAATTGTGTGCATTCAAGTCAATTCTGATTTTGGTTACCTTTTAAAAAAGATTTACCAGGTAGGGAACACTCGGCTGTGGTTTAACCTTTCCTTCTTCTAGAGACATCCTCAGGCTCTGCAGCTTTGCCAAGGTCACCCAGGCTAGCTGAGGCACAGTGAACAACTGTGAACTGAACACACAGCCTCAGGTTCCACAGCCCAGGCCCCACCTTTCTCAGCTGTTCTTACTACTCATTTTTTTAGAAGTCCCAAATGGCCAAGATGCTTATATTTTATAAAGCTTGTCAAGAAGGACATTTCCTGGTCCTTCTATGTGTAATTGGATGTGAAAGAAACAAAATTGGTGGGGAAATCAGTTTTTTTTTTTAAATTGAGCTCTCCAAATTCCCCATGCTGGTGGGGGATTCTGGGTTTTGTTGTCCAAAATGCAACTTCACCAGTACTTGTCAGGTATGATTTATTTTCATGTTGTATTGCTGATAGAGAGTCTGGATCTATCAACACACACACACACACACACACACATACACACAGCCCTCTCAAAACACACCCAAGTGGTTGGCGGTATCCACATGTGAAACCGGCTGGCTTGTTTTATTTCGAGAAAGCCAGGGCTTGGTCATCTGAAAGGTGTTTGGAAATATAATATCCGCAGCCTGTCCTTGCCCTCGTGGCTGGCACAGTAGGTCCTTGCCACTCTCAGAAGCAACGCCGTCTCAGGACGGGCATGTTTGGAAGCTGCTGTTCTCTAGAACTGCCAGTTCCCCTGGCAGAGTGTCCTTGCCCTTTCGGAGGAGCTCTCTTTAATGGCATCATTGCAGACCGAAAGCATTTGTTTGTTTACAATATTTTTGTCCCACCTTTCCCCTTGGCAAGGACCCAAGGCAGCTTACAATATGGAAGGAGAGTAGATATGGTTGGAGACAACAAGCGTTCAGCGCTTGTTCAACATATTAAATATGATGTTTAAAGCTAAGAATGATAAGTGTGAAGAGGCATCTTACATCAATTGGCAATGCAATGTTCAAGTTAATAATTTTAACTTAAGTAAACCAACATAGGGGAACAAAAAGCCACTCTGAGAGATGAAATACAAAAAATGGAAAACAAAAATACTGTAAATGCAGTCTAGGCAGCAATGTGTATCAATTCATTACCTAATAGTTAGCTAGTTACTGAGGGGAAGCTTGCCTCAAGAGAAAAGCCATTGCTTGCTTGCAGAAGGACAGCAAAGATGGGGGCCAGGCCAGCCTCCCATGGGAGGGAGTTCCACAGTCTGGGAGCAGCAACCGAGAAGGCCCTCTCTTGTGTACCCATTGGCAAGACTGAGAGAAAGGGGTAGGTTCGATTTAAGTCGAAGTGCCAACAAAGCAACATCTCTGCCGTGCAGCTGCTGGTGACTGATTAAAAAGATGAGCATCCTCCTTGCTGTCTAATTGGAGTTGTCTGTTGGCCAAAATACTGTTGCTTGGCCTGCTGAATTGCACTAGAGTAGTCCCCTTGGATCAATGGGATTTGGTGAGTGAAATAGGTGCAGTCTGTGACCTACTTGAGCCTTTGAATGGATGGAGGGAGGAATCCACCCCTTAAATCCATATTGGGCCTACTCCAGTGTGACCTGCGGTGCTCAGCCACCAAATTTTGTGTATGGGTTTGGAAATGGGCATGCTCCATGCACGCAAACATGATGTCTGGTATCCATTAGGCCCTGCCACTCCTCTGCAATTCCACCACCTGTTTGCCTTGGTTGGATGTAGCTCTGAGTCTGGTTTTGAGAGTGCCAGCTGGCCCGTGGCTAGCTGGAAAGGCCGCCAGAGGGAGGAGGTGAGCGTTGAGGCCTGCACATGCCCTGGGGTGATGTGGGTTGACTTATCACCTGCTCTGTAAGTTGTCATCAAAGACACGATAGTTTTGACTCCGCAATTGTTGTGCGCTGAACGTTTTGTTTACCTTTGTTTAGTAAGATGGGCTCAAGCGGCAACCTGGAAAGGCAGCAAAACCTGCCCAAGGGTTTGGTGGAGGTGCGCTTGCACAAAGTCACTTTCAGGTCCCACATGTTGGCGACCCCTCCTTTGGCTCTTTCCAGAGGTCGACTGACCTCCTGGCCTATACGATGTTTATGCAAGCAAGGGTATATTGGATTTGCATGAGGCTGCATCTCTATTCATTGGCTTTGTGAGATCCAATGCGGTGCCCTTTCATGCAGTGTATTGTTTGCTCCACAGTTGGCCTGTGCCTGCGCATTGTGCTGGCCTTGGCCAAGGGCCAGCAGTCCTGCTGACTGGGGTGGCTTGTTTGGAGGGCGGGGAAATAGGTGGGTGCTTTCTCAGCTTGGCCCAGATAACTCTGTGGTCCTTTACTCCCTACCATCTACGCAAGGGGTCACAAAGCACATTGTTTCCTGTCAAAGATATGGCAGTTGAGTAGTTTGGACAGTGCAGGAACTATGCAAGACTCACCCACAGCCTTAGCAATGGATGGCTACTCCAGTAATGTACCGGCCTTTCTCACCAAGCTGTGGACGCTGGTAGAAGACCCGGACACCAACCATCTTATCTGCTGGAGCATTGTGAGTAGGTGAAGCAACCGCCAGACTGGAAAAGGCAGTGGAAATTAACACCAAGGCATTTCCCCAAACCCATGCTCTCTCTCTCTCTCTCTCTCTCTCTCTCTCAATCTCTCTGTGTGTGTGCGCGTGCGCGTGCCCGTGCGCTTGTGTGCATTTTCCCAAACCCATGTTGTGTGTGTGTGTGTGTGTGTTTGTGTGTGTGTGTGCGTGTGCGTGTGTGTGTGTGAAAAATCCTTTTTCTCAATAGTCTTCCAGATCCCACCAGGCTGAGATTTCTCACCAAGACTTCTCCCTTGTGCCAGGGTGTTCTCTTGGCATTCAACAAAAACGAGGTCACAGTTTCTGACATTCTCTTTTTCACTTTTCAGATGGTGGGTCTGTTTTGTCAGAAGCTGCCAATTTGTGAACAGTGTGATGTCCTGTCCAGAGATTCTTGTGAAAGGAAATTTGCAATTCAGCAGTTTCTTTCTTTCTTTCTTTCTTTCTTTCTTTCTTTCTTTCTTTCTTTCTTTCTTTCTTTCTAAGGCTTGTACAGAGAAATCTCACCTGTTATCCCTCAAAATTGGGTCTTGTCATCTAATAAAATCCTGTGTGGCAATTATGCTGGTCAAGGTTTGTGTATGTGCAACTTACGGGTTTAATTTGATGGTTTAACCTTAGAAATCCAAGTACAGTACAAATGGTTTGTATAACAAAAAATCTGTACAACATAAAAAATTCCAGAGATAGGGGAAATTTACTTAACAGAATTGTCAATGGGATGAATCCGTACAACATAAAAATGGTTGCAATTAGGGATTACTCTGTTTTCAATGCATTCTTATGGGAAATTTGTATAAATGAGAATTTGCTTACCATAATTTCATTTGGAATGAATTAATTCCTTTATACAAGGTACCACTACCTGTTCACAGAAAAGACAGAGGAAGTTTCTGTTTTGTGTTCCCAAAAGGTAGTGATTGAACCAGTGAGTTCAGATTATAAAGAAGGGAATCTGCATTTAGGTTAGGAAAAAATGTTTTGGAGGAGTCCAAGCCTTTTTTTGCTTTTTGGATACTGAAATATATTATCCTGGCAGATGAGGGGAAAGATTTTAATGTGAATATGGGTGACTAGCTAACAAGAAATCTGTGCTAGTAAATTTCTCAGTACCAGTAAAGTGTTATACTTGATGATGCTTCGGGCTGCATGGTTGAAATCCAGCTGAATAATTACGGGGGTAGGGGGTGGGCGGTGGATTTCACCAGTAGCTTTGTGCTAAATAAATTGGGGTTTGTATAAATCACACAACCTGCATGGAAAACGAAATACAGCCGCTGACTTCCCTAAGGAATAGAGATTCACTCCTGAGGTTTACAGGTTTTGGAATTATCACTAGCCGGCGTTAAATTGTCAAATTCTGACTGTTTGGTTCTATTCTTTTTAAACTTATACTGTAGAGTGTAATAAATGCAGAGAGGAGAGGAATTGTACCAACCCCATGGGGGGAAATGGCTAGGATGCATCTGAGCAATTACCACAGGAAGGGAATTCATTATATGATGGGTTAGATAGAAATATAATCTGTTATATATGTTGCAGCCAGGGTGCAGTTCATTTTATCCTCGTGAAAAATCGCTGATGAAATCGTTCAGAAGTTGTCATGATTTATTGCTTAAACATGGAAGAGAAGAGCAGTTGTGTAAACGTTCACCCCCTACCCCCACCCCCTGGGAGGCTCCCCATTGCACACTTGATTGTACAAAACATCAAGGCAGGGAAGAAGGCGAGATTCTTATCCAGTTTCTCTTCATCTTGTGGGAACAGGATACAAGCTGAGAGTAATTTTTGCCTAGCCTTTTGGGGAGGAAAAAGGAAATAGATTGCCATATAAACACATACTGTAAAGAAGCGTCAAATAAAACCAGAGACCCCCATGTGGTCTGTCTGCTACACCATGAAAATCCAGGAGAGGTGTTAAATGTGGACAATCAGGAGTATTTGCTCTGTGTAAATTGATTTTGTATAATTTAATTTCAGGCCACAACAGACTGCAGTTCTGTTTTTGAATGTCCTGTGCTGTGCTTCTTGGCAGCTTTAAAATGAGAATCTGATTTAAACCACAAAACAACTAATGGGTTAAACCTCCTCCCTGGAACCAGCTTCTGTTAATTTTACCTGCAACCATACAAAGGGAAAAAGCTGATTTATTACAGGGATTGTTAGTTCCTGGTTTTGGAGCACAGCATATACATGTATAGGGAATATGGATGGATGGATAGATAGATAGAGATAGATGTCTGAGTCTTATGCTACAAGGAGAAAACCAAGGAACTGTAATTATTTGTGTTACCTTCTGAGTTTAGGATGTGCATCTTTTCTGGACTGATACTCCACCCCCAATTAGTGCAAGCACTACTTTGGGTGGTATGTAAGTTAAAACTTTAAAATCCCATAGACTCCACATAACATCACGTGCAACAATATGGGCATTTGAAAAAAAAATCATGCAAAAAAGAAAAGAGAGAATTAGAAAGAGGAAAAATTAGAAGAATATAAATAGCATCCAGGAGATTAAATTGTTGAAGGCAGTTTGATTTTCTTTTAATTTAGGAAGTGTATCTTTTCTTTATAACATATAGCAGAAAGTTCCATATAAATGAATGCATAGAACGAACAAGTTACATGGGCATAGAGAGGAATCAATTCAGACAAGCCAAATTTTACTTTAATTAACCAATGAAAGTGATACATATAATAAAGACATTTCAGTTAAACCCTCTTGAAAACACCAGATGCAACTCAAAATTTCTCTTTAATTCAAGAAACAGCCTGTGTAAAGCGTCAGCTGAACAACTTTTACTGATAATATTTTATTTTATTTTATTTTATTTTATTTTATTTTAAAAGGGGTAAAGGTAAAGTAATTAGGAGGGAAAATAGGGATAAGGAGAGAGTTGACACAACATTACATCTGTATTATAATGATCACTTTAAAATGGTTACAGTAGTATCTCTTCTACCCTGTTGTATAGTGATGGTTCCTCTTTCCGCATTCATCTTACATCTTATTCAGCGATTACATTTCAAAGTGGATTTCCAGGCTTACCTTGGGTCCATTTATATGCTAGTTCCCAAATTTATTTTGCTTTTTGAATTGTTTCTTCTTTTAAAATATCAGATAAAATGTTCATTTCTGCCACCTCCAGGATCTCCATATGTCGGGAGTCCTGTGATGGGGTTCCTGCATGGCAGGGAGTTGGACTAGATGGCCCTTGAGGTCTCTTCCAACTCTACAATTCTATGACTCTTCTTTCTTCTGTGTATCTGTCTTTTCCCAGTCTCTTTCATATAACATTCTTGCTGCAGTTACTATATGTATCATATATACTACGTCTATACATAAATATACATGTATATAAATATACATAAATATATGCATATAAATATATGTGTATAAAAAGGTCAAGGTAAAGATTCCTCCTCCACACACACATGCGTGCTAGTTGTGTCTGACTCTAGGCGCGGTGCTCATCTCCGTTTTCAAGCCAAAGAGCCAGTGTTGTGCAAGTTCGTGGCCATGTGGCTGGCGTGGCTGAATGCATTTCTGTGCACGGAACACTGTTTACTTTCCCACTTTTTTTACTGTGGTACCTATTCATCTACTTGCATTTAAATGCTTTTAATCTACTAGGTTGGCAGGAGCTGGGGTTATCAGCAGGAGCTCGCTCCGCTATGTGGAACCCTGGATTCGAACTGCCGAGCTGCCGACTTTGCAGCCGACAGTTTTTGGAGCCTTAGTCCGCTGAGACATATGTATATAATATGATACATATAGTAATACTATTAATGAGCGGAAGACCTGTTTTCATTCATTCATGTGGTCCATTGGGGTTACCAAAAGTTGGCTTCCAGCAACTTTCTCGGCCTCTAACTTTTAATAACAATGAGGCTGACCGCCCTCACCACTGGGACACTGGGACTCCATAATGTTCTTCCCAGTTAGATAAGCCATTGCAACCCACTGAAGACCTCTCTGTTGATCCAGGCCTCCTAGATATGTTGTCAAATGACGAGGACCTGCTGGTCTCCCTTCCCTTCCTGTGGGTCTTTTAATGGTTATGTTCCTATATTTAGCTGGCTGGGTAGCTCAGTGCGTTAGGTATCTGGGTGCAGAGCTGGAGGTCAGTTCACCACTGGACCTCGTGGGAGAAGAGCCAGCCCAGAAGGCCCTGGACAAGCTGCAGAGCCCCAAAGAGCATCCTCAGAAGAAGGAATGGGAACCCACTTCTGTGTATTCTCTCCTGGGAAAGCCCTGAAAAAGGGTCTCTGTAGATCGGAATTCACTTGACAGCGTCTGATTGTTAGCGTTAAGTCTTAGCTCTCCTCAGAATTTTTTTCAGAGTGTTGTATACAGCATTTAATTCTAATGTATGGAGAATAATAATTGTAATATTGAGGTATTTGG
Source organism: Phrynocephalus versicolor (assembly GCA_023846285.1). Lineage (NCBI taxonomy): Eukaryota > Metazoa > Chordata > Lepidosauria > Squamata > Agamidae > Phrynocephalus > Phrynocephalus versicolor. The sequence continues at coordinate 4,092,160 of JAHTLZ010000065.1, forward strand.
ATTTTCATATCCTTCTTCCAAGAGTTTAAGGCACCAACAGATTTTGTGAGAAAAGCCTATCATTTAGGCATAGGATCTTGAGTTTGGTTGTCCTGAAGAGCCGACCATAAGCCGAGCAGCCAGTCTTCATCAAAGTAGTCATGGACACAAGCGTTATGCTCAGAAACCCAAGAGATGGCCTTGCTTCGGATGTCTTTGCCTCTGTCAATCCCTCCTCCTGGCCTTTGAATGCTGAAGTCTGATAGTGACGCTGCAATGGAGAACCTCTTAAATGCCACCACACACTCTGGTCTCTAGAGCCCAAGGTTTGGCAGAAGAGCTGGTGGCGTGCCATGTCCAAGGGCATGGAAAGCATCAGGGAAGGATCCTCCCTCAATAACGTTTTAGGATATTGTTCTTTTGATTTGAAATGGTCTCAATGCAGTAGAAACATGCACCCTCCTTAAAATGCAGAGGGGGGGTATCTATGTATGCTTTTTTCACGTTTGAAGAGTCCTTGTGGTAACTGGCACATGGATAAGTCAAATCACAAAATATGTGGCTGCAAGTGGCTGGTAATTAACGAGAAGCTTGTCATGTTGCAAAGTGCAGGTCCAGGAATGCATCAGTCCCTCAATTATGTGCATGAGACACATAACGTCACCTAACATGTGCAAATGGCCAGCAGGAATGGGGGCGGGCATGGGCACATATAAGAGTTTTGTGTGTTACAGTCAACTTCCTAAGGCACCATGTCACTTTTGCTTCTGTTACAGGTGCCTTATATTTCAATGGTCTTCAGGAGGAATACACAAATGTAGAGTAGGGACCACAATGTAATTGTTGACTGTGGCTCATGTTGCATCTTCACTAAGCATCTGAACACACGTCTCTCCATCAGATTGTCTACTATACACAATAAGCCTTGAAATATATTTGTCTGAAGGGACCATTTGGACATCTATAAGTCACTGCTTTCCCACACTTGGAGATAGTGCAGTCTACTGCTTAACCAACAAAACCATAGGAGGTCTGTGACAAAGTGGTACCCTGGCTGCCTGCGTAGAGAAACTTGCTATTATTGGTCCTTTTGCTTCTAGATGTTGTGAGGTGGGGGTCAGCATTGATGTAGAGTGGGGAACCACGTCAATTGTGGAAATGCCATTAGGGCTTGCCCTGAGAGCAGCGGTTCCTTCAATAGCCATGGAATTGTTGTGTGCTGAAAGAGCAGCCCTGATGAGTTGGATCCTACCTTCTTAATTTGCAATGAAAGCTGGTTCTCTTTTTTGCAGCTAAAAATGGTCCTCAAGCTGTTGAGTTACTACAAAACCCAAAACTCCCACTTGTAGTTTGCTGCATTTTGTCAGGTTCTTCCATCTGCTGACTTTTAATTGCATTCAGCCCATGTCTTGGCAGCTTGTGCCTCTCATGAGGGTTAGGAGTTTGAATCCCCTCTGTGCCTTCTGAGTGATGATCCAGCTGAAGCATATGTGGCTGATGGGCTTACAAGCCTTACCACCTGTGTGGTCTTGGGCAGGCTGCATGGTGGCCCCAGAATGCCTCCAGAAGGATGGAACCTGCTATGCACTGAGAGATGCATTCTTTTTAATAAATCGAAATGCAGTGGAAGTTCATTGCCATGGAGCGGGCACAGAGAAATAGACAAACCACCAAGGTTTGTCTTGGTTGTTCAGCCAGAAAATGACAATATCTCCACAAAATGGTCTGCAGACTGGGAACCTACTTCTGAGGACTTCACACCTGGAGAATTATACGAGGGCATCCATAATTCAGAAACCACTCGATAGCACATTGTTGTTCTTATTAGCTCTTGCCCATCAGCTGTCTGTTTCTGCTTCTGTTCCCCAGAGCTGGGAAGAGCGAGATTACGGGCAGAAGTCAGAGAGACCACCCCCTTCCCCCAAGAAAAACAAACAAACATTGTGAAGATGTGTGTTAGAGCATTGCACCCTCTGCCTTTTCTCACTGTATAGTTTCTTTGCACCCTTCTTCTTTTTCTAATGCAGAGCTTTACAATTTGCTGTGATTAAAAATGGCCCCGTCCCACTCTACCATGCTAAAAACACTCGCCATTAATATAATAAAATTAACTCAAAACTCACTAAATAACAATGTGAGGGAAGTGGGTTTTGTTCTGGGATTTAGATAATTGTAGAACTGCAAAGCTGGAAGGGGTCCAATGGGTCATCTAGTGCAGCCCCTGTCAAGGAGACCCAGTGAGGAATTGAACTCCCAACAGCCGGATGCCAAATTCGTTATTGCCTGGCAATCCTTCCTTTCTTAACTGGAAATTTTAAAAATGGACTCAGTCCTAAATCAACCCTTCCCTCCCAACTTGTTTCTGTGCTTGCAAGTTTATTTCAAAGCTTTGTGTCTTCAAGTAGGTTTCTATTTATGAAGATGTTGTTATGTAGAACAATGAACAACCAGGCAGTAGTGGTAAACCCTGACTCTTCATGAATGTACCGGTCCAGCTAGGTGTTTGTGTGTATTTCGTCTTTGGGCTTTTAGATCTTTCAGTGCTACATGGCTGAGAATCAGACATGCAAACCAGGAAGTGCTTTTAGCAGGCTAGATCCAAAACAGAAGCAAGCAGCTTGGCTAAATATGGATTAAGTTGAGTGACTTTAGAATAAACAGTGCTTTTAACCTCTTAAAGGTGCACTGCTTTTAAATAAGAATAAGCATCTTGTCCAGTGAGGGACCTTAATCTGAGTTAAAATACCAGTGAATAAATCTCAGAAATAGATCCTAGAAAGTGGTTATGAAAGCTGTTTCAATATGCTGATATACAAGCAATGATTTTCAAATTTTGAGGAGTTTTGATTCATCTGCAGGATCTTAAAAGGATGCACAGGGGCAATATAATCCTGCTTAGACCTTGTTTCCTTCTTTTTCAGAGCGGCACCAGCTTTCATGTCTTTGACCAGGGGAGATTTGCAAAGGAGGTACTGCCCAAGTATTTCAAGCACAACAACATGGCTAGTTTTGTCCGGCAGCTGAACATGTGTAAGTAATGGAATAGGATTCAGGTGACCTGGGTTTGGTGCCTCCCAGAGGAGGGCGCACCCTCTGGATCGGGGTGCTGATCAAAGTGTATGGATGAGTGGGTGCCGCCCTTTGGGATAGAAAGCCATATGTGATAGCTAGACGTCAGATCATCTGCCTTCTTTTCGCACTCTTGCGTGTATAGCTACTATGTGACTCTTACTCTGCTGCTGCTTATGATCCCCTCCCTCTGTCTATCTGTCCTTCAGATGGCTTTAGGAAGGTGGTGAATATTGAACAAGGTGGGCTTGTCAAACCTGAGCGAGACGACACAGAATTCCAGCATCTTTATTTCCTTCATGGCCATGAGCACCTCTTGGAACATATCAAAAGGAAGGTAAGACCTGTGAGGAGTTGGACACAGATGAAATCCAAAGACTGAGCATAAGAAAAAGCTTCTCATAATGTATCATCTAGCCCAGCATGATATAACTCTTGCTTGGTCCAGGATCTCTGTTTAGAATGTGGCCTTCAAAGAGTCAAACTAGATCAGTGATGGCGAACCTTTTAGAGAACGAGTGCACAAACTGCAATTCAAAACCTACTATTTTTTTTTGCAAAGTGCCAATACAGCAATTTAACCTGTATACAGGTGGCTATGAAGGGGCGATGTCGGGTGCCCTCAGAAAGGGCTCCGAATGCCACCTTTGGTACCCGTGCCATAGGTTCGCCATCACTGAACTAGATGGTACACGTAGCCAGTGCTCTCTTAAATGTAACATCTGTTTGCCTAATGGTGGGTTTTTCACTCTGTTTTTGTTAGGTTGTTTGCATTCTTGCATGTTTTATTTTGTGGCTAATCCCTGAAAGGTCAAGATGGGAATAACTTCTAAATCTGGTTAATTTCTTTTGGCATATAAACTGGAAAATCTGACAAGTGTTTCTCCTCTCTGGCACTTAAAGCACAAGTCTTAAAACTCCCAGGGGTCGGCAATCTCCCCCATGCTGTTTAACATCTATATATTAGGCCACTGGCTGAGGTCATTAGGGGATTTAGAGTTTGCTGTTGACATGCAGCTCTATCTCTCCTTCACCACTTCTGCAGTGGAGGTGGTGCAGACCCTTGACGCCTGCCTGGATGTGGTCATGGAATGGACTAGGACTAACATGCTCAGACTCAACCTGGAGAGGACTGAGGTTCTGTTCTTCAGGGCATCCTCTGCTGGGTACAGTGGCCCTCTCCCCAGTCTGGAGGGTATTACCCTTCAGCTGCTGAATAGAATGAGGAATCTGGTTGTGGTCTTGGATCCGGCCTTATCCCTGGAAACCCAGGTGATGGCCATCTCCAGGTCCGCCTTTTTCCACCTTCAACAGATGACCCAGATCCTCCCGTATTTGGATGAAGCTTTCTTGAGAACAGTTGTGCAGGCACTTGTGATCTCAAGGATAGATTATTGCAACACTCTATGTGGGATTGTCCTTGACCCTTATTCAGAGACTACAGCGGGTACAAAATGCAGCGGCCAGACTGATGGTTGGTGCGGGCAGATATGACTGCATCACCCCATTTCTGGCCCATTTGCATTGGTTGCCCGTTGCGTCCTGAATAAGGTTCAAGGTACTGGTTTTGACTTACAAAACCCCCATGGCTTGGGACCAGAGTACCTGACAGAGTGAATCTTCCAGAGGTCAACTGAGGCCCAACCCACCAGAATGTTGTAGCGCTCTCACTTCAGGTGGCCACTCCCAGAGAGGCCTGGAAATTGATCACCCAAAACCGAGCCTTCTTTGTTGCCGCCCCTACACTTTGGAACAAACTACCGAGTGAGATTTGCCTAGCACAGTCCCTGCTGGCCTTCAAAAAAACCTCTCAAGACCTTGCGTTTTAGAGAGGCATTTGGCGAGCATTAATAGATTTTTTTTCTTTTTGTGAAACATAAGCCGCCATCTTGGGCGATTATTCTATTACTTTTGTTTCTTACTATTATTATTGTATTATATGTTTGATATTTTTAAATTGATATTAATACGACTACTGTAAACCGCCCGGAGTTGTCCTGGAAGACGGGTGGTATAAATATAAATAAAATAAATAAATAAATTATGAGGTTCAAAATGCAAATGAATAAACAAAAAATAAGGTGAACTATGGATTACTTTTATGGGCAGTGGATCCCATCCCATCGCCTCTGTGCCACATGCTGCCTTTCTGCCCCAGTGTCATCTCCTGTTGTTATTTTTTTCAGGTGTCAGTTGTAAAAAGTGAAGAAACAAAGATGCGCCAGGAAGACCTCAGCAGATTGTTATACGAAATCCAAGTCCTCCGGAACCAGCAAGAGACGATGGAATGTCAAGTTCAGGACATGAAGCAGTAAGTGGGTTTCTATGGGTTAGTAAATTTAAGGGGAATTCCATGTATATCAACCAACTGCTCAGAAGGTCTCGTGGTTCCCTGGACAAGATATTCTTCAGTACTCGCTGTTTGCTCCTACAGGCTAAGGGGGGATGAGACATTCAATGAATTTTGTAGCTGTTCTTCTGCTAGCATGTGAGGAAGGAAAGAGCTGTGTTTATAGAAGTGGCTTCTAACCTTGGGTCCCTAGATGTCCTTGTACTGCAACTCCCAGAAATCCTGGCCAGCACAGCTAGTGGTGAAGACTCCTGGGAGTTTTAGTTCAAGAACATTTGGGAGCCCAAGGTTGGTGTGATGGCAGTGGTGGTGCACTAGGGCATCTGGGGACCTAAGGGACAGCTCACAGCAGAAGAGAAATTGCTTGTTAAGGCTGCTCTTTGCAGCTTCAGCAGCTTGCTAATACTGTATACCAGCCATGACTCCTGCAGATCTGCACAGCCAGGCCAGAGCTACCTTAACAAGCTGCAAATAAGGTGGGCAGTCAGTTTCCTCCCCTTTACTTCCTGACTGTTGTGTTTTCCTCACTTAGGGAAACACAACTTCCCACCTGCGACTTCACAACAGATCTGTTCAAATTGTTCTTCCTGCATATTCATAGCCATTTGTCTTGTCCCTGGATTTACATGAGGAAATGAGGGTGGAAGGAATACTTTTCTGAAGCGAAGATATGCACCTCATAAAAAAAGCTTTACAAGTATAATGTTATACAGCCATGTACACACACTACACAGATAGATTTGTGCTCAATTAATTAATTAGCATGCTTTGCTTAATGCCTGTACAGGACCTTTGTCTCATGAGAGTCATCCCTCAATTCTGAATCATGTTGTGTGTTTCCTTATAGGCAAAATGAAGTCTTGTGGAGGGAGGTGGTGTGTCTCAGGCAGAATCATTCACAGCACCAGAAAGTTATCAATAAGGTAATGTGCATATTGAGGCCAACGCAATGGGAAATGTGTCGTAGTGGCCGTTTTCACCGCCATGCGCCTTTTAGACTTTTTAGGATAGTTGCATTCAGAAAAATGGTGGTATAGAGTGAATCTCTTGAAGGCATCTGTCACTGATCAGTGGGCAGATTTGGGCCAGTGCTGTGAGCAACACGCTCCATTCTGGATGTCTTTAGCATGTCATCCTTGTTGACTGGAATCCAATGGATAGAGTAGACCTGTTGATCCAAATTCCATTGCTTAGGATAGGGCATTGTCCTAAAGAAAGCCCATTAGATCAGTGGAGTTTTGGTGACTCAACTCCTCCATATGTTTCATTGATTCAAATGGGCCTACTCTAAACGTGACTTACTTGACCATTCCATTGAATGAGGAGCTGACTCATGACACCCCTACTGATTTGGTGAGATGACTCTTGTGCTATTCACTCTGCTAAGGAGCAGGATTTTGGCCTGTTGAATCACTGGGATTTAAATTAAGGGACAATGCATGCTTGGATACAGGATTCCATGTTTCTTCTCCACTTGGTTGGGAATATTAGATTCAGGATATTTCTTTGTAGAAGTAACATCCCAGGCCCTGTGGACAGAGGATGTTTATATGATTTAATATGTACTAAGATATGCTGTCAAACGGAGTTTCCGTATCAAGGCATCATCAAGAAATTCTGGGAAATTGACTTCTGTGCCATCCCATGATGGGATAAAGTGAGATTGCGTTAAGGTGCTAAAATATTTTTATGCCCCAAATCAAATGGCTTTTAAAAGCCTTTTGCGTGAGAGGCTGCTTGCGGTTAATGCATGTGTGTGTATATATATATATATAGTTAATATGTGGCTCTCTCCCAGGACAGCTAGTACATGAAAAAAGCCAAAAGAGGGAGAATTGTTTAGGACCCAGGACAGAATTTACACCAATGGGGAGAGAAAGCAGTGGTGGTGTTCAGAAAACCTTGAGAGGAAGGTCCATAGACTGTTCAGAAAAGGGCAACAGGGTGAGAGTCTTTGGAGAGAGGGGTGGCACTGAAAACCGCCTATGGATTAAATGAGTCAAGACACTTCTTGCATGTTTAGAAGTGCGGTGCCCTCGAATGTCGGAGGGTGTCTGTTCCCCTGGCAATGCTGCCAGGGGAACAAAGCTCTGGAGAGCACCAGGGTGGACAGTCCTAGAACAGATGAACCAGTCCCATATAGGAGTCATTTCTGTGTGGGCAAGGATATTTTGGCGACGTGTGCCTTTTTTTCCTGGGTGCTGACTCTCTTGCCAGGGAGGGTAGCTCTGACGCATTATCTCCGACCCTGGTACCCCTTTGGCAAGGTGGAGCCTCCTTGCACGAGCGGAGAGGGTGGGGGCATGGGTGCTGAATCACTCTGCTGATCCACTGACGCTTTGATCTTGATCTGTCCTGACAGCTGATTCAGTTTTTGTTCGGCCAGCTCCAGTCCAACCCCAGCAGTGCTGGAATAAAGAGAAAACTGTAAGTACCCTGGTGTGACGCATGCGCAAGGAGGAGCTCTCCCCCTTCCCGGAAGGTGGGGTGGGGTGGTCAGGCTTCATGGGTGGGGTGGGGACATCAAACAAAACACCCTAGCTCAGCTCCGTGTGGCGTGGTGGGTCACTGGACCAGGGCAACCATGGTGACCGGGGAATGAATGGGAGAACAAATTGATGAGTCAAGAGGTGCTGACCGGCTCCATTCAGGGGTCTTGGAGAAGCACCCTGTCAGCGTGCTGGGACTTTTGTTTAGGTTGTACGTGCGGTGGGGCAGGAAGAAGGAAGTTTGAAGAGAAAGGGGGGCATTGAGGTAGGGGTAGGGGTGGTGGGTAGGAGGGATTGGTGGGGTTAGGGAAGCCCTCCACCCACCCTGCAAAATGAGACAGAGTTTTCCTAGCAGAATCCTTTGAGCGGGCCAGTGCCTGGTGGGCATGGCTGGGAATTACAAGCCCCATCAGGGTGTTGTTAGGGAGGGTCATTTCTTCCTTCTGATTCTACCTCCCACCCACAAGGGGCAGGGAGTTGCACTAGCAGCCGGACGGCTTCTCTGACTCATAAAAGAGAAAAGCAACTTTTCCTCAAGTCTTGGCATGAAATCCGAGATGGGCAGAAACGAGCTTGGGACTTCATTGATAATTGTCTAGCAGGGATAGCTAGACTCTGACTTCAGAGCCAGAGTTTGGGAATTCAATCTTCCACTGGGACTCCTTAACTGGAGCTGGACACCATGATCCAGAGGGTCCCTTTCATCCCTGCACTCCTCAGATGCTGCTGCTAATTTTCAGGTTTGCCGACTCTCAAAACAAATGCCTCATCTCCTAAATTAGGAAGTTAAAATTAAGGGGCACTTGATGTTCTGGTCAAGCATGTTCTTTTCTGTTCTCAGATGTTGGAGTGGTCTTAGCAATTAACACTGGTCCAGTGGGGTCAAGCCCTGCTGTTCCTGAAATGAGAAATGTAACACTGATCTTGACTCAAACCACTGGCTGGTCATCTGCCCTAAATTCCAACCTTTGTTACTTCATAAGCCAAACATCCTGTTCTGAGACCATGTTCCAGCCACCCTTCAAAGTGGTCAGTCATCCTTCTCTAGAAGCATTCAACATACATCCACATAAATGATAATAATCACCAAACTGCAGTAGATCTTTGGACCCAGTGGAATTTGCACTGTTGACTTGCTATTCCCCAGTGGAGTCACTGGGTCTGCCCTTTGGTTTAGACTAGCAGTGAGTTACTGGAACACCTTCTTCCAAATCTCATAGTTCTAAAAGTGTCCCATCACCCTTGTCTCTCAGCAGACCTCTCATGCTGGACGATGGGAATCCAGGTCCACAAATGACTAAGTACAGAAGGCATTTGTCTCTGGATCCTCTGCACGATTCCTATTTCATTCAATCAGTAAGTCTGGACTGTTCATCTTCTTCTTCCTCCGGGATTGCTCTGAGACCTTGCAGAAAAAGTAGACACTGAGCGTTCAGTAAGATAAACATTGGGTGTGTTGATAGTGGAACATTGGGTCTGAAGTAGTGGACAGAGGGACGGAGTGGGACCCAGAATCACTGTGTGAACATGGAAACCCTCTAAGGGAGAGGGATAGCAAATATAGCGACTGAAACCTCTCCTTAAATACCTCTTTTACTCTGTTTCCTTTGCCAAAAATCAGTTCCAATTTGATGCCACTGAGCTCACAGGTTAAAAATATTTGAATGAAAATTCTGTCATTGCGTCCGTGCTTTCCAATGCGTCTTTCCCTCCTCTGTGCTGGCAGCCGTCTGCAGAACCTGCCTCACGCTTGAACAACAGCCCTGCTGTCACCGGAGGACCGATCATCTCAGATGTTACTGAAACATCCCAGTCCAATGCTGTGATCATGCAACCTCCTTCCGAAGCAGAGAGGTAAGGAAGAAACAACAGCAAAGGATTCTGGTGGGCCATGTTGACCTAAGGAAAGCCCAGAAGCATTGAGAGTAGGAATAAGTTCTGTAGAAGAACTCAGGGCCATTGCAGGCAGGCAGGCACCATAGTGAAGGACTGTGTGGAAGGAATGCATCATCAGTTCTGACTTAATGGCAACCCTTTTGGGGATTTTTCAGGTAGAGAAAATTTAGAGGTGGCTACCATTTCCTTCTTCTGGGGTTGTCCTGGGACTGCGTAGCCTCCCAAAGGCCACCCAGGCTTGTTATACTCACAAAAGACACTGTAGGGGATTGAACTCTCTTTGGCTCTGCACCCAAATACCTAAACCACTGCAATGAAGCTGTCTGAATGTGGTGCAAAGACAGGCCTCCAGAACCGCACATCACATTGCCAGTTTCCTGCTCCAAGGGGTGCTTGTCTTCTTAATTCCTCTCTTCCTACATGGGACTGGGATACCAAGCAGGTTTTAAAGGAGCACCAGCCTGAAATAAGCCATTTTTTTGGTAGCTCCACTGCTGGAAATGGACCTGTGATGTTTGGTCAGTGGAGTTTCTTCATCGTCCAGGTGAGGTTATCCAGGAGCTGAGTCACGACTGAAGAAGCTACTTGGATGAGTAGTGAAGCATTTCTTTCCCACAAGAAAAGAAGTCCAGTTGCCATGGCTCAACTCCCAGATAGACCTGTGATGATTGCTTTTAGTGTCTTGTCAGGAGCGAAATCTCCCCCTGTCTGCCTCTAATTCTCCACCCCCACCCCAAATAGGTTAGGAGTTAGTGTAATGAAAAGCAGCGGGGGGGGGGGGCTCTACCCAGATTTAGCCAACCCACGACACTCAGCTGAGAGTTAATACTGACACCCGGAGATGTTAATCCCTTCTCTGAAATCACACCTTACTGAGTTCTTTTAATGACTCCCAGCCTTGCTTGTGAGGTATAAACACTCTTACCTTAAGGAATCAGGTAATCAGGCAACTTCATAGCTTTTAAAAAGCTTTATTCTGTTACAGAGATGTTTGCAGTAATATAACTACCTTGAAAATAATAAAATTGAAAGCCTATTCTGTTTACATAGTACTATTCTAAAGCCTAAGATGCAAAAAGCCTCTGCCTGTTTGTAATATCACATCTTGAAAAGTCCAAGCAAAGGAATTAGCTAGCCATGAAGAAGTTCACTGTCTGGGAAAAACGATCACATGGTATTTCAAAGCCAATCAGAGCATACTCGCTGGTTCTGTGCTGCTCTGTTTACATAGTTCCAAGAAAGAAAATCTGCAACAGAAGTTAAGAGAGAATTCAGAAAAACAGCTTCACTCCAAAAACTTTCCCTTGCATACGTTACAGTAACATACCTCATCATCTTCTCTGAGCGCTGAGTCTGCATAGTGTGGGGGACCAGAGTTGGATAACGCCTGTGTTGATGGAGCTATCCAAGGTCCTGAATCTATTTGAGGGAGAGGGTTGAGCACTCCCTAGAGCTCCAGGACGTGTCAGACCAAAAGCTGAAGTGGAGTCACTCTGTTCCAAGATACTGGAATCATTTGCCACCACTGAAGTGGTGTGATGTGCCCTTTTTTTCCCCAATGTAGCAAGGTCTACTTCCAATATCAATCTTACAGCTGGACCCCAACCCTACTGATAGGAACTTTTTCTCCAACATGACCTACTTTGTAGGCTGGGTGGGTGGATGAAATGGCAGGAGGGGAGGAATTTTTGCTCTTGTTAGGAGAGGGAAAGGGACAGAATGATTCATGGTTTATCTCTGCATATTCATGTGTTAAATTCGAGTTCCCCTTGTTATGGGGTCAGTGTCTCCTGAGGCTGATCCCCGTGCATCTAGAAGAGTGGCCTATACAGTACTCCCAAGAGCTAATGCCAAAATGAAACTGCCTAGTTTTCAAGGTGCCCTGAGAATTCATGTTTTGTTTGCTGCAACAATATTAGCACAGTGTGCTCTGAAAATGCACCCCTTGTATTCCCCGCTCCCAGACCAGAAATGGGTGATCCTTTGGAGGGGGCTGACCTGACACTAGAAGGCCTTCAGATCCTGTTGAGAAGCCAGCAGTACAACCTGGAAGCTGCTAATCCTTTGGATGTAAGTTTTCATGTGAGCTGTTTTAGCTTTTCAAAAGTTGACTTCAGATTGTATGATGGCAACCATGCCAACATTCGAAGACAAGCTAGAAGAAGCTGGAAAGCATTGGCTCTTGTCGGGCTTGGAGTTCAGCAGTGGCCTTGTCCTCTTAGCTGATGAAAGTCAGAGCTTGAGAAAATTTAATTTTTGTGATAACAGCTCCCACTCATCCACCCAAGGCATGTTGAAGATTCAGGTGTCGTAGCCAAAACAGTAACGTTTTCCCAAACTCTGCAGAAACCATAAAATGCACTGGGCATGTTTAGCCTTGAGAAAAGAAGACTGAGGGGAGACATAAGAGCACTTTTTAAATACATGGAAGGTTGTCATAGAGAAGGAGGGTAAGATCTGTTTTTGATCATCCCAGAGTGGCATGCAATAATATGCTCAAGCTAGAGAGACCTGGATTTAGACTGAATATCAAGAAAAACTTCCTGTTAGAGCAGTACTCCATTATTCTATGATTCTGTGAAAGATCTCTCTGAAATATGTGAGATAAAAGTGCGTACACAGTTGCAGTCCCCAACAAGGTTTACCTTTGTGGGGAGGGGAGGAACAGGGCATGAAATGTTTGGCCAAACAAACCTGGGCATCTGTTTATCCGTCAAGTGAAAGAATAAGCAAGCTATAGTTAACCTATGGAGCTCACTGCCTCAAGATATAGCTACAGACAAAAGTGTAAATGGTTTTTAAAAGGCGTTAGACTAGGCATCTCCAAACTTTGGCCCTCCAGATGTTTTGGGCAGCAACTCCCACAGTCCTTTGCCATTGGCAATCTAAGCTTAGAATTATGGGAGTTGTGGTCCAAAACATCAGGAGGGCCAATGTTTAGACATGCCTGCATTAGACTAAAGCAAGGAAAAGAAAGTTAGTTTAAGTGCTAGTACTTAGGAAGTAGCTAAATGCTGCTTTTATACCTTCCTTGTGGGTTTGCTGAACGTTTTGGCTGACTGCTAGAAACCATAGCACTGGTCTGGATGGATCCTGTGTAGGCAGACTGCAAGTACTCTATATTTAGAAAGCCCTGCGAAGGGTCACCCTACACCAGAATGGACTTGATGGAATGGATTTATCATTAAGGAAAACAACAGTCAGAAATTGTTTCCTACCAACAGAATAGCAGCACTCCCAGTGGCTAGGATCCTACCTGTAGAATTACATAGGTTTGGGGGAAGACTGAAAATCAAACAATTCCCTTGAGATGGTTTTCATTGGGGTCCATGTCATACGTTGGGTTGCTTTGTTCCCATCAGGTCTTCAATCCCACTGTATCTGCAAGTGAATGGAACCTGAATGAAGTGGAGGGCAGTTTGTCTTCGGTAAGAGAGACACATCTTTGGAATGAAAAAGATTGAGGAGGGTTACATCTAAATACATATTGAGCCTGGAAGAAATGGCCGAAGACACTGATCTGACTTGGTTTGCTTCCATGCTATGCCATTCTCCCCCAAAGACAGCACCTCCTATTCAGAAGTAATCTTGTTGAGTTTCGTACAGCTACTTCTCACATACATGGATGTAGTACACCAGCCTCATTCACTCAGTAACTATGGAGAATGAATGAATGAATGAATGAATGAATGAATGAATGAATGAATGAA
>JAHTLZ010000065.1:4105662-4121387 GCA_023846285.1 Phrynocephalus versicolor
AATCAATCAATCAATCAATCAATCAATCAATCAATCAATCAATCAATCACCTTTATTAATTTAGTTTATTCCTGCCTTGCCTTTCTCCAGCAAAAAAATGCACAATCTACATTTGCCGAAGAATGGCTGTTTTTCAGAGGTTTCTGGGTCATCCTTCCAGTTGAAGGGATTTTTCTGACTTTAATGTAATTCTCATTGCCACCTGACAATAAGATATTTGTCCCTGCTACAGACTCTTTTGTTAATCATTTTTGATAGCTCTTGCCCTAATTTACTTTATACCATGTATACTATGCTGCATGCAGTCAAAATATTCTGATTGTTGTTATTTTACATTTGTCACAAGATGCCTGTGAAAATTCTTACTTTGTCAGAACGACACAGCGGATAACAGTGGAGGGAAGTTTTTTCAGAATCTCGTGTGCAGACATACTGCGGGCATTGATGTGTTTACGATGGAGAATATTGTGCTTTATGCAATGCCTTGCAAAAGGGCCAATTTGAGATCTTTAGATAGCACTGAAGGACTCTAGCTTGTAACCCAAGAAACCAGGAAATACTCAAGATGAATCACAGAACAGCTAAGTAGTGGTCCATACTTATCAAAACTATGGGAGATTCAGCCAAAGCCTGCTTTAAGTATCATTCAAATTTGCCTAGGTTTGCCTATAAATAATTTTTCTTCTCAGCTACATTTGGTCTTACTGAGGGAAGATAAGATAGCACTTCAAATACTTTAAAGGATGTCCTACAGAGGGGCAGAACCTCTTCTCAATCAACCCAGAGTGCAGGACAGGTAATAATGGGCTCAACTTATAGGAAGCCAGGTTTCAGTTTAATATCAAGAAAAACTTCCTAATGGTAGAGCAGTATGACAATGGAACTGATTACCTCAGGAAGTGGTGAGCACTCCAACCCTGGAGTCATTCCAGAGAAAATTGGACCACCACATGAGGCGCCTGGAGTAGGAAAAGACAAGCCACTCCAGTATTCCTGCCAAGAAAACTCCATGGACATGGGGTCACGAAGAGTCGCTCACAACTCTGATGACACAAAAACAACAAATGTCAGATCTTGTTGATTTGGACTGAGCAGGGGAATTGGACTCAGTGGCCTTGTAGGCCCCTTCCAACTTCATGATTATTGTTGACGTAAGTTGCAAGGTTATTAGGACAACAGGGATTGTGTTGTTGTTTAACCAGGTTCCTAAGCATTACCCTTCTTCTTCATTCTCTCCGTTTGTCCCATTCTGCATTATTTGTGTGGCAGTTTGTGTTTTTGCCTCAGGATGCCGAACCCAATGTTGGATCTGGAGAAGAATGCAAATGAGATGTCTTATCAAGTATTATATCTTTGCTTCATCGCCTCTTGCCCAGGTACTGACATTCCTCGTGGAGGAAAATAAAAATCAGTTCGCAAAATGGTAATCTAGCATTCAAAGTTGGACTTTGTTCAGGGAAAAGGACCTTTGGGCCATTAATGTAGGATATGTTTCCTTTAGAAGAAATTAGCGTTTATTGGCAAATTAGTCTGTTTGTGTTTATTTTTGTCAAGTAGGAAGTAGTGCAGCTCTCCTAGGAGATTGTGATTGTTATTAATCATCTATGATCAAACAATCTGAAAATCTAGAAGTGGAAGTGTAAACAATGGCTTATTCTTGACAAACCTGGCCCTTGCATCTAAAAGCTGTCACGGGAGAGACAAGCTCTTTCATTTTCTCTAGCTAAACCTGTTTCTCTTCCCTTGCTACTGTTTCCTGATTGTTCTATATTTTGATATGGGCTCCATCATTTTACATTGGTCTGTTTGTCCATGCCCTGTATTGATGAGAGTCTTTTCTGTTTGTCTTTCTAGGGAAAGATTTCACTTTTCAGTCACCAGACACATTGGAGAGGAACATGAATGTAGAGGATGACTGTTTGCAAACCCGGCTTCCTTCTTGGTCCTTGGGAGTGTTCAACACAAAGCAAGTCACACCCTCTTTAGCTCCCGCCTTCCCCAATTGAGAACAAGATTTGCTGGGTCGCTTAGCTTGGTGGGACTGCTCCGTGTCTTCACTTTTCCTCCATGGAATCATTTATCTTTTTCTGTAGAAAGAAACAGGGTCAGTGGTGCATAACAAATGCACAAATGTGCTGTGCTATTTACTATTGGTGGTCTGTTTAGTAGGGTCTCGAAGTACCCATCATACCTAACGTGGTTTTGTGGAACTGAGGCAGCAGCTTAACTCTCTCCTTCCCTCGGGTGAGATTAAGTGGAGCAATGATGTGATATGAGTTGGTCTTGTTTAGCACTTTCCCGTTTTAGTTGATCACATACCTTTTACCCCAGTATGGAGTGCTGTAGGCCTTCCCACAATGCTCTTTTTGGTCACTCTCCTTTGTCTCTTGCTTCATTATTGGAGCCTGGGAGGGTTAATACAGGGTCAAGGGCATGCCAGATATTCATTTGATAGGCAAGTACCATATTGGCAACTGTACTGAAACCTGATCCAACCATGATCAACTTGGTGGTGGAAAGATCTGATTTGGGTTCGACTGACATGTGTTTTGTTTTTAATTATTTTTAACACAGTATACAAAACCATGAAATGATTACAAACCCTCAGATCCTATATAGTAAGCACATCAAATGGTATTACTCTTTAACATAACACAGGTTTCCATAAATCAGCATGAGTGGCCTGGAGGTTGCCGATAGCATCCATGTGATTATTACAATAATGAAAAAAAGGAAGCCAGGTTCCATAAAACAAGTCCATACTGGAATTACTGTGTTAATTCATTTGCACGGTTGTGCTAGAAATAAAATTAACATGATGTGGGGAGATCAAAGGAATATGTGAAAGGACGTGCAAGAAATTTTAATTTGCCTTCTTCTCATTTGACTTCTTGTTCCCAGTTATAGTCACTGGTTCTTTTCAGTTTTTTTTTAATTTTTTTAAGCTTTAAAAGAATGGTCTAGGTTAGTGATGCAGTACTATATTTATTTTTGATGCCTGGCAAATATGAATCTCAAAAAGCAAAATTTAAATTCTGCTGAATTCTGAATCTGGGTGGGTTTTTTTTTTTGGCTCAGTTTGTACCCCTCCTTGTAGATCAGGTAGAGGACATCAAGGGAATCCCCTCGAAAGAGGAGCACAAGGAGCTGCCTGCAGGAATTTGCCAGGGTTTATTTTGCTGGAAATGCAATGCTGTATTTTTCACCCTCTCACTTTGAAGTGAAAGTAGGGATCTCGCACTACAGTGGTACCTCGACTTAAGAAATTAATCCATTCTGAATCCATTGGAAATGGATTAATTCATTCTGGAGGCTAGAAAAGAGACAAAAACACTTGGTTTTTGTGCAAAACTCATTATAAAGTGCACTTTAAAAACATGTACAGTGTGCATGTCTTTAAAGTGCACTGAACTGTTCTGTAGCATGTTCAAAAATTGGATGTGTGCTGTTTAGATGTTTATTCTGGATCAGTCATGTCCCTGTAAAATGTGCATGTCTTTAAAGCGCACTTTATAAAGAGTTTTGCACAACAAATGGGTGTTTTTAAATCTCTTTTCTATCCTCCGGAACAAATTAATTCATTTCCAATGCATTCCTATGGGAAATCATGTTTCGAGTTAAGATTGTTTTCGTTAACTCAATTTTTTCCTATACCTGGGATTTCTGTTCATAACTCGATTTTTTAAATAACTTGGAGTGTTCTTAACCTTGAGGTACCACTGTATTCTCCCTCTTTTCTTGCCTTCACTTTGGATTTGGAGGGAGACCACCCAATCAACAATGAGACTAGTTTAGGTGAGGCTTTACTTGCAAATTTCCGGCCAATCCTTGTCTCGGGCCTTCCTCCCTGTTTGTTTTGCTGATTTCTTTGTGTGGCATTTAGAGCAATGGAGATGAACCTGGCCACTAGCATAACAGTGGCTGGCCATCCTGTACGTCGGGGCATGTGGTGTCAGCAGCACACTTAGTGTCTGAACATTATGGTTCCCAGAATTGTGCTGAACAGGCTCCAGGCTTCTCTCACCTCAGGGAAAGTGTGTTCCCATGATGTGCTCCTCCTACTGAGGCAGCTGTGAGGGTTCGTGTTTTCTTGGGTTGTGAGATTTGGATGTGATGCTTGAAGCCCCTTGGGAGGAGGGGAATGTCTTTCAAATTGCTGTGTGAATGAAATGCCTGGAGAGCGAATGCTGGTTTCAGATCCTTCTGAATGAGGATATCTTAGTAGGCTTCTATTGTAGAACCAAAAGTAGCAAGGAGTGGTGCTGTCTTCCCTTTATCATGCTTCTGCATTTAGACTATATCAAGCCACAAGTGAGTTCAACTCTCATGGCTTTCCCCAAAGGACCTGAAGGACTTGTTTGATGTGAGCTGAGGATGATTAAGAGATCTCTAAACCGGGAACTGCCTTGAGCTTCTTGGAAAGAGCATCAACAGCATTTAAACCAATTCAGTTTAGGAAGTATACTGCCTTTTTAGAATGGGTGCCAGGAGATAATTTAAGGCAGGCATAAATAGGAAACAAGATCTAGCTCGCTTGAACCCTAAAAAACAATAGAGCTGAAACTGTGCAGCTTGATGTAGTGAGTTGCAACTTGAATTGGCCCATTGAATTAATGGGAGTGATCACCCCTATACCCTTACTGATTCAGTGGGCTTGTTCTCCTTGCAACTTCCAACACTAAGCAACAAGATTTCAAGGTTTCACTTGGACTTGTAACACACTGGTAACGATAGAGCACCTCCACAGATATCTGAAATACTTGCCTCATTATTAAGTAAGGCAGTTGCTCCTCTTCTTCCCATTTGTATTAGGAAGTGAGTAGTTTTTGAAGATATTTTAGTTCTGATAAACCTTGAGTGTGGAAATTAGGCATAGCTTGAGTGGTAGGACGTAAGAGAACAGACAAAATAGATGTCCCATCCTTTTCTTAATTCCCCACCCATTTACATCTTCAGGGGGTTTCTAGAAATGACCTTGTCTCGGTCATCTTTTCCTTGTGGCAGAAGGCTGAATTTCATAGTAGAGTTTTGGTTGAAATAGTTCTCAAAGTTACATCAATATAAACATTGAGTAGAGAATATGCTCCATTGGGCACAGTATTGATCAGGGATATTACACTAGAAAATTATAGATCTGTTGTTCATTAGAAACTTCAGTATTTCCAAGTCTTATTTGCTTATGGAAAATGCTGAGCTATCCATCCATTGTTGTGATAGAAACCAATAGGATGATAAGAATGACTGCATGAAAGGGTCTTTGCCCAGCTGTGTTGTGGTTCCAACTGAGTGAGTAGCAATCTGTGTTGTTATTTTACATCTACAGTAATCTGAACACTTTTTTCTACATAGCAAGACACTCTGAGCAATGATATGGCTGCACAAGTTCTCTTTAACTGTGAGTAAGAAGATAAGAACTTTTTGTGACTATGAAAGTTATTGACTGCTATAGATCAAATTGCTATTGCTATAGGTTTTCTTTTTTCTAAAATATGGAAATGAAGAGGAGAGGAAGTATTTACTTCAAATCCTTTTTTTTCCCAAAAGGGAGTGTATGATTCTATTTTTTTTGCCTCTTGTATGCTTTGATACTTGAAGCTGATGGCCTTTGTTTGCAATTTTGCACTATGTTGTATATTTTATAAAGTTTTACAAGGTATGCAAATTAACTAAATTGTCATTTAGTTCTGCTTCGGCAAGCCTGTCTGTTCCTCTTCACCATTTCTTGGTGCATAAATATGATTTGTCATTCACTCATTTCCACCTTTTCCCCACAGAGAGGATCCAAGGCAGCTCACAATAAACAAAACTGTACTAGAATAACAAGGTCAAATGATGTACAAAGCTATATATTAAAAACAATTAAAATTGACTGGGATTAAAAACTCTTTCAAGACATTACAAAAATTGAAAATATCTAAATTTCATAAATGGAGCATCCCTTGATCCCAACTTACCTCATAAAAGCCTACCTCAAAAGAAGGGTCTTTGTCTGGTGGTGGAAGGATGAGAAGGGCAATCTGTTCCAAAACCTGGGAGCAATCACCGAGAAGGCCCTCACAAGGCCAACCAAGTGTTTCCACTGTCACATAAACTGGGATGCAGGGTTTGCTACAAAGGGGTCTCTTATGTTATTTGGGGTTGGGGAAGTTTAACATACATTGGGCTGCTTTCTTCACTATGGCTGGAAAGCTGATTTGAGAACGACCACCACCCTCTAATTTCAGAACGAGCATCCTTTGAAGAACACATTTTAATCATAGGGTCACCCCCTCCTTCCAGGTCACAGAACCAAAAGTAAACACAGGGGCTTTGAAAAGATAAGAACAACAAACTTGAGCTCTGCTTTGACCTAGAAATGAAACTGTGACCTGTAACAGAAGCTTAAGCACAACAGGGTATAGAATACTTTATTTCTTTCATTTAAGGAAAAGGTATCCCAACAATTATCTCAGTGTCCCTTTTTAATGCACTGGAGGAGCATGTCTTAGATTAGGATATTTCAAAAGATAGATAGTATCTTTTATTTGCTCTTGAAATTATCCAGGGAACTTCTCTGGCTGAAGGCCCTTTCTGCAGAAGAGTGAAATATTCTGTTTTACACACCTAGCAAAGGAGGACAGAGAGAATACAAGATACCTCTTCAAACAGGAGAACATTGCTTCTAATTGCTGCAAGAGATAGCTGTGCTCTTCAGGGAGAAGAACACCAAATTCACTTTGATCTTTGGTTCTGCCTTCGGGGGTGGGGGTGGGGGCGGACCCCAAGGGTATAGTATCATTTGGGATGCTTTTCATCACAGCAGGACAAACCTGGCTACCCACCTGTGCTGCAGTCCTGAGTTTTCTTCAAGTTCCTTAGGGAGGTGAATCAGGCAGTGTCTAATTTTTATCCTCACAATAATCTGAGTTGAAGTCCTCCTGGTAGCAACTAGACAACCCACACTAGGAGAGGTAAGTTGGCTTTCTTCCACTTAACCCCTCAGTGCTGCTCTCAAAGGTAGCATTTTGGACTTAATGCATGATAAGACATGCACTTAGTAGAGGAAATGTTCATGACTCACCTGTCTTGTGAAAGAAACCTTTGTTTTTACAGCTAGCAATGTCTGTAAATCACCATTTGGTATGCTTCTACAATTAGATCTACCTATATACCATGGCTCTGGTACGTACCTTTCTATTCATTGTAATATCCTGGGTTTTGGCAAGTATGCTACAGAAACAGCTGACACATAAAAGCTCCCATATTTTAAAAATTACCAAATTCAGGTTTACACTGTGGGTAACACACAGACAGGGTAGCATAACTGGTAAACTCCAAGGTAGCATAACTGATAAATGGACGCAAATGATCTGCTTATGAAGATGATGATGGCACACATAAGGGAGACACTCTACATGGGGCGGAGATATTTGTGGCCAAATGAGTGAAAGGTCAACCGAATTAAGAAAGGTCTGAGCCATCAGGTAGTCTGTTAGTAACTGGCAGCCTGGCCTCTAGCCAGGTTGACCTTCCCTATGGGCTAGGGTGTGGAAACAGGAGAGGTTGCCCTCCTTCCTGAATATCTTTTGGCACAGGGTCAGGGGAGCAAAGATGTAGAAAGCATTTCTCAAGTTGGATCATGTTGAAAGTGAACTCTCTCATATGGCCAGATCAGAATCCCTGGCCTCTCTCTACAAAGGCATTTTCCATCCGGTATGGGTATGACGGATGAAACTGGAGCCGTACCTGTGATTTTCACATTACCCTTAAGAAGGAAAGGAAGGCCAGGGCTTAGAATCATAGAGTTGGAAGAGACCTCAAGGGCCATCTAGTCCAACCCCCTGCCATGCAGGAACCCCATCACAGTATTTCTGGCAGATACCCATCTAGCCTCTGCTTAAAAACCTCCAAAGAAGGAGACTCCACCACCCTCCATGGCAGCATATTCCACTGCCGAACAGCTCTAACCATCATGAAGTTCTTCCTAACATTCAAATGGAATCTCTTTTCCCATAGTTTGAAACCATTGCCCCAAGTCCTAGTCTCTGAAGCCATCGAATATTTAAACATAGCTATCATATCCCCCCTCAGCCTTCTTTTTGAAAGGCTAAACATCCCCAGCTCCCTAAGCTGTTCCTCATAAGACATTTCTTCCAGACCCTCAGCCATCCTGGTTGCCATCCTCTGGACCCGCTCAAGGTTGTCAACATCCTTTGTAAATTGAGGCACACAGAACTGGACACGGTACTTCAGGTGTGGTCTGACCAGAGCAGAACAGAGTGGTACTATCACTTCCCTTGATCTAGACACTATGGTTCTGTTGATGCAACCAAGAATTGTGTTGGCTTTCCTGGCCGCCACATCACACTGCTAACTCATGTCCAATTTGTGGTCCACCAAGACTCCCAGATCCCTTTCACAGGTACTATTTTCCAGTGAGGTATCTCCCATCTTATATTTGTGCAATTCATTCTTTTTACCTAGATGTAGCACCCTACATTTCCCTCTGTTGAAATCCATTCCCTTAGCTTTGGCCCAACATTCTAATCTGTCAAGGTCATTTTGGATTTTCATCCTATCCTCTAGGGAATTAGCAACCCCTCCCAATTTGGTATCATCTGCAAATTTAATTAGCATACTCTCTATTCCTTTCTCCAAGTCATTAATAAAGACATCAGCTTGTCTGAGCTGATGGCATGCAAGGATTCCACATGTGCTCCCCAAGCAAGATAATAAGGAAGCGAGGCAAGAATCTTGGAACAAAAACTTTTACGGTGACTGACTTACAAAGAAAAACAAATGAGAAACTAAAGAACTTGCCACGACTTGCTACAAACTTGAAAGATGAACCAGCAAAACTGAAGCATGTTTGATTATAATGGAAGAAGGTTCAATATATGCTTATCTCTCCTTTAAACTCAACAGGTTTGCTTCTTTTGGCTGAATTCTGCTAATATTAACTTATTTCTACAGGAATAAGGAAAACAACAACAACCTACCAACCCAATCCAACATAACTGTAAATGGTTTCTGGGTTGTCAACATGGTACCCTCATCACTGCATCTTGGGTAGATTAATTGACTCCAGATATCCTAAAGTCCCTGTCTGTACTGTGGCACAAGGTACTTTGCCACTGGTCACAGGAGAATGCAGAAGAGAACTTAGAGCTGCTAGGTCTTCGCATTTCATGCTGGTGTTCAGCTAAGGGAGCGACACAGGATGGTTCTCTCCATTTTCTAGTTCATCTACTTCAGGATGTGGTGATAGATTTAGTGATAGATGCAATGGTGCTGGAGAAATCTCTTCAATTAAAGGTTTTGCAAGGTGCGGCTGAGCTTCCAAGGCTCCTTCTGGTTCTGCTAGCAAGTCAGCTACCATAGGCCACACAACCTCTTCTTCACCAGCTGTGGACACCTTACATCCCTTTGAAAAGATGGAGCTGCAGATCTCATCTGTTGCTGTCTCCCCTGAAGTGGCTGCCCCTCCTTCAAAGATGCAGTCGGTGCCCTCATTTCCGTCAGAAATCACTTCAATCTTTGGAGGAGAGTTCTGCTGTAGAAATAAAATAAAATAAAGAGCTTGATAGATTTGGTTCTACCAATATATTAGAACCACAAAACAGTGATTTGCCCCAAACCTATATTCCGAAAGTGACATAATCTTGGGAAAGTTTTGTAATGTGTGTTATTTGTACATATGAATTGGCGGTGAACATCCCTATACTTCTGCATGCAATGGAAAGGGATAAAAAGGCCCAGGTTACTGGCTTGCCACTTGTTTTAAAATGGGCCTACTCTGTCAGAGGAGATGCATGGGGTTAATATTTGGTATGCCACAACAATCACCGGAATGACGTTTGTCTTTAGTGGTGGCAAATGTAGACAACTAGTTCATGACGGTGGGGTAGAAACATGAACTAGCCCAGTGGTGGCAAACCTTTGGCACTCCAGATGTTTTTGGACCACAACTCCCAAAGTTCTTTGTCATTGGCTTGGTATTCTGGGACTTGCAGTCCAAAACATCTGGAGTGCCGAAGGTTCACCACCACTGAACTAGCCTTTCCCATGGCTATCAAGCACCCAGATCATAGAATCAGAGAGTTGGATGAGACCTCAAGGGCCATCCAATTCAACCCCCTGCCATGCAGGAACTGCCATCAAAGTACCCCCGACAGATGGCCACCCAGCCTCTGCTTCAAAACCTCCAAAGGAGAATCCACCATCCTCCGTGGCAGCACATTCCACTGCTGAACAGCTCTAACCATCAGGACGTTCTTCCTAATGTTCAAATGGAATCTCTTTTCCTGTAGTTTGAAACCATTGCCCAGAGTCCTAGTGTCTGAAGCCATGGAAAACAAACCTGTTCCCTCTTCAGTATGACATCAATTATTTAAGAATGGCTATCATATCCCCTCTCAACCTTCTTTTTGTAAGACTAAACATTCCCTAAGCCGCTCCTTGTAAGGCATATGTTCCAGACCTTTAACCATCCTGGTCGTCCTCCTCTGCACCTGCTCAAGGCTGTCAAAATCTTTTTTAAATTGAGGTGTGCAGAAATCATAGAATCATAGAGTTGGAAGAGACCTCAAGGGCCATCCAGTCCAACCCCCCTGCCAGGCAGGAACCCCCATCACAGGGCTCCCAACAGATGGCCATCCAGCCTATGCTTAAAAACCTCCAAAGAAGGAGACTCAACCACCATATTTCATTGTGTCTGGTTCTCCAGTTGTGCAGTGGCAGACAGAAGGGTGCTCCAGAGGGTTATAAACAATGCCCAGAGGATAGTGGACTGTCCTCTTCCTCTTTTGGAAGAATTATACAACTCCAAATGCTTAAGGAAGACATCTAGAACTCTGACAGACCCTTCACATCCTGGCCACCAATTTTTTCAACTGTTGCTGGCTGGCAGGAGATATAGGATTCTTAGGTCAAGGACAAATAGACTAAAGAACAGTTTTTATCCCAGAGCAGTATCTAAGTTAAATGTTATGGTTTTAGCATCATCCTAATCAGGTTTCAAGTTGAGTTTTAAATTCTGTAAGTGGTTTTAAGAGTTTTTAAATATCTTCTATGGAGCTTTATGTGTTTTTTATGGTGCCTTGTTTTGAGTGTGCAATGGAACAGCACTCTAATTTCATTGTGCAACTCTATTCTATTCTATTCTATTAGGCAAATATCTAAATTTACTATATAAATAAAGGACTAGGAAAGCAACCATTTGTGAAAATGTAGAGCAATTTACCTTTCCAGTAAAGCTCTCTTCCTCTGGGAAATCATCAATGGCATCTAAATCTTCCAAATCGGGTAGTTCCTAAAAAGTAAAGTCATTCTGGAATTTAATGGATTAAAAATGCCTTTGAAATATTAAAAACAAGTAATCTTTTTCAAAAGTACTTAGTTATATTTGCAGTTCCAATGACCCAAAAGCAGTTAGTTACTGTTACCAATGGCGTTTTAAAAGTAACTCTTTGGTTTCACATTTCTCATAAGTATCATTAACAGTTATTTCAGTGGCAAGCCTCTGAAAAGCTACTGAAAACACTTTCTGTTGCACTGTCTCCTTCTAACACTCACAATAGGGCAGGAGACAGCACCTGGATCCAGAGATATTCCTTTTCCACCACCCTCTCTGTAGTTAGAAAAATAACTAACCCGGTAGTTACCTTGGTTATGTTACAATTATGTAATTCAATTAATTCCCTTTAGTTCTTGAAAACTGAATTGCAAGTCAGTAGTTATTTGTCACTTGGTGCTTCTAATCTTCAAATAAAAGCCCATGTCAGCCCACGTAACTCTGACCACTACCCAGCCTTCCATATATAGATGGGATACCTACATCAAGGAAAAGCGTTTCTGATGGGTCCAGTTTAATTTCTTCAATCTGAACAGGCTTGGGGAGTTCCGTAACAAGTGGTCCTGGTGTAGCCATCTTTCCTTCTGGGACTTCTGGAGCAAGAAAGAAAACACTTAATGCTTCTACAGTTGCCTCCATGGAAATGGGAGGGCTCTACTGAGGTGTTTTCAGGGCTCAGTATATACTCAAACACTTTGCTGACTGCCATGTATTACCTTCTTGTGCTGCACTTACTCTGAAGCTCATATCTTTCCATAATGTTACTAACAGCATCTCGGAGCTGTCGTGCTCAAAAAGAAAGGGAAACCTACTCCGGTCCCCCTGCCCCCTGCCTAAAGCATCTTTGACGGATAGTTGAGTGGCCTCTGTTGAGACTGTGGTGGCAGGTGAGACGGGGCAGGAGCTGCACAGCTTCTGACTAAGGAAGCCATGGTGCTCTCAGAAACCCCACATGCATCTGTATCAATGAAATGCAGGGCCCCACAGGACAAGCCAGAGGAATGAAGGCATTAAAACTCAGAAGAATTATGGGGCTGTGCACCATTTGCAAGCTCAAGAGGAAGTAGAGCTCGTCCATCCTGGCCATCGGTTCTTCCCCTTAAAGCAACCCTCGGGGCTCAGCTTCCAGATATTAGGCTGACCAGAAGGACATCAGGTGGGAGATGATTTGGAGGAGAAGATTGGTACCTTCTTCAGCAGGTGTGACGCTGGGAGACACCTTGGCACATGGTGCTCGTGCTTCCTGCTGCCTGTTGGCCAGGCCAGTCCCTTCGGATCTACCCAGTGGATTTCCAGAGTTCGCTGCTGCGGCCAGGACTTCTTCATGGGCATCCATACTTTCTTTCACAAACTTCTCAATCTTTTGCTTTGATTCCAACCTTTCTGCAGGGCCTGGAGGTTCTACTTCACTGCCTGCCTCACTGGAGATGCTTGAAGTGTCTTCTGGAACAAGCCAATAACCAATAAAAACAAAGGAGTCTTGTTACATTAAAAGGAAAATTCAGAAAATGGGGTGGCATCAGTTCTCTTGATCTCTCAGTCTCAGGAAGCTGTGAACTTGTGGCTTCTCCAGCACCTACAAAAATGCTCATCATTTTGGTGTCCTCAAGCATCTTGACCCTTGAGTTCAGGACAACTCAAAGCCATTCTCTCATAAGAACATCTAGTCCAGCTTCCTGTATCTCACAGTGGCCCCACCAGATGCATCTGGGAGCACACAAGACTAGAACTCTCTCTCCTGATACCACTCCTCTGCATCTGGTCCTTGAAGTACCTCAGTTTTAAGCCTGGAGATGACACATCCCCATCATGGTTTGTAACCTGTGATGGACTTTTCCTCCAGGAATCTGCCCAATCCCCTTTTGAAGGCATCCAGGCCAGATGCCATCACCACATCCTGGGGCAGGGTGTTCCACAGACTAACAACAGGCTGCGTAAATTTTTTCTTTCTTTCATCTGTTCTTACTCTCCCAGCCCTCAATTTGAGTGTATGTCCCCTTGTTCTGGTATTTTGTGAGAGGGGGAGGAGAGTCACTCTCTCCACTTTACTCATGCCCTGCATTATTTTGTATGGCTCAATCATATCTCCCCTCAGACACATTTTTTTCAGACTAAAGAGCCCCAAATGTTTTAGCCTTTCCTCATAAGGGAGGTGCCTCTGCTTTTTCATTTACATCAAGTCATATGAGAAGCAGCGGAAGAGGCAGGCAACACAATGTGCAAGTTGGTTGGAGACATAATAGAGTAGTTTTCAGAATACGGGAGAGCCTATGGCATCATGCCCTCAGTGTGTGTGTCTGTTGTGTCGTTACAGTCGTGACCGACTCTTTGTGACCCCATGTCCATGGAGTTTTCTTGGCAGGAATACTGGAGTAGTTTGCCAGTTCCTACTCCAGGCGCCTACAGCACCTGGTATTCCTTGGTGGTCTCCCATCTAAGTACTAACCAGGGCCGACCCTGCTGAGCTTCCAAAATCAGGTGAGATTGGGTGTGCTTAGGGCATCTAGGCACATGCCCTCAGTGGGGCACCCCAAAAACATTTTGGCTCCTGAAAAAGAAGAAGCAAACTGCATCCTCTGGGCACCCAGTAATGGCCATTACGGGACACAAGCCACTGGGATTGTCCTGTGAAATCTTAATGGGCAAAATGAACGAGGAGGAACACAAGAGCGATACCACTGTCGGTTTGCACAGAAAGTCCCAAGGGAGAGTGTTATGTGCATCACATCTGTGTATCTCCCAAACTGGTGATTCCCCAAGACCCTCAACCTGAGCCCCTCTGCCTTCCTTGAAGAACGAGACTGAATTCCTATTCAATCTGTTGTTCTGTTCCCAACGTGGCCAACTTAGATGCCTCAGAGAAGCCCACGGGAGAGATGAAAACATTATTTCCATCCTATTCCCTCACAAGTGGCATTTGGATCCAATATCAAGGCAGGCATAATTGTGTCTAATCCCACTGTAAGGCTGTTCAATTCGGCAGTCCTTGCCTACCTTTGTGGGCACCCTGTGAACAAGAGATGCTTTGTCTGTCTTGAACCTCCTGCTCCTCAGCTTCACATACCCCTCCCCCCACTCAATGGCTGACCTTTGTGTTGGCAAGCCACCGTCCCGCCTCGTTCCTCCACCTCCAGCTGCCTCTTCTTCTCCTTGGCTTTTTCGCGGATCGCTGCAAGAGCATCAATGCTTTCTTCGATCTTCCTTCTTTCTCTGTTCTCCCACATTTCCAGTTCCTTTTTTTCCGCCTCCCAGCCACCCGCAGCCCATGCTTCAGCACAGGCTCTGTGGAGGACAAGAGTGATTTCTGTAAGACACTCTGAACCGGGCAACACTGACGGCTGGACACTTTATCCCTACATAGACAAATGCATTCTGACATTGGGCTGCCACAACAGCTAGAGCGAGTGCAGAGCCACTGGGGGCTGGCAGCGGTGGGGCAGGTGGTGCTGTAGGCAGTGCCTATTCTATTTTATATTTTGCAAATGAGGGCTACAGGTGTAAACAACAGCTCCATGGCTAGTCTTGCTGCGCCCCATCCTCCTGTTAAAAATGCCACAACCACCAAGCAGGGATGTTGGCAAGTCTGAAATCCAAGCCTTCAGGTCCGAGCCTACTCTTTGGAACCAAACCTTTGCCCCCCCTGCCCCCGGACTGGGACTTAGACTTAAAGATTCAGACCGTCCATGGACCGTCCAGTTGACAGGCCAGTGCACACCCAGAGACAGTGGGCCAACTTTCCTTCCTGGAGCCCATCCCTGCCTCAGCTGGCTGGTGTGTGCATGGGCGGAGGCAGCAGCTGGCCATTGGAAAGGAAACTGGACCTGTGAGGATGGTGGTGGCGGCAGGTAGGGAGCTCCGAGTCTGCCCCACCCCCACCCCCAAGTCAAGTTACCAATGCAACGTAAGTTGGACTCCTCAGCAAGTCCTGACTTTTGAGTCCCCCTCCTTGTCACCAAGTAATGTTTGAGGATATGCTACTTTCATGGAAATATATTGTACCACCACTTGGATCTAACCACAAGCTCACTCTTCTGAAATGGCAGCTTGAATGCTCATGTATTTATGAGCCAGCTCTACTTGTTCGCTATCAGGATTTCAGCGCTTTACTGGCCATCAGTTTTTTTTTAAAAGCACCTTGTAAAAACAGCTCAGTGAGTTTAGTTGATCATATTTGCAATCGTACATATGAGATACACAGTGTTGATTAAGATTAACATTCTAATAGCTTTTCTAGGAAAGGATAGCTTCATCTCTGTATTACCTGTCCTTTGGGAAAACCGGCCTGTCGTCCAAATAGGTCAGGTGTTTCAATCGGATAGTAAGTGTCCTCCGATAATAAGCTATTTTTTTAACTACTTCATTTCCCATTAAGTTCAGCACACGCTACAAAAGA
>JAHTLZ010000065.1:4123471-4137811 GCA_023846285.1 Phrynocephalus versicolor
TTACTTACTTACTTACTTACTTACTTACTTACTTACTTACTTACTTACTTACTTACTTACTTACTTGCTTATTGGACTTTTATCCTACACATCTGGCAGATGGGAAGCCTCTGGGGATGTGCAGAGTGCATTTCCTTTGTAGAACTCACAGCCCTAGCCTGATACCCCATAATTAACCAAGCAAAACTAAACAACATCACTCCTCTCTTGATAATATCCTGCCAACAAATATCATCACCTGACACTTTAATAAATTGTCCACAAAAGCTCACTTTGAAATATATCCATTAGACTTTAAGGTGCCACAACATTTTTGCCTTCTTTATTTTTCCATTTTTGCTTTGCTTTTGCCCAATACAATACTTTTATCAATGCCACTCTTGTCATTTTGTATGCATCTCCTTGATTTTGTTTATTTATTGATTTGATTTTTATACCATCCCATTTGTGCACGCACTACTCTAGGTGGTTTGCAAATTAAAACATAAAACATCACAACCCCCACATGCACATGACAATACAAAAAGGTACACAAAACAAGAGAGAGCAAGAAAATGCAATAAAATATTCATATTAACAGCAGTGTACATAACACAGGAGACTCAGTTGTTGAGGGTAGCTTTAAATAGTTCTGATTTCAAAAATGTCTTTAATTTAATGTTCTCGACTTACAGGCCTCTTAATATTTATATATTTTATTTTCTTATTTTTAATCTTGCAATTTTTGTACAGTAAAATGCCACTTTGGAACCCTGGATACGGGAAGTGGTGGACTACACATGGAACAACAAGTATGTCATCGTCATCGTCATCATCTTCATCATCATCATCATCATCATCATCATCATCATCAATAGTTATATCCATGAGGTCTCTTCCAACTCTATGATTCTATGATTCTATGACCCCATTTTTCTCGCAAAAGGGTCTTACAAAGTGGCTTACAACATTAAAAGAAACAACAGAAGACCGGGGTCCCGCTGTAAATTTAATTTTAAATGTTAATTTTAATTAATTAATTAATTAATTAATTAATTAATTAATTATTTTATTTTTTATTTTCATTATTTTTTTTAATTCTATTTTTTTCCTAATCTGCCCCGCCATCACACCTAATTTTTTTAAAAGTAGTTTTTAATAGCTTTGCTCTTATGTTGTTCGGTTTTATCACTTCTGTTGTTGATTGTTATGTTGTAAACCGCCCGGAGTTCCTCTGGAAGACGGTGCGGTATATAAGTACTAAAATAAATAAATAAATAAATTAATATACCTACAGTTTCCTCTTTCCTAAGTGTGTCTTCCCCGTGTTTCTTCCCACTGAAAGGGGTTAAAAGGGGGAGGAAAGCACCCCCACAACTTCTGAGTCCCCCCAAGTCCCGCCCGCTTTCCTCCCAGCCCCAACGGCTCCTCTCCAAAGGCGTCCCTCCGTTACCATGGCGACGGCCGCTGGGCTCACGCGCTTGCGCGGGGAAGCCTCCGACTTCGCGGCATCACGTGGCTCTTCGCCCCGCCCACGGTCCCGGCGCCGGACCTCTGGCTGCGGAGATAGGGAGCCGTTTTGTGTCGGGTGCGGTGGAAAACATGGAACTAGGATTAGCGTGGATCGGTTGTGCCTTTGGCTTGTAAGGCGCTTTTCAAAAATTCCGGACCCCAGGTTTTCCTGAAAGCCATCGGGGGGCGAGGCTACCGGTTCACCTTCCTGCTTTTTCCAATGGCAGAATTAGGGATGGAAAGCGATGCAATATTAATTAATTAAATAACAGCATTTATATCGGGATGCAACGCCTGGTTGCATAAAACACAAGCACGAGGTAAAACAGATGGACATGGAGCATGGAAGATATATTTAGCAATTTTCATCCTTTGCGTCTGAGTTAGCGGTCCTTTAATAGTAATTTATTTGATTGCCTTATTTATAAAGTTGCAATTCATCTGTTTCCTGCCCCGTTATAATTGCTTTTGTGTATATTGATTTATAGTGTGTTTGTATTGTTGGAAAT
The DNA here is from genome assembly GCA_023846285.1 of Phrynocephalus versicolor. Taxonomy (NCBI): domain Eukaryota; kingdom Metazoa; phylum Chordata; class Lepidosauria; order Squamata; family Agamidae; genus Phrynocephalus; species Phrynocephalus versicolor. The sequence continues at coordinate 4,125,472 of JAHTLZ010000065.1, forward strand.
CCCCCCCCCCATTTCCACTATTCGCAGGACAGCATAGAGAAGCAGAGCTGCCAGGTGAGGATAAAACTGGAAGAAGGTGGGGAAGGTAAAGTGAAATGAGGGCTGTTTTTGGTTTTACCTGTTTCCCTTTCATTTTTCTTTGCCAGCCATCTGATAGTCATGGCTGCCGTTGACAGCTTCGCCCTCTTACTGAGGGAGATTGGGCGATCCTGCACTCATTACACAGAGATGCTGGCTCTTCTTGGAGCCTTCTACGCCACCAAGACTTGCATCACTGTCCTGAATGAAACTTATACCCTGATCAGGGTGCATTTCATATCCAGACTGTTCTGCGGAGCTGATCTCGTCCAGTGGTATGGAAAATGGGCTGTTGTCACAGGTAAGAGAGCTTTTACTAACATCTATTGATGTGTGGTCTGTTGCTTTTCTTTATATTCCTTGATGTAAATCACCCAGAGTAGTACTTTGGAACATACAAATTTAATAAATCTGAATAAACAAACAAACAAGAGACTAGGAACCAGGTGTTGGATAAATTGCTTGTCTGAAAGCCAATGTTGAGTGGATATGTCTGCATAATGTGATGTTACCTTTGCAGTAGCTGCAGACTCAATACATTTAAAATGAAATGTATTGAGTGTGCAAATACTAAAAAGGAACAAATATTAAAAAGGAACAAGCAAATATTTCTCTGAGAAATGGTAAAGAAAAGCAGTACTGCAATCCAAGCAGTAATACATAACAGTCCATTTAAAAACCTCACTCAAGCAGTCAGTCACTGAGGGAAAGCTTGCCTGAAGAGAAAGGTCTTTGCTTGCTGCATTGAATCCCCTTGAGATATGAATTTTAGTGACAATAAGTCAAGCCATGCCACTTACTCTCATCATTATTTTATTGATAGGTTATTTTATCGGGCCTTTGGCTGTAAAATAAAAAAAAATGATTGAAATTGATTTGCTGTCTTTTCCCCTATAGAGGGGCCAAGGAAGTCCACAATCAGCTAAAACACAATCGAAACCACAATTTAATGTAATATTAAAAGCACAATTCTTAGAATCGCCATCTGTTGTGTTGAGTTTGAGGACTGGGGGTGGCTGGGTTTCATTCCTTTCTTGGTTTGTTCCAGGTTGCACCTCAGGAGTTGGAGAGTCCTACGCAAAAGAACTGGCAAAGCGTGGGGTCAGTGTTGTCTTAATTAGCCAGAATAAGGAGAAGCTGGAAGCTGTCGCCAAAGAGATAACGGAGTCCTACCATGTGGAAACGGCCATTATCATAGCTGACTTCAGCCAGGGGCATAAGATCTATCCAGCCATTGAGCAAGCCCTGAAGGGCAAAGAGATTGGCATTTTAGTGAACAGTGCCTGCACATTCTATGATCACCCAGACGGCTTTGCCACTTTGACCCAAGAGAAGATCTGGGAAATCATCCATGTTAATATTGCAGCAGCTAATATGATGGTGCTCTTCATTTTGCCTGGCATGATCGAGAGGAAAAAAGGAGCCATTGTAAATGTGTCTTCTGCGCCTTGCATCCAACCCTCTCCACAGATAACAGCTTATTCAGCCTCCAAGGCAAATATCAAAACACAAATGTCTACTTTCTGCTGTCATTAATCCCAAAATGTATCCTTTTCCTTCACAGAAAGCTATTTTCTGTGGGCAGATATGTTGCAGACTTAAGCTTTGGATTTGTGTTAGTCCACCCCCGGATATCTCTAGGACCTCACCCCCTCCCTCTCCCTCCATGGTTGAGTTCGGACCAGTGTCCCTAGCGGAGGCCTCTGGAGCTATGGCTGGTTGCCGCCCAGCTGCTACCCCTTTCGACCCTTGCCCAGCTTGGCTGGTTAAATCTGCAGGGGGGAACATGTCTGAGTGGGTTTCGGCTATTGCCACGGCCTCCTTTAGGGAAGGTATTTTTCCTTCCCGCCTCAAGGAGACCGTGGTAAAGCCCACTCTGAAAAAGCTGGGCCTGGCTCTGGACGATATTTCCAACTATCGTCCGATTGCCATTGTTCCCTTCCTGGGCAAGGTTGTCGAGAGGGTGGCGGCCGTCCGGCTCCAGTCGTACCTGGAGGATAATCGTATCCTGGATCCCTTCCAGTCCGGGTTCAGGCCACTTCGTGGGACCGAGACTGCCCTGGTCACTCTGCAGGATGACCTCCTCAGGGAGGCTGACAGGGGGTGTTCCTCCCTGTTGGTGCTCCTTGATCTGTCAGCTGCCTTTGATACCATCGACCACGGTAACCTGCTGGTCTGGCTTGCAGAGGCGGGAATTGGGGGCCTTGCTCTGTCTTGGCTCCGTTCCTTCCTTGGCAGCCGGACTCAGCGGGTTCAGCTCGGTGATGACTTGTCGGCTTCTTGGACTCTGCCTTGTGGGGTGCCCCAGGGGTCAGCAATCTCACCCATGCTGTTCAATGTTTATATGAGGTTGCTGCTGGAGGTCATCAGGAGATTTGGAGCCTGCTGTCATCAGTATGCTGATGACACGCAGCTCTATCTCTCCTTTTCATCTTCTGCAGAGGAGGCAGTAAGCTCCCTCGATCTGTGCCTGGAGGCAGTCCTGGAATGGACCAGGAATAACCGGCTTAAGCTCAACCTGGAGAAGACGGAGCTTCTGTTCTTTGGGGCGTCCTCGTCTGGGTACAATGGCCCTCTCCCTAGGATGGGGGGTGTTTCCCTCCAGCCTACAGACAGGACCAGGAATCTGGGCGTGGTCCTGGACTCAGCCCTTTCCCTGGAGGCCCAGGTGATGGCTGTCTTCAGGGCCGCTTTTATCCATCTCTGCAGGATCGCCCAGATCCGCCTGTACCTCAACGAGTCCTCCCTGAGGACAGTAGTGCAGGCCCTGGTGATTTCGAGGATCGACTATTGCAATGCCCTCTACGTGGGGTTGCCCTTGACCCTCTGGATGCTCCAGCGGGTGCAGAATGCAGCGGCCAGGCTGGCGGTGGGTGCTCGTAGATTCGAACACATCCCCCCAGTTCTGGCTCGCTGCATTGGCTACTCATTGTCCTCCGGATCAGGTTCAAGGTCATGGTTTTGATTTTCAAAGCCCTCCACGGCTTGGGACCAGAGTACCTGGCGGAGCGTATCTCCCAGAGGTCAACTGGGTCCAGACCCACGAGAATGGCGCAGGCGCACTCACTGAGGGTGGCCACACCCAGAGAGGTGCGGAAATCGTGTATGTGTGACCGCGCCTTTTCTGTGGTGGGACCTATGATGTGGAACCATCTTCCCAGTGAGCTGTGCCTTGCAGTGTCCCTGCCAGCCTTCAGGAAAGCCCTGAAAATCCATCTATTCAGGGAGGCTTTTGGCAACCTTTTTAGTTAATTTCTTTCCTCCCCCCCCCTTTTTTCTTCTTTGCCGCCATTGCCATCTGTTGTGGGGGGTTATGGTCCCCCTCCTGTTTTTATTACCTTTTACTTATTTTTATCCTCGTTTCTTTTCTTGTTTTTATTGTTCACCGCCCCGAGTTCCTATAGGAAGATGTGGCGGTATACAAATGCAACTAATAAACAAACAAACAAACAAACAATAAATAAATAAATAAATAAATAAATCTCCAGAGGTTGTCCACTTGTAAAGGGAAATAAAGTGATGTGTGGATTATTATTATTTTATTGTTTATTTTAAATATGTTCACCTTGCCTTCCTCCTTTAAAAGGACCCAGGGCAGCTGGCTAAAGAATCAAATAGCTTGACATGGTAGCAGGTGGGCATTCATGGTGCAAGGTTTTGTCCGGTAGATCATCTTCAGTTTTGTGTGTCCTGTAACTGAGCTGCTGGGATCTCCTCCTTTTTCTCTGTGTTAAAAGCTAAGAATGTTCTTTGTTTGCCTTTATCTCTGACAGGCTTATCTGGACCATTTCAGCCGATCCCTACATTATGAATATGCTTCCCAAGGAATTTTTGTTCAGAGCTTAGTCCCCTGCTTCATCGCCACCAAAACATCCCAAGATCTGGGTTTGTTCTCCAAGGAGCAATTATTGGTACCTTCTGCTGATACGTACGCACATCATGCCATTGCCACTCTTGGAATAACTAGGAGGACAACGGGATACTGGCCACACTCGATCATGGTAAGATGATAAATGAGATGATAAATGGATATGTTGCAAGCTTAAATATTTGCTGGACTCTCCCAAGAGTAGCATTGAAGCAGGCAGGTTGGGTGGCTTTCAGTGGTGCTTCACAGGATCTGGAACATGGGCATGGGGTGTTCAGTTAATGCACATAAAACATGCACATTGAGTGTCAGTTTATGCCCAGCTGTTGTTATATTTCAGTGAGATAGAAGTATGGCATTTTGTGGAGGGTGGGGTTTACTAAAAAAAAAGAAAACAGGAAACAAAATTGAACTGAAACACTAGTTTTGGAACGAACTGCTCTGAGGGGCGTAGTGGCTCGGAGGACTAAGGCTTCGATAACTGTTGGCTGCAAAGTCAGCAGCTCGGCAGTTGCCATGCAGCAGTGCGAGCTCCCGCTGATCACCCCAGCTCCTGCCAACCTAGCAGTTCGAAAGCATGTAAATGCAAGTAGATAAATAGGTACCACTGTAAAAAGTGGGAAGGTAAAAAAACAGTGTTTCCTTGCAGCCATGCCGGCCACGTGGCCATAGACTTGCACAAGACTGGCTCTTTGGCTTGAATACGGAGATGCGCACTGCCCCTCGAGTTGGACACAACTAGCATGGATGTGCGGGGGGAACCTTTACCTTTTACCATGGCTTACAGTATGTGTTTGGCCTACTATAACACTGTATAGTTTTCCTTTTTTAAAGCTTTCTTGACTTGGAGACCAGAAAAGCTGAGTGCTTATCTTGTGTTTTATTGGTTGTAAAATGTAGTTCTCCTCCTGGTGTCTCATTTTTTAATTAATACTGTGTAATATACAGCTCCCCAAATCCTCTAGAAATCAGGGTGGAAAGATTAGTGTATGTGATTGTGTGTGTGTGTGTGTTGCATTGTTACAGTCGTGACTGAGTCTTCATGACCCCATGTCCATGGAGTTTTCTTGGCAGGGATTCTGGAGTGGTTTGCCAGTTCCTACTCCAGGTGCCTACAGCACCTGGTATTCCCTGGTGGTCTCCCATCCAAGTACTAACCAGGGGCGACCCTGCTTAGCTTCCAAAATCAGGCGAGATCGGATATGCTTAGGGCAGGGATGGCGAACCTATGGCACAGGTGCCAAAGGTGGCACTCGGAGCCCTTTCTGTGGGCACCCGACATTGCCCCTTCATAGTCACCTGTATACAGGTTAAATTATTGTATTGGTACTTTGCAAAAAAAAAATAGTGGGTTTTGAATTGCAGTTTGGGCACTCGGTCTCTAAAAGGTTTGCCATCACTGGCTTATGGCATCTAGGCAGCTATGTGATAAGTAGAGATGTAAAATTTCTGGAAACTTTTGGGGAAAACGAGGGGAAAAACTGTCTCCCCCCCCCCCATTTTCTGTATTTCCCCCCCTAAAAGACCCCCCTCCCATGACTTGAACATTTCTGCCAGTGTTACATCTCTAGCTAGAACTACCTATTGGCTAGTGCCATCTTGTGATTGTACAACTCAAGGATGCATGCACAATCTGGATGTGTGCAGGTTATGATGGTATTTGTAATGCCATGTAATGCAAAGAAATATGCTGGTATCCTAAAAGGTATACATATAGGTGGGGGTTCGTGATTTGTCCTGATGCCTGAATGTTCCATCTCCAATAAAGAGTTCATTTGTATTGGAACAGAATTTGGTTTATTTAACAATTCTTCATTATGAGCATACAAACCCACTTTAGGTTGAACTTTACTTATGGACCGTTCCAGCATAAGGAAAGGGTTTAAGGGATTGTCACTTAACAAGTCCAAAAACGAACTGTTATTTTCTGGTTCCAGACCAGAAACGAACTCAGCTCACAATACCTGGTCTCCTTGGGCATCTGAGTTTCCTTCTATTCTGAGCCCTTCCTCTCCTAAGGGCTGGTTCCATGGTCTGTGGTCTTTAAGCCCTGTCCACATCCTCTTCCTTCTAGGGCAGTGGTTCTCAACCGGTGAGTCCCCAGATGTTCCTGGACTGCAACTCCCAGAAACCCCTCCCGGCACAGTGAGTGGTGGAGACTTCTGGGAGTTGCAGTCCATGAACATCCGGGGACCCACAGGTTAAGAACCATTGTTCTAGGGTAACCCACTTTGGACAAGCAGCAGGTCTCAATGCTTGTCCCCTTGGTGTGTACCCTAACGCCCACAGCTCCTCTGTCTTGCGGACGAAGGCCTTTTCTCTTTCCAAATACAATCTGATTTCCTTTCACTTCTTTCTATATTTCAGAGCCTTTCTCTTGCCCCAATACGAACATCCTGTCTTCTGTAACTTTCCGCCTCTTTCTTTGGCGTCATTAATTTCTCCCAGTTGCCAGTGTCTGGGTTCTCCATCCAGACATAATCCCAGTCTGGTGGGAGAACCTGTTTCTCCTCCCTTTTATACCTTCTACCCTTAACAGTTTCTCCCTTATTCAAATCTCCCTCGTTTTTTTAACCTCTCCTATTTCTGCACCCCTAATTGCATGCCAATGTGAGAGTGTTAACCCCTCCCCTCCCCTTTCTTTCTTTGTTGGTGGTTTCCTCAGGTTTAGGAGCTGATGGCACTCTAAGGGTTTTAGAATCCGGGTCAGGGGCTTCTCCACAATATGTTTGAAGGATAGTTTTAAAATAGATTAATAGCAACAAAAATATAAGTAATATATGTTTTATCTCTTTCATTGCAGCTTCTCTTCATACAGTGCCTACCGGAATGGCTCTGGATTTGGGGATGGAGCACACTGGGTTACTACCCCCATAAAAAGCATCTTTGAGGACAGAAGGAAGCATTAAGGATATCAGCTTCAGAACCAATTAAAACTGTCTTGACCGTTCCTACAATATCCCGGTTTCTTCACATCCGTTTCTTCCTTGCTGGCTAAAACAAATGATCTAGTGCTAAAAACGTATGAAGCCTAGGACTTGCTTATACTGTACTATGATGTAGTACGCATCAAAGATAGCTAGGCAATGAAACATCTCTTTGAAGTAGGTAGCTGCCTTCCTTTGCTGGTTGCTAGCCAGTGCTTGCTTTCTGCAAAATGAGAGCTGGTCATTGTTCCAGTCTCTGTTGCAAGACTCACAGAATTAGACAGACATTTATTGGGATCTCATCCTCCATCAGTGGAGCACAGAGAAGTCGTGAGTATCCCCTGCACCCCAATGGAGGGCTGCTTTCAAGCAGAACACGCTACGTTGCTTTCACCATAGGACTTGACCTACTAGGTGGAAGCTGTAACATCCAAAATGGACAAAAACCTATGACCCCTCCACATACAAGTGAGTTTCTATAGCCATCGTTCATATCCAGGGAAGTCAGCATTTGGAAGGCAAAAAACCCAAATGTCTTCAGCTCTTCCTGTATGTTGTGTGAATTGTGTGAAAACATTTTCAGAATGGTTTTCTTTGGTAAGTGATTTTAGCAGTTTATGTCAGTGAAATCATACCTACCCTCCACATTCCATTTAGAAAGAACAAATGATGACAAGCGTATTATAAGCAAGGATACTCTGCGTACTATTTGACAATGAACAGTATTTAGTATTTTAATAAAACTTGGAACTACTATCTTACTCAATTCTGATAATTGGTTTGTACAACATGTACATGATCAGATATCTTTTAAGAATTGATTGTTTTGACATGGTTTGTGACATTGTAGTAGTAGACTATCAAAAGGGAGGGTGGAGTGAGAGAAGAAATGAGGTCATGGAATCATAGGGTTGGAAGAGACCTCAAGGGCCATCTAGTCCAACCCCTTGCCATACAGGAATCCCCATCACAGGACTACCGACAGATGGCCATCCAGCCTCTGCTTAAAAACCTCCAAAGAAGGAGACTCCACCACCCTCCTTTGTGGCAGAATATTCCAATACGGGACAGCAATAACTGTGATGAAATTCTTCCTAGTGTTTAAATTGAATCTTTTCCCTGTATTTTGAGATAGTAATAGAAAATTATTTGTATACCATGTCCTCCACAAATGGGCAGTTGTGAAGTGAGGGGTGAGTAACTTAACCCAAGATGTTACTGCAACTTCACCTTAATAATAAAAATTAATGAGCATAAATATCAAGCTCCTTTGTATGTGTAACTTTTTAGATGGAGTGGGTCTTCTGTGAAAGTGTGCAGGCTGTGGGGCTAAGTAGAATTTGGGCATAATTGCAACTTTAAATCATACTTGTTGTGGGGGAGGATTTGGAATCCAAAAACGTCTTCTAAATTAGTTCCCTAAGGGGTGGGGAAACCCTAGTGACAGTCAACCTGCCCGCTTTCTTTGTTTATATGGGCCGTCATCCCTACGCAAGACTACATATCCCAAAATACACTGCGGCGCAGGTTTCGCGACTACTCAGCGAGACGTTTATGCCTAAAGGAAACGTGAGACCACTTTGTCTGAACCGGCAGGGCCGCCGTCTACAAGTCCGTCGACCGCTCCTTGGGCGGCTGGGAAATGTGGTTCTCCCCTCGCGCTTCCCCGCCGTGAAGCAAGGAGGCGGGGACTACATGCCCCGACGTGCCTCGCGACCCTTGGGTCTCCGGTGGCTCAAGGAAGGCAGCTTCTCCTCAGGAGCGCAGGCCAGGCAGCCGCTCGCTAGGTGCGAAGTGGCGGCGTCTGCGCTCGCTTGAACTGGAGCTCCGGCACCATCGCCGGGCGGGGACCGGAGGCGGCGGTGGCGGCGGCGGCGAAGAAGAAGAAGTAGCAGCAGCAGCAGCAGCCGGTGGGTCGGAGGGAGCCGCCTGAGGGGGCTTCGTCGCCAGCCAGGCCGCTCGCCGAGTTCAGGCCCCAGAGTCGGGGGCGGGGGGGGGGAGGAGGGGGCGGGCGGGCGACCTAAGCGGCCCCCCTTCATGCTTTTTTGTGTGCGTGCGTGTGCGAGTGTGCGCGTGAGGGCCTATGCTGTTGACAAGAAAGAGTTGCTTATTCCTCATGGGAAAGTCCTTGCAGGGAGAAAGCTAGCCTCGCAGGAAAAAGTCTGTTTGGAAAGAATAAAAGGTTATACCACGCCATGCGCTCGCTCCCCCCCTCTGCCCCCCCCCCCTCTGTGTTGGACAAGGGCTGCTTCTCCCAGATGGGAAACGCCTTGCAGGGAGAAAACTAGCCTCACAAGGGGAAAGTATCTTTGGAAAGAATAAAAGCCCGTATCATTTCTTTATGTTTTGTTTATACTGTTGGCAAGAAGGGCTGCTTCTCCCGTATAGGGAACTCCCTGCAAGGAGAAAGCTAGCCTTGCAGAGAAAAGTCTCCAAGGACAGAGTTGAGACAGGCTGGGCTGGAAAGGCTTTGGGGACTTTTGCAACTTAACAGTTCTAGACATACACATTAATTGCTGCAGAAAATATGTCTTAAAGAGCCCCCCCAAAAAAACATCCAGTTTTATTATTTATTTATTCAAATATACTTTTACCCTACATTTCTCCTTAGAAGGACCCAAGGCAGCTTTCATCAGTTTGCATTAGGTCATATCATTATTGAGCTACAGTGGTCCCCAAAGCTTAACTAGCCCAGCCATCTGCCAAGCCAGACAACCTGATTGCCTCTGCAAAAGTACATTATTCGTGCTTGTCTGTCAACACTTGGCATCTAGAAGGACAGTCAGAATGGCTTCTATAGCAGGAAGAAAAATGCAGTATATTTATTTTATTTTATATACAGTATAGGCTCCCTTTTTTCATCAAGGGGCCCTCAAGGCAGCTCACAATAGTAAAAATAACAGAATTCTATTTGACGTGGAAAGAGGTGGGCACATTATTGCAACATATTTTTGTGCGTCTTACAAAAGCACAAGTGGGGAGTATGACCCACCTTTTCAGACACAGGAGAAAGCTGGCTGCAAACGACAACTGCTTTCTCTGTGTTTATAAATGCTGCCCCACCCCATGACTGGTGCAAACATCCTGTCCTCGACCAACAGCCTGCCAAGCCTTCTACACAACCCTGCGGTAGAAAAGTGAGCCAGTGAGAAACAAACCATCTTTCACGGTGGCAGCGGACAGATGGAGTTGCAGACTGACACTGTGTGTAGGATCTCAGTTGGAAAGGACTGCTTAAAACTACAGTGAAAAATATGCAATTTTACATTACATGGCTAAATGTTTCTCCTTGTGTGTTCTGTTCTTGTAAGATACCTGCATGTCGTGGAGTGAATTAGAATAGCTTTCCTCTTCTTCTCTATCCTTCTATGTGAAGAAGTTTATTTCTTTATTTTACTATAATTACTAATTATTTGTGTCAAGTGAGCTCCTACCTGCAGTCTGAATGCTGATTGATTCCATGATAAATGTACCTTGTTAAAAGGCATCTCTTTGCTGCCATTTCCCAATTGAAATCTTCTACCTATAAATATGTGTTGAGACACCCCCCCTATTCACTTCTGTAATATATGATAAATGTATATTTTGGAAACCTCTATGCTTGGACAATATGATTTCATTTACTTGCTTGGTAGCTTGTTAGATTTCGTTGAGTATACTATAATGTATTCTTTGCTTCATTTTTTCCTGACAACGCTAGATCTGAATTTCAATATTTAAATAATTGATTACATTTCCCCAGTGTTTTTTCCAGTACAGAGTGCAAGGTGGCTTATAAACATGGTAAACGGAATAACAGCAGCAGATATTTATAAAGAATTCAATAGAGAAATTAAAATCTGTTTAGTCTAAAATGTTACAACCTCAAAATTTGTTGATGTGACACCGTTGTTTAAATTGGGGGTGGGGGCGGCTGAGATACTCTTAAAACAGTATTGTGTGTGCTTCAAGACAGAGGAACTTGGGTTACCTCTTTTTGTTTCATGCTTTTTGACAGCAGGCTCTTGTGCTTCAATGAAGATGCCGTCCTGGAAAGAGAAATTGATTGGACATCTATATCTAAATAGCATTTTTACATCCTAAATCTTTATTTTGAAGGAGGAAGCTTCAAATGTGAACAAATAATTACTATTGTTAGAGCATCTCCCTCTCAACCAGTGAACTGGAACTGAATCTGATCTTAAAATTTCTTGCTTGTTTTATATTTTAACAAAAAGTAGGCCAAATAAAAGCAAAATCCATTGACCAAGAAGTATGTCAGGTTGTTTGGAAGTCTATTATGATGCACAGCTATGTCTCTCTACTGAAAGTAAACTATAGAGAAGTAAACAAATCAGAGGTGTAGCTATTGGAGAAGAGAGACTTGGGAGCACGTGAAAGGATGCTTATGACTTGCACTTCACCAGCCTCCTGCATTTACTTTACAAATGTAAACCTTATGTGAGGTGCAGTCAAAAGAAAGCTAAACTACCCTGAAATTTCTTGAGATATTTCATATATTTTGACTGGATACCTCCCACAGTCCTAAATATCTGTATAATCCAGATTCTGGCATTTAATTGGAACCCAGAGAGTTAAGCCTTTATGAAGGCAAGAGACTTGCCATTAAAGTTTAGGCACAAATGTATTGATCTCACATGTTTTTTCATTTTACAATAGAACCTTGTAAGACGAATGCCCCTTAAGACAAAAAACTTGTAAGACGAATGAAATTTCCGGGAATAGAAAAAACACGTAACACGAATTTTGCCTATGGGATGCCTCATAAGATGAATTCAATGCATTCCTTTGGGAAACTGCGTTAAACTGTGTTTCGTAGGATGCATTTTTGTGTAAAATGAATTGACCCATAGAACAAATTGAATTCATCTTGGGAGGTACCGCTGCATTTTTATGAATAGCTCTTTATGTCTATAAAATTGAAGACAAAAATTGCCTTGATAGCTAAGACTAAGGTCTGGCAACTTGAGCTCTAAGTTTTCTTCACCTGTGAAGAAACAGATCCCTGTAGAAATTCAGAAGCTGGTCCTGATACATAGATTCACCCTGTTGTTTTATCTTCAGCAGCAGTTCCTCCAAGGTGTACTGCCTCTGAACATAGGAGTTCTTCTTAGCTGGTTTTGATAATACCTTTGATCAAACCATTAATTTATCTAACCTTTATAAAAAAGCTGATGGGAGTTGTAGGTCAAATGATTTTGTAGGGCCAGGGTCATCCATGAATTACATTATTGTAGTAGTAGTAGGAGGAGGAGGAGGAGGAGAAGGAGGAGGAGGAGGAGGAGGACGACGACGACGATTTATATACTGCGCCATGTAGCAATGAGCGCACTCTGAGCGGTTTACAAATTCAACATAATATAAACATAATGAATATACAATGTGAAAATATTCCTTCCTTCGGAAGACGGGCGCTGAATAAATAAATAAATAAATAAATAAATAAATAAATAAATAAATAAATAAA
>JAHTLZ010000065.1:4141915-4165730 GCA_023846285.1 Phrynocephalus versicolor
ACACACACACACACACACACACACACACACACACACACACACACACACAGAGGGATGTATCCATTCTTGTATGTATCCACACACAGAGGGAGTGATACTCCTTAGGACCTGAGCAACCTGATTTATCTGCTTTTAACTGCAACGTTTCAATTTGCAGCTGACTCGGCCTTTCCTTGCAACGACACCAGATGGACCCAGAAATGGCAGTCGTCTCGCCCCCTAAGGAGGGCAAGCCTCTCCCTGGGCTCTGGATTTTGGCACGCCACGGGCAGGCATTCCAGTAGACGTTTGCTGAGAGCCATCCCCCGGCAAGTTGCTCAGACGCTCCAGGCTGATGTTCTCTGGCAAATGGGTTTCACAGGTACTTGTCTGTTTGTGGAGATTGTGAGTATAGTGTTTCCTGTTGTGGGAACGAGACAGCTTTTTACTTGAGTTGATTTCTGCACACCCCAATGGAGAGCAGCTTTTTCCAATATGTTGTGACAATGACTAGCATTTGCATTCCAGTGAGCAGAGGCTGTAGCCTTGAGAGTCACCTTTAAATGATCTGTATTCTTTATGATACTGTTCCCTTTCATTGTCATAACTTCACAAGACCATATGGCCAACATGTTTTACATCACTTGCTGCTAGACCATTAGGAAGTTTAAATATTTTAATGAAGCATTCAGTACATGTTGTGGAACTCCCATGTAAAAAGGAAGATGTCTTTAAGAGTATTATACAAAATATCTCTCTCCAATATGCTCAATAACCTTATAAATTATCTTCTGTGGAAATAGGTGCTGGGGTAAGAGTGGCCGTCTTTGACACTGGGCTGAGTGAGAAGCACCCCCACTTCAAAAATGTAAAAGAGAGAACAAACTGGACAAACGAGAGGACCTTGGATGATGGTAAATTTCATCTCCTAATCTGCTTTGCTCACAATAGATCCTTTGTCATGTGCTGTAGTGACATATCGATGGATTTAGAATACAGTGTTTGGTTCCTCAAGAGGATCGGTCAGATCCTGCAAGGACCTGAAGATTCTCAAGACTTTCTGCATGTTATTCCATAACTAGGCTGTGTGTTTAGATGTACATGTGTGTGCCCCTGTATTGTAAATGGAACTATGAATATGTGTAATTCAGCAGTTTCTCACAAGTTGATAGACATTTGAAACAGAGAATTACAAATGCAGCTCCCGAGAAGGGATATTGGAATTCTGCCAGGTTATGTGTACTTCCTGTCCTCTCTCACTTCTAGTATACTTTGATCTTCTCTTGATGTCACTTGAACTTCCTCTCAAGTGCATAGAATCATAGAATCATAGAGTTGGAAGAAACCTCAAGGGCCATCTAGTCCAACCCCCTGCCATGCAGGAACCCCATCACAATATTTCCGACAGATGGCCATACAGCCTCTGCTTAAAATCCTCAAAAGAAGGAGACTCAACCACCCTTTGTGGCAGCATATTCCACTGCCGAACAGCTCTAACTGTCATGAAGTTCTTCCTAATGTTCAAATGGAATCTCTTTTCCTGTAGTTTGAAGCCATTGCCCCGAGTCCTAGTCTCTGAAGCCATGGAAAACAAACCTGTTCCCTCTTCAATATGACATCCTTTCAAATATTTAAACATAGCTATCATATCCCCTCTCAGTCTTTTTTTTTTTTTTGAAAGGCTAAACATTCCCAGTTCCCTAAGCCATTCCTCACAAGACATTTCCTCCAGACCTTCAACCATCCTGGTCACCCTCCTCTGGACCCGCCTGAGGTTGTCAACATCCTTTTTAAATTGAGGCGCACAGAACTGGACACAGTACTCCAGGTGGGGTCTGACCAGAGCAGACATGCTTGCTTGGAGATCTCTTTTAATTATTCGCTTTCTCAAATGTAATAATTTACAACTTGTCGCATATTAGAAAAAGAGCATGTCAGGGCTGGAGAGCATCGTTTCTGACATTATAATTGATTTAGCTCTATTATAGCTTCTTGGTTAAACTTGTTTTCTGACTGACACAGGGGTAGTAAAAATTTCTCTCCAAGTTTTCCAAATCCCATGTTTGAGCAATATCTTGATTAGGCCAACCAAAAATGAAAAGAAAAAGGCACAAACTTGTATGCAAGCAATATATTACAGCAGAGCTGGAAGGGACCCTTTGGATCATGGAGTCCATCCCCTGTCGAAAGAGGTACAGTGGGAAATCGAACTCACAACATCTGGCTTCACACCCTAATTCCTAAACCACTGAGCTGTTCATCAGGCGTTCCAAAAGGAATGATCGCCTTGGGTTCTCTTATTGGGAGAAAGGCACCCCACAAAACAAGCGAGTGACCAAACAAACAAATGCTGTAAAATGTGCTTAACATGTGGGACATGTAACCTTGAAAGGATGCATAAAAGTTCCTGCCTTTTCTGAAGGTGATTGGCCTAATAATGTCATCGCCCTTTGTTACAGATGTTGGATTCAGTCTTGAGTACACAGTTTGTCATTTTGACTTGGATTATTAGTTAACATAGTTGCCATTGTGTGCTGCATTTGAAATGTAAACTATCATTCTAACCTCCTCCTGCTCCCCCAGAAAAGGAGAGGTAGTAATCTAATCCACTGCTGATATTCAACAGGTTTGGGTCATGGGACTTTTGTAGCAGGGGTGATAGCAAGCATGAGAGAATGCCAGGGATTTGCCCCAGATTCGGAACTCCATATATTTCGTGTCTTCACTAACAGCCAGGTATGTTGCTGAAGTTATTTACAGTCCATTTTTGTTTTATTGTATTTTATTATTATTTTATTATTATTTTACTTACTGGCTTTCTTACTGACTTACTGACTGACTGACTTACCACACCATCTAGCCCAAAGGCTACTCTGGCCAGTTTACAATATGACATTTTTATGAACTCAACCCCGTTATTATGTGTGCCACCCAATTTGGTTACTTTTGATGGCTGTTCATTATGGAATCTTCATATTTTGATGAAATAACCTACTACAGATCTCCGGTGAGATTGGCCTCACTTCTGAGTCCTCTCTACTTGGGAAACCGAGAAGAAAGGGTCACGATAAGTCAGAACTGACTTGATGGTACTTGATAATTTATTATTGCTTTAAAGTTTAATTTATTATTGCTTTAAAGTTTGGAAGACAGCCATGACATTGTAAAAGCAGTCATGCTTTTAAAGGCAAAGTGGTGTTTTTAAAATCCAGTTACTGTGGAGGAAGTGCAAAATTTCCTTTTCTGTACTGGCCTTAAGAATTCCGTTTGGGGACGGAGCCAGTATTTGTGTGTGCATGCCTGTTTTTTCCCCTGGAAAAAAGTTTTTCCTTTCTTGTATTGAATAGTATTGAAATGTGTTGCCTACATAAACAGGTCTCATACACATCTTGGTTTCTGGATGCCTTTAACTATGCCATCTTAAAGAAGATAGATGTATTAAACCTCAGCATCGGTGGCCCAGACTTCATGGATCATCCTTTCGTTGACAAGGTGAATAGAACCATGTTGATGGATACAGTATCAGAGATGGTGGGGTGTCTCTGAACACCCCTTTTTGGGCAGCAGAAGCAACAGGTTGATGCTGCATTCTTCTTTTTCCTTAGGGTTCCTAAAGGCTTCTGGCCTTGGCATTGTAAGAAGAGAATACTGGGTTAAATAGACTTTGATGGGATCCAGCAACAGGTTGCTGCTGCATTCCTCTCATCTCTGGCTTTGATAATTCCCTCCCCCCTCAGTTTATCCATTGTTTGGGATGCATTCTGATTAATTTAAATAGAACCTCTACCTTTACCACAGGTAAAACGCTAATACATGTAATAACTTAGACTAAACATTGCTCTTCCATAGAGATCCTTTTATCTACACAAGGGGCTCTAATTCACTGCTAAAGGTGCTTTTTAAAAAATATATTAATTTAGAGATGGCCACGAAAGGAACTTTTAATTTGTTTCATTATTCATTATTCGTTTCGTTAGCTATCGTTAGCTATCGAAACGAATAATGAACCAACCCATTGTTTTTCGTTAGCCCATCCTAGCTTGTCCTCGTCACCGCAGTCCTCCTGGTCCTTGTGGGGAACATAGGCCTGTAGAGGCGCTGGCCCCAGGCCAGCACCTCAAAAAGCCCCCAGCTGGGGACTTTTAAACACCCCCCATTCAAATAAAATAATTAAAAAAGGAGTGCCGATCCGGCCAGATGGTCAGCACTTAAAAAAATAATTAAAAAACCCGCCGACCCCGCCCCAGGAGCTATGTGGTCGGCATGATAAAACAAACAAACAAATAAATAAAAAACAGCGCTGAACCGGTCGCACTTTAAAAACAAATAAAAAAAATTAAAAAGCACCGCCGACCCGGCCCCAGGGGTGGCCGGGGTGGCACTCTAAAATAAAGAAAAAAGTAATAAGAAAAGAATCAGCCGTGACCCGGTCCCAGGGGCCAGTGCCTCAAAAAGCCTTTGCCGCTGGGGCCAGGATCGCCCGCCGCCGCCACCACCACCGCCACCTGGTAAGACAACCTGAACTGGTTGGGATTGGTTTTGGTTTGTACGATTTTTTTTAATTCGTACGAACCCGAACAGAACTGAACCAAGGGTGGGCCCGAAACAGATGAACCAAACCATGGGTTTTCTGTTTTGTGCCCACCTCTAATTTAAATCAATTTTCCCATGCAGAGCCAGAGGATCGAAAGCTTGGCATCCTTTTTCCTGTTGGCAGCATCGGCCCAATATTGTGCAGCCATATTGGGCCATTTCATGACATTTTGATTCATAGATACGATTCTTTTGATTTGAGTTTGATGAGGAATGTTTTGTTTGGAGGCCTCAGCCTTAGATGAAACAGCTAGCTAAAACAGGTTTTCACTACCTCCCTGAAAACTGGTTCCAAAAGGTGACATATATGGAGAAGTGGCACAGTTTCAGTAGGCTTACATGAAAACAGAGACCTGTAACTTTGATGATACTGAAGATTATTATACATAGGGGAATTATATATAATGGAGTGTTCATATTGTTATGGATGGTACAGAGATGGGGGAAGTGGAACAGTAAGAGATTTAGGTCAAATAGAAACATTTCTACACATGTCATAAACGTTTGATGTTTTATTTTTTAGGTCTGGGAGCTGACTGCCAACAATGTGATCATGGTTTCTGCTATTGGAAATGACGGCCCTTTATATGGGTAAAAACTGCTGCGGCCTTTGACCAATGATGTTTTCTTATAAAGCAGAGTCCATTGAATAAGGAACCGTTTCTCCTTTAGGAAAAAAAAGATGTATATTTCCTTCTTTTGTAAAATAGAATAATCCTGAGGATAATGTCCAGTCCAAACACAATTTTATTTTCCCTCCAGAAATATTGATCCTGAAAATTAGCTCTACTGTTGTTTCTTAGATACGACAATTATTTTTCAAAAGCACGCATCAGAGGAAACAGTCTGCTGAATCCCAGGAACTGTGCTTGTGCTTAAGCCCCATCTGAAGTCAAGGGGTGCAAGTGACAGCTAACTGTAGCCCCAATGTGCTCAGCAGGTCATAAAGAGAAGCGAGGCTGCAGTGCTTTCTGGGGAGTAAGGCCTGCTGGCCCCACTGTGTGATTCAGGCGTGGGTTTTAAGGGGGAGCCAGTTGGTTGGCATTCATACAGTACCCAGGGAGATGTAAGTTCCAGTCCTTATTTGTTGTGAAGCTCCGTAGATGTTCTTTGGCCAGCTACACAGTTTTGGCTTGATCTACCTTGCTACATGGGGGCGTGGTGGCTCAGTGGACTAAGGCTTCCGAAAACTGTTGGCTGCAAAGTCGGCAGCTCGGTGGTTCGAATCCCGCGTGCCATGCAGTGGAGCAAGCTCCCACTGATAACCCCAGCTCCTGCCAACCTAGCAGTTCAAAAGCATGTAAATGCAAGTAGATAAATAGGTACTGCCGTAAAAAGTGGGAAGGTAAAACAGTGTTTCCTTGCAGCCACGCCAGCCACGTGGCCATGGACTTGCACAACAGTGGCTCTTCGGCTTGAATACAGAGATGAGCACCGCCCCTAGAGTCAGACACGACTAGCACGCATGTGCAGGGGGAAACCTTTACCTTTTTACCTTGCTACATGAGTATGGCAGCTGCAGAATTAAAGAGGAAAAAGAGCAGGAAGAAGAAGTAGAGATAGAGGCACTAGGTGCAATGCTTTAGACATCTTGAGTAAGGATAAGATATCACAAAGCCTAATGAATATAAACACTCCTTACAGCACACTCAACAACCCAGCTGACCAAATGGATGTGATTGGTGTGGGAGGCATAGACTTTGAAGATAAGATTGCCCGGTTTTCATCAAGGGGCATGACCACATGGGTGAGCATTGCATTTGCAGTATTATTTGTTTGTTTTATGTATGAACCCCCTTTCTCTCAGTTTTGATAAAAGGCTTTTGTCGCAAGAAACGCTGATGCTTTGGAACAGTGCAGTTATGAATGCTTCTGCAGGCTTCTGACAGTCCACACAGTTGAGAACATAAGAAGAGCCATGCTGGATCAGGCCAAACGCCCATCTAGTCCAGCTTCCTGTATCTCACAGTGGCCCCTCCAGATGCATCTGGGAGCGGACGAAACTAGATATCTGTCTCCAGATACCACTCCCCTGTATCTGGTCCTTGAGGTACCCTGGTTTTAAGCTTGGAGATGATACATCTCCCTCATGGTTTGTAACCGGTGATGGACTTTTCCTCCAGGAATCTGTCTAATCCCCTTTTGAAGGCATCTAGGCCAGATGCCATCACCACATCCTGTGGCAGGGAGTTCCACAGACCAACAACGTGCTGGGTGCAAAAATATTTTCTCTTGTCTGTTCTTACTCTCCCAGCCCTCAATTTGAAGGGATGTCCCCTAGTTTGGGTATTTTGTGAGAGGGAGAAGAGCGTCCCTCTGTCCACTTTAATCATGCCCTGCATTATTTTGTACGTTTTAATCATATCCCCCCCCAGGCGCCTTTTTTTCCAGACTAAAGAGCCCCAAATGTTTTAGGCTTTCCTCATCAGGGAGGTGCCCCAGCCCAGTAATCATTTTAGTTGCTCTCTTCTGCACCTTTTCCAGTTCCGCTATGTCTTTTTTGAGATGCGGAGACCAGAATTGTACACAATACTCCAGATATGCGTGTGATCTTTCTCTCTCTCTCTCTTTCCCAACTATCCAGAGCTCTGGGAGCTTTCCCTAAATGCATGTTTGATTCATGTGCTGCTAATGCCATGATGCTGGAACGTATAAAACAAAGTGTGACTCTGTTGCTTTGGTTTCCTCCAAGGAACTGCCTGGTGGTTATGGGAGAGTCAAGCCTGATATAGTGACCTATGGGTCTGGCGTCAGAGGCTCCGGCATGAAGGGTGGGTGCCGCTCCCTCTCTGGGACCAGTGTGGCCTCCCCTGTGGTGGCAGGTGCAGTCACTCTGCTGGTAAGGTAAGCACTCGAGGGAAAAGGATGTCGTATGGAACAGTATGGTGTTATAGACTGGGCTGTAGATGTGATAGCTCCCTCAGTCCTCAGCCCCAGCCAGCTTGGCCAGGGGTCACATGGAACAGGTATGTAAGTCTCTTCAATATTTGCAGGGCCTCAGCTGCCCCAGTCTTCACTTCTGACCTCTGAACCTGAAATTAGCCAGGGAAAGGTTATTTTCCCCTGGGTTGGCTCTACTGGAACTGAGCAGCTGTCTTCAGCACTTGAAAAAATGTGGAAGCAGCAACCTTCCTTTTTTTCTGAAGGTGGAGAGCATGCTTCATGAAACATTTTGCACTGGCGCTTAAAGCAGTCCTGAGAAGCAGATGAAGGTGAGGAGGTTAGGCTGAGAGACTGGGCGTTGCCGAATTGAATGGAGAGCTTGTGTTGGAAGTGGGATTGACCTGGACGTGTTCTGACTTGTTAGCCTTAGGACACCCTCCCTTTTGTACTACACTGCACTTCCCAAGTACCAAGGGCTCCTGCAGCAGCTTTCTTAGCTCCAAAAGTATTGATGCATTTAAGGATTTGAAAACCCTTGGCTACGCAATGTCCTATTTCTTATTCAATCATCTTGTTCCAATGTAGCTCACTGTCTGAAGGAATCACTCCTTTTCTGCATTGCCCTGAGACAATGGATGCGGTTTTGACAACATAATAGGTGTTCATTGCTTTCACTGCTCCATAATGTCGTCATATGAATTAGCTAGTAAAACATCTGTTCCTTTCTACATTCCATTTTTGAAAAAAGAGGGTTTGATTATTTTTTTAGAATGAAAAATACTGTATCTCAAGCTTGAAACATTGTAGAAATGTTTATTTCTTGGTGTTGAACCTCTAGATTGAGTTAGACCCCATGTCTGGGTGGAAGATGTATTATGTGTGTATTTATTTTAAAACCTCTAGCCTGATTCTATGTACAGATGCACACACCAAACCATATGGGTGTTCCATTAGCATAAATTATCCATAAATGGAGAAATTCCCACCCACCCCTGTTTTTAGCCAAAGTCACAGGTACACATTTCTATTATGAACTATGGTGAAACACTGAATGTCAAAAGTAATGTTTTCGGTAATAAAAGGTATAACCAAGGCTGTGGTTCACACAAATCTGCTTGGTTGTAACTGCACAGTAACATTGCAACTGTCTCTGACTTTTAGCACAGTTCAGAAGCGTGAATTGGTGAACCCCGGTAGCATGAAGCAGGCTCTGATTGCGTCCGCGCGCCGTCTTCCTGGAGTCAACATGTTTGAGCAAGGGCATGGCAAGCTGGATCTCCTCAGAGCCTACCAGATCCTCAACAGTTACAAACCCCAGGCCAGGTGAGGTTGTTCAAAAGCAATGTCAGAAGGAGCCCTCGTTTCGAAAGATTGGTCAGACGAGAAGGCGTTGGCATTTTGCACAGCATTAATACCTTTATGTGGCTTCTGCTTCTTCCAGTTCTGCACTCGAGACACATTTTTGCTCATGTTTACGGCTGGTGTTTCTGAGAGATCTGGTAACGAGAATGCAGAGTGGCTGGATGTTGATTATTGGAATGCTGCACCAGCACTTGTAAATTGTAATTATTGCTGTACAGTGGTTAGTTATCTTTAAATAGGGTCATTTTGTCAGTTAGCTTTGCATTGCCTTAAAATAGTGGTTTCCAACCTTGGATCCCAAGATATCTTTGGACTAAAACTCTCAGGAGCCTTCACTCTGCTGTGCTGGGCAGGATTTCTGGGAGTTGTAGGCCCATTTCAAGGTGCCTTGTTAACAGTGATGGCTTTGCGGATAACAGCACAGCACTTCATACTTACAGTTGGGGCATTGTATGCAAAAAGCAGCACACTTTACTTTTTCTTTCCCCTCATTTTTAATTAATTTCAATTTAATTTTATTTTGTTGTCATTATACATATATAGTACATAGTATACACATGCAACAAAATTTGCAAAAATACCCAGAGACCAGAACAAAACACATTCTTATAGCAGTCTCTAAAACACATCAGGTCAAAATATACTACTTGTCTGCCCAGCCATTTTACAGTTTTAAGTTGGCTGGTGTTGCCTTGTTGCCTTTATGCCTCTTTGTGCGTTCTGGTTTCATGTTTTTTTTTTTTTGTAACTTTTCAAGGTGAGATTGTATAAAATGGTCAGGTGAGGAACTGCTATTTGTGGCCCGCCAAACTGCTATTCATGGTCTTAAATCTCTCTCTTAATTTCTTCCCCTGTTGTGGATGTTCTTTCCAAGGTGATGATGAATCAAAATAAGAATCTTGTGCCCAGTGTGATTTCTGGCATAATTTCAAGGCTTCCTGGGTAGTGGAAACTGCCTTCCTTTATGCATCTTTTAGCAGCTGTAACTTATGAGCACCTGTGTTTATGTGTATCCCCAATTCTGCAGTTTGAGTCCCAGCTACATCGACCTGACAGAATGTCCTTACATGTGGCCATATTGCTCCCAGCCAATTTACTATGGAGGCATGCCAACCATTGTGAATGTTACCATCCTTAATGGAATGGGCGTCACCGGGAGAATCCTCGACAAGGTAGGGTTCGGAAAGAGTTGAGTCTTAGCCAAGACTCTGCCTCCCCACTCTGGCCGGGGCCCCTCCTTCCCCTGCACACTCTCAGCAATTGGTTTTGCTCTGGTCGAGACAGATCCAACATGGGAGTGAATGGGTGGGCTCTTTCATGCTTGCACAGTGGTGGGGGTGTTGGTGAAGTCGTCTGCATTGAATAGGCTAAACATTAGAGGGAACGTTGGTCTTAGCCAAACTAAGTGGAGGTTGCTTCAGTTGACATAAGCTTTGAGAAGTTATGGGGGGGGGGCAGAGTCCAACTCCCAGAATTCCCTGCACAGTATGAAGAGTGGTTGAGTGGGGGATCTTTCATGTCTGCGCTAGGCATAATGATCCAGAGGCCGGTAGGCAGGGCCACTGTGACCTGCAGCCGCTCTCTCCCCAGAGATCCACTAGATATCTTCAGGCAGCTGACGGTGGGCATTTCTGACCAACTTGCTTTCTATTTTATACTCCACAGCCTGAGTGGCAACCTTATTTGCCACAAAACGGAGATTACATTGAGGTGGCGTTTTCCTATTCCCCTATTCTGTGGCCGTGGTCTGGATACCTAGCAATTTCTATCTCAGTAGCAAAGAAAGCAGCCTTGTGGGAAGGCATGGCTCAGGGGCACGTCATGATCACAATCTCCTCCCCCGCAGAAAATGAGGTACGTTTGCTCTGCTTCGTTAACTGGCACCAGATGCTTTGTAGATTCTGTTGAGTCTCCTGATTCAGCTTGAAATAGCACACTTCGATGTACCCAGTCATGGATCCTGGGGGCAAAAACTCCCATTTGGGAGATTAGGATATTCTTCTAAGGTAGGCTTGGCAACCTTTATCAGTTGGGTGATAAGGAATAACTTAGCAATTGAATTAAGGAAGTTTGCCCTGTAAAGGTCAAGCAAACACTAAGCGATTTCTATCTCCGGTTCTGAAAACGAATGTAGACGTCTGGTTCCTGACACACTGCTTAGGAACATGTGTTTCCTGTTAGACTTCATTGTGAGATCTATATGTCAGGTTTCCTGCATGGAGCGTATGAACATAATTTGAAATTTTTGTTCTATTATGGCTCTAATTGAAATAGAATGGTAAGACAGCCTTGTTTGTGCATTCAATTGATCTGTTGTGCTTCTTCAGCAACTCTGGGAGAAGCACAGACCATTCTGTTGTGCATACAAGTGCGGTTACCTATTCTCAGCTCATTGGATATGGTGGGCTGTAAATCAAAGTAAATAAGCAAGATAAACTAGAATGCAATCCAGCCTTCCAAACCATTGTTGTAGAACTCGCCACTGTTTATCCCATTATAGAATGCTTCTGCTTTGTTCATTTTAGAATGCTTTGAATTTGTCTTCATTTAGAAGTTGCAAGATTAGGAAATCACTACCAGCTTCAGTGATAAGATGGAGCATAATGTCTCTCATTGTCATTTGACAGTGAGAGGCATTCTTTTTGAATCTACTTCCCATTTGTTGTATTTAGACAGCTTTGTATGCCTCAGTTCTGCTCCAAGGAGCATTCAGTGCTGCTTAATAAGCAATAAAGTATAAAACCCTTTAACTGCAGAGTAAAATACCAAACGTACAAAACAACATTGAGCAGGATACTTTACATCAGTGGAAACCTTTTCTTCAGGAAACAGGAATGAAGAACCTCAGTGTACATGCAGAGGTCATTGACTTGGTCTTGTATTTCTATCATCATCATCATCATCATGATCTTAGAACTGAAGAGTTGGAAGGGACTGTGTGGATCACTGAGCCCAGCCCTTGTCAAGGAGGCCCAGTGGAGAATCGAACTGCCAGCCTCTGGCTATGAACCCTTGAGCTATCCAGCAGTTCCTGAGCTGGAAGGGCCTCTGTGAATCACTGACTCCAGCCCCTGTTAAGGAGGCAAAGTGGGAGATTAAATTACTTACCTCTGGCTCTGCAGCCAGAGGCCTAAACTATGGAGTTCTCCAGCCAGCCATAGGTCTCCCATTTACATCCTGCCTTTTGTCCAAGACATTCGTAGTTTTAAAACTGCTTTACAAGTGGATTGCTTGGAGGAATCTTGGACCATAATACTTGCAGAATGTGAAGATCTGGGCCTGGTCGTAATCAGGATGTAATGCCATGGCATATAACCCACCATCCGTAGGTAACTGTCCTGAGGGAAGCCATGACTGTCTGTGCCATGAAAGACAAGGCACTTTATTGTATCACCTTAAAGATTAACATGTCCTCTTTGGCATAAAATTTTGTGTGCTGCATCTGAACAGGTGGGCAGAGAAATACTTGCTGCAACAAGTATTTGCTGCAAGACTTCTTGTTGTAAGTTGCACAGAGGCAAAGTTGGAAGCAGAGAATCCAAAAGGCTATGACCAAAACCATTGTCAATGTAATTTATTTTAGTCAAAAGCTGGCACTGAACAAACTTCAACCGTGAAACTCCCCATAAAAGTGAAGGTTATCCCAACGCCCCCTCGCAACAAGCGGGTCCTATGGGATCAGTACCACAATCTCCGCTACCCACCGGGATATTTTCCAAGGGACAATTTGAGGATGAAGAACGACCCTTTAGATTGGTATGTTTATTTCTCTATAATGCTGACTGTGAATGAAGTGTCTTGAGCTTGGCAAAGCATGGGTTTGTTCTCTGAGTAAGAAGGGAGCTGGGTGTTTTTTCCTGTAGTTTGGAGTTATGCTCTTGGATAGAATAACTTGGGTTTGCCTCCATGTTGTCATCCCAGCTAGAGTCAAGCCTTTAAATCAAAGGGATTTATGTAAGCTATCTCATCGTTTGGCAATTGATTCAATGGACATAAGTTTAGGTAAAGGTTACAAATTGGGTTTAGGATGTGGGCTACTGGACTTCGGATGTGGTAACTCAGCATTATAAATCTTGCAGCTGGAAAGGTGCCTGCAGGCATAGCCACTCCTTTGCTTTATAACAGCGAAGAGCAATAAAGTCCAGGAATAGATTTCCACGTAGGTAGTATGTGCTTCTTTAGAGAGATGAAACAAATATTTGCAGCAATATTATGGAAATAGAATCACCAGCACATTTTTCCTTTAGATGTGTCACTCTGCTTATTGGTGCACATCTAATAAGATCAATGTGGAATTGTTCCCTGAGATTATTTGGAATAAAACTCCAGAGATTCTGATTTGAACACATGGTCTTTGTAAAGGCCAAGGCAAAGAATTCCTTCGGGTGTGCCCAGATATTTGGCTGCACACACAGTTCCTGTTTGGGCCAGAGCCGGGGTTAGTTATGCATAGTGAATTTTAAAAAGGGAAGACTTAACAGGGAACCAAGTTTCTCTCAGCTGTGTGGAAAGCTGCCTGTACAACTCCCGCCATCCTCAGCTGCCATGGCCACTAACTGTGCTGCCTCAGGAAAATGGGAGTTGTAGTCTGAAACACCCAGAAGGGACCCAGCTGGGGAGGGATGGCTTTTACAAAAACGAGAGAAAGCTATCCAGTAGCAAATGAGGTTGCCAATGTTATGTGTTTTTTTTAAATCCCATTTTAGGAATGGCGACCACATCCATACCAACTTCAAGGATATGTACCAGCACCTGAGAAGCCTGGGTTATTTTGTTGAAGTTCTTGGTTCACCATTTACATGCTTTGATGCTAGTCAGTATGGTAAGTGAACTGTACAGTGGTACCTCTTAAAATGAATGCAATTTGTTCTATGGCTCAATTTGTTTTAAGAAAATTTTGTCTTACGAAATACGGTTTCTCATAGGAATGCTTTTAAAATAAATTAATCTATCCCAGAGGCTATGGGTTGCTTCGTTTTACGAAAATTTTGTCTTATGAAATGCGGTTTCTCATAGGAAGGCATTGGGAACAGATTAATCAATTCCAGAGGCTAAAATAAAGACAAGAATAATGGGTTTTTTCCCCTGGGTACATGCGGAACAGTTTTTCATCTTGTAAAGCATCCCAGAGGGAATTTTTTTGTCACGCAAAGCATGCCTATTCCCGGAAAAAAATTCTTCCTATAATTTTTTTTTGTCTTACAAGGCATTTGTCTTACAAGGCACCACTGTAGTTGTGTTTACTCTATGGCTTCTGTCTTTGGGACTGAGAGGCTGAGTGGACTGCTGGAATACAAAATAGGTCCCAATTTTGAGTTAATCTTAAGGAACCAAAGTTGAGTTCATCTTAAGGAACTTTCTGGTTCATTAGTACATATCCAGTGTGCTTCTGAAATATCTGTTCTCTTTTGTTTTGACTTCCATTTCTCTTCCTTTCCTCTTTTGACTATTTTAGATATTAAAATGCATTAGGGAATTGTTGTCTGCAGTGCAGGAGTACAACAGGGGTAATGTGTGTGTGTGTGTGTGGGGGGGGTCTCAGTAAGGTTTCCGAGCACTGATTTCTGTCATGTGCCACGGCCACTGATACCTTGTTAATGCGTGTTTACTTCAGCTCAAAGGCCAGAATCTGGTTGAGGTCTGTGACTGCAGACGTTCCATCAGTCATTCAGTAAATGCATTTATTGCTCAGTCAGTGATGACTGCAGTCATACAAGCATCCTTTCCTCTGGCCTCCTCTCCTCTGAGCAATTGTTCATGTACACCTTGAAAAATGGGGTGCACAAGCAGTGACCTAATCCAACAGGCAAAGAGCAGTCCTCCAGGGAGGGAAACAGCTGTGTTACTGCCCTTGTGCCCACAACTTTTTTAAATAGGATTTTGGTTTAATTCCCAACAGGAATTATCGTCTTCTCTTTGTTCCTCTCCTGCTAGAAGCTAGTATTATTATGACAATTCTGACTTCCAGTGCAGACCTCAAAGCATTTATGCTGTTCTGCATCCAAACCTGTCTCCATCATTCTCTAGCCAATAAGTTCTGCATCTTCCTGCACTTCTTGGCTATTGTCCTATACCTTGACTGACCATCTATAGCAGAAGCTACATCTGGTTTCAGATAGAAGCATTCCATAGTCTCTGTGTTTTATGATTAGTCTTTTGACCAGTGGTTCCCAGCCTTGGGTCTCAGGAATTCTTGGTCTGAAATTCCCAAATGTTTCAGTCCAATGGCCAGGATTTCTGGGAGGTGCAGTCCAGTAACATCTGGGGACTCAAGGCTAAGAACCACTGCCTTAGACGGCGTTGTCTGCATTTCTTCCTTGGTCACCCTCTCGATCCAACAAAATCTTAAGATGCTGTGATAAATCTCCATATTGAATCTCTGTTGTATAGTGACTTGTGTTGAAGTCAATGATTCCAGATTGTGCTGGAGGATAAATAATATTATCCAGCACAGGGGCCTTCTCAAGGCCAAATTTAAGTTTGCCTTGCATATTACCAGTATATTCTTCATTGCAAGGATCCTGTTGTGGGCCATCTCTATCCTGATTTACACTGTGTGGCTATGATGCCCCTGTTCTTTCAACTGATTCCCAAAGGTCTTTTGACCCTTTAATCATATTTCTTCGATTACTTTTTAATGGTTCTTGGTTTTCTTAATATTTAGATTAAGATTATTTTTGTTAATCACCCTTTAAACCAATAAGTACTTTTCTAAATATGTCTTAAGAGCACAAATTTAAAAAGAGTAGTAAAACTACATGCACATCATTGTCGTACTCTTAATGATATCTCTACATCCTGTGTCATTGGATCTTTGCTGGTACCAGTTACTTCAGAATCAAATCAAGGCCTTTTTAAACCAACAACACCATCAACTTGTCATGTTGAATTTTGTGACAGGCTGCATTATAGTCAGTAAAACCACAGTGGAGTGTTACATGGCTATGTCTACAGAGTAAAACTACAAATGATAGAGTTATTTTCTGAAATGCATCATAGAATTAAGAACAGTTTCTGCTTTTAAAAAATTGTCTTTTTGGATCCAATAATTTTTAGCGTTAAAGGTCTAAATAAAGCATTGGTTTGTAACGTCCATTGCATTTGTTTTGCAAAATCACAGTGTGGTTTGAGGTTGTTGTTTTCCCCTCATAATTGTGGAACAGCAAAAGGAAATGTGGTGCAAGGTTCTTTGATAAGCAACATGCAGATAAAAGCTTCCATTTTCCTTAATCTTGTGTGTAAGAGGGAAGTATTAATTATATTTCTTGATAAAGGACAAATAAATCAAGATTAGTATGTTATTTTCTAATAGTGTTACAACAATAGACCATAAGGATGTGTGAAAAGCAGTTAAGAGATTTCTGCTAATTTAAGCCTAGATAAAAAACAATTCCTGCTGCTCTACCAAGCTGCAGGCTCCAGTTTCTCTGGCTCAATTTTTGTCTCTGCATGGCGAACCTTTGTAAAACAATTTGTAATGTAGAATTGCAAGTGGCTGCTTAAAAGGGGATGGGTGGGACCCCCCTTTTAAGGAATGTGCAAACCCTTGGCTGCTCATTGGGTTTTCCACCGGCTGGCTCAAGTTTAGAGGTACATCTGTATTCTGAAAATATATCAATTAACAAAAGGTCCGTATCAGCCTCCTATAAAAGTGTGCTGTCCACATGTGTTTGACCACAACTCTCATCAGCTGGCATGGCCAGTGGGTGTGTGGTCTGAGGATACCAGAAGCTGTAGCTCTACACCCTTGAGAGTTGACCGGCTGGGCTGCCATAAATTTTATTGATTGATTGATTGATATATTACTATACCGCCTGTCTTCCCAAAGGAACTCCGGGTGGTTAACAACAAAGAAGATCAGAGAAAACAAAATCTAATGCATAATAAAACAAATAAGAAAAATAGAAATAAGTACTTGGCAAGATGGCGAAAAGCAACAACAACTAAAGGTCGCCAAATGCCTCTCTAAAAAGCGAGGTCTTGAGCGCTTTTTTTGAAAGCAGGCAGGGACTGTGCTAGGCCCATCTCACTTGACAGATGGTTCCAGAGCGAGGGGCAGCCACAGAGAAGGCTCGGTTTCGAGTAATCGATTTCTTAGCCTCCCTGGGCGTGGCCTCCTGAAATGAGAAGGCCTGTGATGTTCTGGCGGGTTGGGCCTCAGCTGATCTTTGAAAGATCCGCTCCGCCAAGTATTCAGGTCCCAAGCTGTGGAGGGTTTTGTAATTCAAAACCAGTACCTTGAATCTTATTTGGGATGCAACGGGCAACCAATGCAGGCGAGCCAGGACTGGGGTGATGCGGTCATATTTACCTGCACCAACCACCAGTCTGGCTGCTGCATTTTGAACCCGCTGAAGTCTCTGAATAAGAGACACGTAAAGATCATTGCAATAATCTATCCTTGAGATCACGAGTGCCTGCACAACTGTTCTCAAGGAGGCTTCATCCAGGTACGGGTGAATCTGGGCAAACTGACTTTTCCTTCTTTCCTGTTACAGGCAAGGTATGGGGAGGCCTTGCCATGCCTTTCAAAGTACAGGAACCAGATTCATGCCAAGGGAAGCTGGGAGTGGGGGTTGGGGGGAGAGGAGAGAAGGTTAAATTAGAAGTGGCAACTTCTAATTGTGCGCTTAATAGTCTTTCTGCTGTGCAGTACACCGGTTCCTGTGAGTGAAGGGTGCCTTGGAATAAGAGACCCAGAAACAAGGTGTAAGCAGGTCAGGAGGAAAAAGCCGAAGAGAAAGGATCTTGTGCTCATGAGCAGATCCAGACAGTATAGCAGAGGAGGAAAAGGGTATATGAGTAACACCCCCTGCCCCAAAGTGGGAGCCAAAGCCAGGTCAAAGAGTTTCCCATTGTTTCTCACTTCATATGAAGGTGAGGGATTGCACTTGCGGGTGGGGACATAAAGAAGCACTGGGTGGTTCCGAACGGTTCTCCCTTTCTTGACCAGGGACCTTACTCATGGTGGACAGCGAAGAGGAATACTTCCCCGAAGAAATCACAAAGCTGCGGAGGGATGTTGACAACGGCCTGTCCCTTATCGTGTTCAGCGACTGGTACAACACCTCGGTGATGAGGACGGTGAAGTTTTATGATGAAAACACAAGGTACGGAGCACTGCAGACCGCTGGCATTTTTTAGAGCACTTGATCTTATGCTCATTTCTGGAGCACTCAGTGAAGAGGGGAAACTGAAGAACAGTCACCCCTTGTCGAATTGCTGCCTACACTTCTAAGGAGGGCCTTTGAAAAGTTCCTCTGGGAAGGAGTCTTTTCTTTTTTGAACACCATCAAAGCTAATTATTTTTAATTTAGCAGCCCATCACCTGCCAGGTGCTCTGCAAGAAGAGGCGTGCCCACCGGTGAGGGTGAAGGAGGGCTGCTTCTTTTAGGATGATGGAGGCGTTCCAGTAAATGTGTACGGAATGATAGTCTTTTTCCTTCAGTTTGTGCGTTGAGGGAAGATTTGAGGACAAAAGAACTGCCTCGTTGAAATCTCTAATAAACTTGAGCGGGCCAAGAATAGCAACAGTGATTGTTCATCCAACGCCAGACCTTTTTGCAACAGTCACCTTCCAAATGTCATTTCACTTTCCATACCAAATAGCTGTAAAAACATTCAAACCAAAGATAGTGTTATACAAAGTACCAGTCCCCCCAAGCACTGATTAGTACTCATCTAGGCTCCTGTGTCCAGTTCTGGACACCGCACTTTAAGAAAAATAGCAACACAGTTGAACATGTTGAGTTGTGAGGGTAGCAAGGACGATCAGGGAGCCGGCAACCAAGCCCTTTGAGGAAAGAGAGAAAGGTTTAGCCTGGGGAAAAGAAAATAGAGAGGCAATATGATAGTACTTTTCAAATACTTGAAAGCCCTCAGAGGAGGGGCAGTGTCTGTTTTTGATCTTCCCAGAGTGGAGGACGTGTAATAATGGGCTCAAGTGGCAGGAAGCCAGGATTCGGCTGAAGATCAGAAAAACTTCCTAACGGTTAGAGCAGTACAACAAGGATATCAACGACCTTGGGAAAGTGGCGAATGCGCCAGCACAGGAGGCATGCAAGGGAAAATTGTACAACTATCTATGAAATCTGCTTGGATTTGGATTCCTGCCTGGAGCATATGGGGTCAGACTGGATGGCCTTGTAGGCCCCTTCCAGCCCAGTTATTCTGTGATTCTATGAAAAGAAGGTCTTGTCAATCCAGGCCTCACATACTGGAGTATTTGGCTGGCTTGTTGATCAAAGTGGGCTTTGTTCTAAAGAGTGCTCTCTAACTCAACTATAAAGGCAACTTATTTGCACAGAAAATGAAGGGAGGCTTGAGTTCTCTCACTTGGGAAGGACGGAGGTGGAGGGTGGGGCAGGCACATATTCAGAGCAGTTCCACTTGTGCAAAGAGCTCCAAATCCCATTTTGTTTTACATGTGAATACCCCTGGTATTTCTTGCATTTGGCATGTGAGAAACGCTTTCCTGGGAGCTTCTGGAAGCCTCTTCCCTGCCAAGCCACACACATCGTGGTCTATTGTAGGGCAAGAATCGCATTGGCTTTCCTGGCCGCCGCATCACACTGCTGACTCATGTTAAATTTGTGGTCCACCCAGACTCCCAGATCCCTTTCACAGGCACTATTTTTCAGCCAGGTATCTCCCATCCTATATCTGTGCAATTCGTTCTTTTTACCTAGATGCAGCCCCCTCCATTTCCCTCTGTTGAAACCCATTCTGTTAGCTTTGGTCCAGCACTCTAATCTGTCAAGGTCCTTTTGAATTTTCATCCTATCCTCTAGGGCAGGCATGTCCAAACTTCGGCCCTCCAGTTGTTTTGGACCACAACTCCCATAGTTCTTTGTCATTGGCAATCTAAGCTTAGAATTCTGGAAGTTGTGGTCCAAAACATCAGGAGGGCCGAAGTTTGGGCATGCCTGCTCTAGGGAATTAGCAACTCCACCCAATTTGGTATCAAAATAAAGTTGGTATCAGTACTGCAGTTTAACCCTTGCGCCACAAGGCTTTTTCTACAGCACACTGTTATCTGGACGGTCTTGACTAGTGTTGTGCTATTGTTTGTTTTACTTTGTCTCTGATAGGCAATGGTGGATGCCTGACACAGGAGGAGCTAATATCCCTGCTTTAAATGATCTTCTTTCTGTCTGGGGCATGGCCTTTAGTGATGGCTTGTATGAAGGGGATTTCACTCTGGCAGGCCGCGAAAGTGAGTAAAGAGGACACATCCATCAGCCCGTGAAGGCCTGGTTTGTAGGAGCAGCACCTGCTCACACTGTTTAAAATGCTTCTGGACTCTTCTGAGCTGTTTAGAGTTACAGATGGAGGGCAACTGTGAGATGGAATGTGGCCCCATATAAATATTTCACTCTTGGGGCAGAAAGCAAGGGGAGCTTTCGAGGCAGCCCTGTGGGCTCCTTTCCTTACTTTCAGTCTCCAGATTCTAACAAGTGACTGTGTTAGTCGAACGTGATAGGAACTGGGGAACAGAATCATCTGGGAATTAAAACCTTGGGAAAGGTGCTCACGATCAGTTTCCCAACCTTGGGTCTTGTCACGGTCTTAGACTCCAACTCCCAGAGGTCTTCAACACTAGCTGTGCTGTTGAGGATTTCTGGGAGTTGTAGGGCAAGACCA
This sequence comes from Phrynocephalus versicolor, assembly GCA_023846285.1. Lineage (NCBI taxonomy): Eukaryota > Metazoa > Chordata > Lepidosauria > Squamata > Agamidae > Phrynocephalus > Phrynocephalus versicolor. Next base: position 4,162,376 of record JAHTLZ010000065.1, read on the forward strand.
TCGGCACCCAGGGTTGGGAAACACATCTCTAGATTAAAACTGCCTAAATGTCTATAATAAGCATTCCATTTCTAATGCCAGAGTTATTTCAGGTGTGCAGCTTAGAGAGGTAAAATCCTTGCGTAGCCATAAGACATCCTTTTTGTCAAATTAGGCCTAAAACTGTGGGACAAAACACCTCAAGAAATAGAGGACGATGGCATTCTTGCCATCCTTCTCTTTGATTAGTAAGGAATAGCTTTTCACAGCATGGAATACTGTTGATTCAGTTCACCAAAGTTTTCAAAGATATTTACATAAGTTTTCCAGCCTGGATACAACTGAGTCAAGCCCGTAGCCGCTGCCTCCCGAAAGTAGCCATAGAATCAAAGATTTAAAATAGAGATGTACAACAAAGGTATCTGGGGCCAGTTTTCTACCCATGGGACCCTTTGAGGGTTGCAGAGACATTTAAAAAACTGCTGGTAAAACAGCGACAAGTACTGGAAGGGGCTAGAAATCTTCCTGTTTTAAAAAATTAGGATTCTCCCCACCCCCTAAATTTGAGGTGGTTTTTAGGCAGTTGGGACATAATTGAAAGAACAGCCTTGCTGGAGCAGGCCATAGCCTATTCAGTCCAACATTTCGTCTCACACAGTGGGTCACTATTTGCTTCAGGGTGCTCCCAAGCAGATGTCTTCACCTGCTTAAGATTCCCTTCAAATGGCATTGAGAGATATCCTGCCTATCTCTTCAACCCTGCCTATCTCTTCAATCCATATGGATAGCCATTGATACCCTTGTTCTCCATGAACTTGTCCAATCCTTTCTTAAAGCTGTCAGGGCTGACTGACAGCTGTCACCACTTCTTCTAAGCAGGGAGTTCCATAGACCAGTGATCCTCTGGGTGAAAATGTGCTTTCTCTTATTTGTTTGATTCTCCAAGAATCTTGGAGGCTGTCCAGAGTGGCAATTTATGATGGGTTGTGGTGCAGAAACAGAGAGGCAGAGGAGTTCTGGAGGCTGCATATTCAGCATTGCAATTGAAGTCTGGGTTATCTGATTTGTTATCACTTGGGACTATGACTGTGGATACCTCACTTACGTATAACTTGTTGAGAAGCTGTTTTGATTGCCCTTTTATGTTTTTGGCACCTGGCTTCCAGTTAACATGTAAAAAGTTCTGATGAATTTCTCCTCCTCAGTGAACTATGCCTCTGGATGCAGTATTGCAAAGTTTCCAGAAGATGGCATTGTGATTGCACAGACCTTTAAGGATCAAGGTAAGCCCTGCTCTCTTTCATTTCATTTGTTTCTTCCTATAGTCCTCGCTCTTCTCCCTGTAAGAAACAGATGAGAAAAGAATCTTGATGTCTCTGTGTTCCAGATGCATAGAGGTACACACATTTAATTCTTCAGCTGGTGTTCAGAGACACCTCTGGGATGGGGTTCCCCATGTAAGGCTTCCATCTTAGAACAAAGGGACAGATTTTTTTCATATCCAATTTAAGATTTAAGTGCTGGTTTAGGGAATATGTTTTATCACATCCCTAAAAAGATGGTAGACAAGGCAAGCTTTCTATTTCTCTAGATGTCTTTTTCCCAGGCAAAGGTTCAGAAATTTTTAGAAATGAGGCATGTTCAGAAATTTTCAAAATCGAATATATGTATGAAATCAGACCAGATGGAGCTCTCATTCTAGTACAGACACCCCCCCCCCCAGAAAAAAACAACAGAGTAGGAATGTACAGTAACCTCCCGCCCATTGCGGGGGTTAGGGACCCACCCCACCCGTGATGCATGAAAATCCGCAATATGCGGAAGTGGGTGGGGTAGGGCCTGGGGGCGGGGGGGGCGATAGCGCACCTGTCCGAGAAGTCTTGGGGCGCCGTGCCACCGCCTGCCCGCACCGCCTGAGACTTCTTGTCCGGGGCCGTCTCCACTGAGATGCATTACCAGTGCATTTCAATGGAGAAAATTTTCCCCATTGGAAAACATTTCTCCATTGACTCAATGCATTTCAATGGAGATTGCTGGCCCGCCGTACGGCCCTGAGGCTTCTCAGAGGAGCACAGGGGGCGGCGCAGAGCGATTTGATCACCCCCCGCCGCCGCCCCCCCGCGTGGCTCCAAGGCTTTGTGGAGGAGCGCGGAGGGGCGGCACGGAGCGACCCCATGCCCCCCCCCGCCCCCCGCGGTGCAGCTACTGTGATCCTGCAATGTAGTGGGACCGCGGCACCTGAACTGTGAAATGGCGGGGGTGTGTGTGTGTGACTGTATCACTCTTTTCAGTTTCAATTTGTGACAGTCTTTCTGTATACTGAACATAGAGTATCCACTGATCCCGTAACCACTGATTCAGTTATCCGCGGATTGAGGAGAAAAATGTTTAAATAAAATTCAGTAGCCACAAAGCAGGCAACTGTTGCAAGCAGTAGCTGCAAAGCCGGTGGCAAAGAGGGCAGCAGGCGGCCAGCAGCGGCGAGGAGGGAAGAAAACAAAAGAAAGCTTGGTGATGCCAAGCCCTCCTTACCGTTGCCACCCCTGCAGGCCGGCTGCCGAGCCTGCCAGCAAAGAGGGTGGCTGGGTGGCAGCAGCGAGAAGGGCTTGGCATTGGTAAGTTGTATTTTGTTTTCTTCCCTCCTCACCGGTGCTGTTGCCCCTGCAGGCGCTAAGCCCAGCAGTGATGAGGAAAGAAGAAAACAAAAGAAAGCTTACCGATGCTGAGCCTTCCTCACTGCTGTTGGCACACTGCCAAGCATTTTTTTTTGGGGGGGGGTGTCAGGGGCAAAAGCTTTTGCCCCGGCACCCCATCATTCCTACTGCCACCATTATCCTCAGATAAGTGCATTTGCTCTTATCCACAAATTTCGCTACCCACGGGGGGTCCTGGAACCGATCCCCTTCAAATACAGCGGTTGTACTGTACTTTCTATTTCTGCATTGTTTTGTGTTATATTTATTTTTTAAGTCTTTGGAAATTTGTATACGCATTGTGGCTCATTTCTCTTAAGGGCACATACATTCATATGTGCATTTACGTGTACGTTATGTACGCTTGGCCAATATTGTATTTTTGCAAGCGGTTTCCTCCATTTTAGTGCATTCTTAGACATTATTTCCATCCACAAGGAAATGTTTGCATGCACTTTCCACAAATGCATATGCTTCTTTCATTTTTAAATTGGAGAACTGGGCCCTGGAGGGAAATGCAAGCACTACAACTGCATTTTCATTCACAGATTGACCTGAGAGGTATGAATGAGGTGAGCTCGAATTAAAATGTGAACAAAACAAATTCCCTCTTCCACCTGTAGTTATGAAAGAAAGAAAGAAAGAAAGAAAGAAAGAAAGAAAGAAAGAAAGAAAGAAAGAAA
>JAHTLZ010000065.1:4171762-4201760 GCA_023846285.1 Phrynocephalus versicolor
ATAGATAGATAGATAGATAGATAGATAGATAGATAGATAGATAGATAATGTTCCTTCAATACAGTAAATCTTGAAACAGATATAAACCAGCTTTGATTGGTTAAATACAGTATTTTTCCATATTTAAAAATGTTAAGACTAAAATTTGAGGGTCATCTTGTACACAGAGGTAAGTGGAGAAGAGAATTGAGCAGTTGTGAAACTGTGATTTTGGGTTGGAAAAGTAGGGATCATCTTATAGATGGGGAAAATACGCGTAATTCTACATCATTAAAGCAAAGGAGAGCAAGTAAGCAATCTTATTTATGTTCACAATCATATGCATAGCCCTCTGAACTAATCTCTCTCTCTCTCGCAAACACTGCTTTATATCCTGCTTTTGTGGGCCCCAAGGTGACTTCTGTTGAGACCTTGTGTACATTTAAGAAAACCTCTTTGGCCAGAAAACACAATACAGTATAATATTAAACCAGTATTGAATAGGTGGCCACAATAAAGCAAAACCTAAAGGAATATATTCCCTTTCCACCTCAAAATAGCTACCGACAGTAATAATTCTGCCTTGGGCAGAATGTTACCATTTTGTTAATGGACCATATGCTTTTCAGTACAGGACAAGTTTTCTGGGAGTCTCTATGCTTGATGACAAGAGTGGCAACCCAGCTACGAAAGGAGACAGGGATGCTTTGTTGTGTCTTTGTATTCTAGAATGATTGGAGACAGTTCTCTGGATGTGAGTGCATCAGTGGGTCCTGTATAATCTTACTTTGAGTCTGAAAGACCATCAGCTGCTGAATATCAGGCAGTGAGGAATGTGACCTGGAGGTGTATTCAGGTCCAGCTTTGAGGCTTCTTAGAGGCCGTGTATACAAAGAAGGGTAGAGCAGACAGGCTTTGTTCCCATGCTTGCCTGGTGCTTGGTTTTGCCTGTTCAATTTGATGGACATTGATGTAGTTTTCTGTTTCTTGGCCTTATTCTGCCTTCAAAGCCAGCTTGTGCTTTTTAGGCTTAATGATTGTGACATTCTGGAGGGCCTCCACACATTCTGTTTGGGGTTCTTTCTGCTGTAATTCTGAGTTTTCTCTAGCCATTCCTTCTGTACAGCATGGCAAGGGAAGTAAATTACTCTCTGCATTCCGAAAACCGTATTGCAAGAAATGTAGTTAACATTCACAATTGCAGGGCTGATCTAGATGGATATATCAGAGCGTCCATAGTATTTTGAAATATATTTTCTACCTCCCAGATTGCTTTTGGCTCCTTGAATCTCTCCTTCAATACACATCTTACGGAGTTACGCAAACAAGCTTCAGTCATTCAGAAAGCAGACAGAGGCCTCCAACAGGTGCAGGATATACCCTTCCAGAACGAATGGAAGGTGAGTTTGATCTGTATGTTCCCTGAATGATCTGGAGGTATTTGACTGACTTGGCATGGGGTGGGGATGAGAAGACCTATTTCTTTGTTTCTTTGTTTTTGTTTGTTTTCAAATGGGCATTTATTTTCATATATTTATTTATATTCATACTTGTATATTTATATTATATTCATTTTCATATAGTTATTTATATTCATACTTTCCCAGGGGAACTCTGGGCTGTTCAAAGGACAGGATATCACTGCAAAATCCATTATATGAGATATAAATAAAGCATAAAAGACCATGACATAACCATAAAATCAGTTAAAAAAATAAAAGGTATATGATGGGGGGGGGGAGGAAAAGGTGACACTCAACCCCCATTAGTCACAGAACACAGCCTGGAAGAGCCAGGTTTCTAATCGCTTCCTAAAACCTGAAAGGGCTCTGCAGTCCTAATGTCGCTGGGAAGCTGATTCCACCAAATAGGACCAGCAATGGAAAAAGCACCCTTTCTGGTGGAAGTCTTCCAAGCTTCCCAAGGTGTAGCAACTCTTAACATTAGGACCTGAGATGTTCTAGTGGGCCAGACCGAAGTTGATCTTGGGACAATACGCTCCGTCAGATATTCCCTCTTCCCTCGGCTGGGTTAGTCAAGGCATAAAGGCAGATGGAGAAAGATTGGGGGAGGAGGAGGATTTAGCTGAGTGAACTTCATTTTCATAGAATCATAGAATAGTGAAGTTGGAAGGGGCCGACAAGGCCACTGGGTCCAACCACCCACTCCATGCAAGAATACAAATCACAGGATATCTGCAAAGTAGTTGTCCAAGTTTCTCTTGAATGGTTCCGGTGTTGGGGCGCTTTGATGAAGTCTCACATCCTGCAACATGTACCCATGCCCATCCCTTCAGGTCAAGTGCTTGAGTGCCTGGCACCAAGTGCTAGGGTCAGGGAAATGTTCAGAAGTGTTTGAATTGGAATATATTCCAAGAGAATGAATGCAATTAGGGATGGGCAATCAGGAGTTCTGCAGGGACAGGCATCATCCCGCCTCCCTGTATGATTGGCCAGCACCACGGAGGAGCAAAGATGACATTGCAGCCTGATTCCTCAGCTCTGTGCTGGCAGAGAGAAAGGTAAGACATTGGCTGTGTGTGTGTCAGAGGCTTCGGAACACCACCTGGACTCATGAATTGCCCATCCCTAAATGTGATCTGTTTTGCATGCTTCTTTGCATATTTAACCACTATGCCTCATGGAGCAGTGTTTAAACTGCTGTACTGCAGTCAATACTCAGTTCACAACCTGGGGTTCAAACTCAGGTAGTTGGTTCGTGGTTGACTCAACCTTTTATCTTTCTGAGGTTGGTAAAATAACTACCCAGCTTGCATGGGGTGGGGGGATATTTAGCCTGCATAATTAAATTGTAAACAGTCCAGAGAGGGCTTTAAGCACTATGCTTTTGCTTTGCTTTTTCCATTTTTGCTAAACAAAATTGTTAAAACTTCCCAGCAATGTATTGGACTTTGAAATTAAACATTTGATCTGAAATAAACAGTAAGGGGCATTAATAAAGCATGGTTAATGCAAGTGGAATTGTTACTCAAACAAATTCAATTTTTGTGTGAAAATTTCTTTTCTTAGAATGCTTTTTTAAAATGAGAAATTCAGCTTTAAAAGTAAAACTTTGCAGAGAAAAATAAATCGTTAGAAGACTTTCATCAGATTTTCAGATTTGAATCAGCATATAGGTCTGTCTGTCTTCCTCATGCGGTGTCCTAGCGTATAATGTGGGGAACGATAAGGCAAGAACTTCATGGTGGTCAGAAAGGGACCTCAGGTATAATTTTGTTTTCCATTGTGGAATTTCAGGTAACCACCTCCATCGATACTCCAAAGTCCTCGAGGCTCACCTGCGTGACCCTAAGCCCCGTTCCCTTCCGGCATGTCCTCATTTGTCCTGGGCAAAGCCACAGCCTCTGAACGAAACAGCTCCCAGGTTGTGGTTTTTGATTTTGCAAAATCTTTTAGTCATATTTCCTTCTGAAGCTTGATCATTGTGCTTTATGCCAGGTTCTAGAAGTAACACAACATTATCATTGTGCGTATGAATGAAATTACAGACATGGCCATAGTAAAAAGCATGGACAAGTAATAAATGACATTATTTTCAGAGTTTATTTTTTGGCTTTTTCTTGTAATGTATTAACTACTAGTAGTTTACAGATCATGTTGTTGAGCTAGCTAGCTAGCTAGGAGATGTATGGATGAAGGATGTTTGTTGAACTAACCTACATAGCAGAGAGAAGAAAAAATGATCAGGAAGGTTGCAGCTTGGTATTAAAAATGGGATTTATTTATTTATTAAACCTACATATTGCACCATCTAGCAACAAGGCCACTCTGTCTTTCCAATTCCTCCCTGTGCTGCGTCAGAAACCTGTTGCTTCATTTTAGATATTCAGCAGTCGACCTGGATTGGTACCTTAAGGTATAAGTAGTTTTGTTTGCTTTCATTCTCCACCCCCCAGCAATCTTTGGAAGCATCAGAAATTATTATCAATTGACTTGGATAAGGTGGCTTTACCAAGTTTTCGTCAGAGTCGACCGCAAGTTCGGCCCCTGTCGCCTGGAGAAAGTGGAGCATGGGATATTCCTGGAGGTACGCATCTGAATGACATTGTTTGCATTAGACTCAGGCATAGACAACTTGAAAGAAGACATTCAGGCTTTATTCATCTGCCTTCAGAAGTCCTCAAATTATTTGGGTTGATGAGCACTTTTGGAATTTACGAAGCACATTATGGCCACTGTCGTGATGCAGCTGCCCAGAGGGAGAGATTGCCCTCTGGATGTCAATGAAAAACCCAAGATGTTCTAATGGTTTGCTCTCAGAGAGTGAATACCAAAATGGCTTGTCAGTAGTTTGGTTTGACCTTGTCATACGCCCACTTGGTATTGTTGATTAAGCTGGATTAATCTAGGAATGTTACAGATTTTGCTGTTCCCCGGACTCCGACATGTTTGTGTATGGTTTTTTATTTCCTATATTTCTAATATAGGAATATGGTACAGTGTGGTAAGTTGGGTTTGTTACTAGAAATCCCGGGGCTCTGCAGAAGACAGATCACTGTCCTAACATTAGTTTACAAATTGGGTTATCTGCATAGTGGAGACTAGAGATGAGTATGAACTTAAAAAATGAATTGGAAAATTAATCAAAAATAGCTCATTGTTGATTTGCATTCGTCAAATACAAACACCCTGACAAATACAAATCACTAAATGTTTAGGGGGTTTAAAATTGTCAACACCCTTTTGGTCTGGGGGGGGGGCTTCTCATCTGCGGCCTCCACTACTTTTGGAGGGCTCTCTGGGGGTCCCTAACTCAGATGTCTGAAACCCAAAATTCACCAAGCGTGCTGAGATTGTAAAGAAGCGATTCTGGTGCCTCAAGATTCCTGTTCCCCCTGTTATATAGTGTTCTTTTATGACAAGATGAATCAATAAATTGATTTGTTGGTTCATCAGCGAAAATTCATTGGTTTGTGATTCATCAACCTTGATGAATTACAAATTGCAACACACTGCCATTTTTTCTGATTCATGCCCATCTCTAGTGGAGACCTACCCCAAGTCAGTCTTCCTGTGCTTTCCAGAGCTGGGCTTAAAATGTCCCTTGACGGAAATCAGTAGCTCAACTGTACTTTGACATAGAAGCTATTCTCTGGGTACTTAAATGGGCATCTTTAAACTAAAACATTTTCATCCCTCTTTTTCCTGTATAGGAATAATGCCTGGACGCTACAACCAGGATGTGGGAGGGACAATACCTGTCTTTGCCTTCCTTGGGGCCATGGTCGTCCTGGCGTTCTTCGTGGTGCAGATCAAAGCGAAGAGCCGGCCTAAGAGACGGAAACCCAGAGTAAAACGGCCACAAATCGTACAGCAGGGCCACCCACCAAAGATACCCTCAGTTTGATCTTGGTTGCCAAAGATGATCTTTTCCGGGCTGCTTCAAGGAACTGCATTCAGTAGGAATGAAGATTGATTGTGGCTGGCATTTGATTGACTTAATGCAAGCAATTTTGTCATCTTGTCATTGGTTAATGACAAACAAGAAGTCCGTGGATCATCTTGAGATAGAAATTATTGTTTTCAGTAGCTGAATTCACCAAAGGTTGAATCATTATTTAAGATAATTGATTGGTTGCTCCCTGTCTCAGAAAGGGAGGGAACGGACCTCTTTTTAATTTCTTTTAAACTGACCAAACCTTTTCTTTAGAGGCTATTTTCTATATTTATTTCAGGAATGACTTGGAGCAGGTACTGTTCAAAGCCCAGCGCTCTCTGATCACAGAACCATTATTTCTGAATAGAAGGCCATTTTCTAAGGCTGAAATACTGCAAAGAGAAACAGGACTCCTACCATCCTACTTGAAGGATGTGAGAGAAATGTAACACTCTGAGGAAACCAGGATCATGTTGGTGTAATCCTTCCATTTATTTTTATAAAGCAACTTACCATGATGTTTTTGTAATTTTTTCCGCATGATTTCACCATTGTTGGTGGAGAATCCACCCCCCCCAATAAATAGATTATCAACATTGAACCTGAAGGAAAATACATCATAGAGTTTGGTTTGAACCCTTTAAAAGCTTGATGAAAATGTTTGTAATTCCTTCTAAGTAGGAATTATATTTTCTCAGCCTTTCTTACTCTTTTAAAAATACTTTCATCTACAGACAATAGCAGGCTTCATTTGTAGCTATGTTATATGTTCCTATGAGTAATCCTACAGCGTTTAAGTATATATTACATTCTTTTTTTACAGTGTTAAAATTCTGTTTCCCAAGAGGAAACATGTTCATTTGTTGGAGCAAAACCAATGAATTATTATCCTCAGTTTATACATATTTATGGTGTACGTGATACATGACCATTCTATACATTTCTGCTCTAAAAGACTAACTTTTGTTAGTCTTTTACCATCAGGAGACTCTTTGCCAGGGGGATTAACTTGAGTTTGACCTAAAGGTATTGTCATCTTCTCGTTTATTCCCTCTTGGCTTCAGGTGTAAAGGCTTCTGGTGACACGGTTTATACTGGTTAATGTGGGGGATCCGGATGAAAGAATGTAGACTCGAGTCCAGTTGTCCAACCAGCAGAGCGATGATGTCGCCCCTTGCCATTCGGCACGTTTTATTACATATCATTTACATGCCACCGTATGCACAGCATCAGTGATTGATTACAAGAGAAAGGGTACATCCCAGAGTATGCACAGAATCAGGGATTGGTTACAAGGGAAATGTCACATATGCTGGTTGGCTAGGATTGCCTCATGAGCAAAGCATGCTTTCCCCAGTTATTTATTACCATAACCCATGTCCTTGCTGTTTGCAGATGATGGAGGGTGAGTTAATGAGAAAGATGAGTTAATGAGAAGGAGACAAGGAGACAGGAATAGTTGGAGGAAAGATAAGAATAGGTAAAGGGAAAACAAGAGTAGGTAACTGGAAATGGAAGGCAAACAGGAATTAAGGGTACATTAGCTGAGTAATGAAAAGTGACTAATGCTTTGGCTAAATAGTAAGTAGTAGGTGAATGAAGTTTACCCAAGCTGGCTTGGGGAGATAGCAGGGTCTGCAAACATGTGGATTCAGCAGAGAGTCCCATCAGGAGTGCTTTCACTCTCATGGAATGCGGACTCTGGACTTCCTCCCATGGATCAGACTACTACGGGTTAACAGTTCTACAAAATACACAAGTCTCTTATCCCCGTTACGGGGGTATATTCATTACTTTGTATTAAGTAATACTCAAGCAAAAACAACCCTCCAAGATATATCCTCAGAGTAGGTGGGAGAATTATTTGAGTAAAACCAAAATGTAGAATCAGCAGTGGAGCAACACAAAATGTTGCCTAGTGCAAAGTCACATAAATGCAAGAGCCAAACCGAATCAGATCAATGTCATATCTAGTCTAGCATTTGATCTGGGCCGTGGCCAACAGCTGCTTCCTTTTAGGAAGCCCAGAAATGGGAGGTGAATACAAATGTTCCTCCTGCTCATGTTTGTACAAACTAGTCTACAAGGGCATGCTGCCTTGGATACTGGAGTAATATACCTTGGAATCATGAATAATAATCTTATTGTCAAAGATGCAAGCAACCCATTCAAGGATTTTGATTTTTAAAAGATGTTGCAACAAGGCAGAATCTGTCGTAATTCACTTCTGAAATTTAGGAGTGAAAAAACTTTTCTTTTTTTTTTGCAAAGGTGGAAGTTGTCATTGAAACTGATGGCTAATGTGTTAAAATTGACCAGGAGGAGAATGTGTGTGTGTGTGTGTGTGTGGTTTCTTGTCCTGAAGTGAGCAAGGATTTATATTCCTCTTTCTATACATTTCTGCTCTTGTAGTTCTTGGGATGTTGGCCCCGGTAAATATAATACGTGACTTTGAATCAGTACTAAGAACTACAGAACATTTCCTTTGTGTGACCAGGCCCTTGTTCAGAGATGATGCATTGAAAGTATTGTGTTGATACGCTTCAGAACTTGGGAAGGATCCTGCTTCACATTTATTTATTTATTTATTATTTGTACTTATTAACCACCCGATTTTCCCATAGGGAACTCTGGGCGGTGTACAGCACATCACCGAGGTGACTACCCAACAATCGAACCCCAATACAAAAACAACACAGAAATCATAAATAAATAAAAATAATACAAGCATAATAAAATACACATTCATATAAAATTGCTACACCAATGAGGCCCCAATAGAAAAATAGACCTCACACCACCCAAGAAGGGTAAGATCCGGCAAGGGGAGGGGGGAAAAAACCCATGCCACAGTGTGCTCAGAGGTCCCCAAAGCATTGCCTGAAGAGCCAGGTCTTTAAGGCCATCCTAAAGGCCAGCAACGACTCCACCTGCCTAATCTCAGCTGGCAGCTTGTTCCAATAGGCTGGGCCCACCACCGAAAAGGCCCGGTTCTGGGTCGAATTCCTAAGGGCCTCTCTCGGTGTCGGCACTCTGAGAGAGAGGGAGGACAAAGCTCTGGTTCTGGACGAGGTTAATCTCAGGGGGATCCATTCCGCCAGATAGATAGGTCCCAGGCCATGGAGGGTTTTGTAAACCAAAACCATGACCTTGAACCTTATCCGGGAAGCAACGGGCAACCAGTGCAGGCAAGCCAGGATAGGGGTGATATGGGCATACCTGCTTGCACCCACCACCAGCCTGGCCGCCTCATTCTGCACCCGCTGCAAACGCCGGACAAGGGTCAAGGGCAGCCCCATGTAGAGGGCAGCATGCAGCCATAGCTTAGATATCATCCATCAAGAAGACTATGGACTAGGACAAGTGCCTGGTCCTGTGACAATCAAAGAAGTTAAAACAGAGATTATGAATATGGTAACTCCAGAAGAATTTCTTGAAACGGGGGTGGGTGGGGATTGGTTTAAAATAGGATATGCAGATCTTTTATTAGAGAGTGTAAGGGATGCACAGCTGGGGCAAAAGAAATGCATCACAACCTTCCCATGTATCACAGATGTTTGTGATATATTTCTGATCGAGTTCAGGATCTGAAGTAGATGCACTTTGGAAAAAGAAGACCCTGGAGGTAATGAAACTGTTGACGCTATGTTGGATTGATGTGACTAAAGGCAAGTTCCTTGTAGTATAAGAATGAGGAGATGAACTGAAAGTTTGCCAGTCTCGCATCACTATTTGAAAAAAAAACTCCACAAACATACTTGCAGTACACAGTGTCCAGTCCTGGTTGCTGGACCTCAGAAAAGTAGCAAAAATGGAACAGGGCTGAAAGGGGCAATCATAGTTTGGGTCAAATGCTGAAACCTGGAGGGCTCTTCGAGGGTAAGTGGATGGTGGACTATTCAGACAGATAAAAGGATCTACTGCTTCACACAGGAAGTAGCTGTACTACAGAATTTGTGACCTCATAATGTAAATATGGCTGTCAAGCTGAAAAGTTCTGAAATGTGCCATCTTGTTTAAGAACAAATAATTTAGAAAGGTTCCCCCCCCCATATCTGCATTATAAAATGAATAGTGATGACGCTGAATGAGAAGGAATGATTGATTTGCTGCACCTCATGACTACGTGGTATTGGTGGCCACTGTGGTGCCTTGAAATGTGGTTTAGGACTAGAAGATCACTCAGTTTCACAACCAGGTAAGGATATTAACTTTGATTTCTTGAGTCCTAATCCCATACTTCTAACCATTGCATTTTAGGCTGTCTAGAAGAAGGAATATAATTGGTTTGAATTAAAATGCAAGTGACAAAATAATTTGGATCAGAGCGTTCCACAGCAGTTTGAGACTCTCATTTCTAAGCATGAAAACACCCATCTCTATAATCTCTTAACTTAGACACTCAGGTTGACATGGACCATCTGTCAAAATCATACCATCTTTGGGTGAAATCCCTTTCTTAGCTGAATCCATTTCATGGGGGTCATTACTGAGGAAGGGCATATGTGAAAATAGCAAAACTAGCTGGTGTTTCATTTTCACCTGAGACCATTGACCTCCCCCCCCCCCTTTCCGAGCTGTGTCTCAAACCCTCCGTTTGACAAGATTAGAAATACAGCAGGCAAAGTTTTCCCAACACTGTAAATGTGTCCTGGGGGAAAATGCACACCAAATCTCTGCATGTCACATTCTTTTCTCTTTTTAAATCTTTTTAAAAAAGACACAGGAGCTGCCCCCCCCCCAAATAAATAAATAAAATGAGACACTGAGGGGGAAAAGGTCCCCTTTAAGCTTCATACAGCTAAGCTAACTCTTGAATTGATCCCACATGCTAAGCCTCCACTATATTCACAGGCAGTAATTAACAGGTGAGAATGATTATCTCGTCTTAATCATCCAAACCCAAATCTTGCAGCCTGGCTTCTCTTTATCAAAATTCTACTCAGGTAGTGGTGGACATTTTTCAGAGCTGTAGGATATATATTGTGTTTTCAGTAGAATAGCAGGCTCTATATTATCTATAATGTTTGCACAGATTAGCATGGCTAGTACTTCTACTTGTGCCAAAAGGTTATGCATTGAATTACAGAGTTTCTTGAACCCCCAGAATGAGTCTTCGAAAATGGAGTGCAACCTGCATGGTCCTTCCACACAAAAGTCTGCCCTCAGGTACTCCAAGATTTTTTCTTTTCAGTTGTGTAATTTGTGGTGGTGGGAGAATCCCCTTTGTTACTCGTGTTTATATTGTTGCTCCTTTCTCTTTTTGCTTTCACTTCATGGTGTCCTCATGTTTCCAGTCTGTGCTTCCAGATCAAAGTGTGCTCCAAGAACGTACAAGAAGAAAATTACAATATTTTGGTCGCATAATGCACAATAACAAATGCAATCTGCTGCAGGTTATCCTTCATGGAAAAATAGATAGGAAGCGTGGCCTGGGGTGTAGAACATTCTGACTTAAGCCAGTGGTTTGCAGTGGGCACAGCTTCTCTATATAGAATAGCTATAGATTTAAAAAACAGATGATACTACTGATCACTAGTGTTGTGGGAGGACATGACACTTAAAAGAAGAAGAGTGTATTTGTAGATCTCCAAAAAGATTTATTCCAATACATTTTGATATTATAGTGGCTTCTCTTTCTTTCTTATGGAGGCATATGCAAAAGATGACGGAGCAATCACTGGGGGTGGTGGTGTTTGTGTGGGGGTGGGTGTGTAGATAGAGTACTTTGTAAGATGTCTGATGATTAGGAATTACTGAAGAAACAGGATGGGTGCCTTGATTCTGTTATGAACAGGAGGGATTTCAGAATGGATAGTAACTCAGTTGAGTTGGCCACCTGGGAGTTCTATTCTCTGTTACAGATCCCAGGAAAAAATGCCAACCTTTATACCCCTAGGGAAGATGTATGATCCTAAGAAACCCTCTGAACAACAAGGAAGTGGTGAACAAGTTCTGAATATTTTATGCCTGGCAATGACTGTCATTGTCATTAAGTCAGAGTTGTCTCGATGGCATATTACATTTATTATAATGAGTCATGCTAGCTATACCTGCTGAAATATCCTCAAGTCACATCAGACTTAAAGGAGGATTGTACTGTAGGAGTAGAAGGTCCACTGAACCTGGCACTTGGCCATCCTCCCAACTTTTCTCAAAATAAACCAAAAACTCACTGCAAAGATCCGGCTCATCTATGGAGCATTCTAGCAACCAATCAAGAGATATTATCTCTCTCTTAACCACAAATGTAATGGTTTCTGTAGGTATCTGCAATTCTTTAAGTGCACACCACTTGGTTTGCATTTTAGAAAGGTGTGTTAGAAGAGTTTTCGATGTATTACAAATATGAGCATGCTATTGAATATATAGACCCTTCCTTGAGTGCATTAGAGTCCAGAATAGACATGGGCACGACTTGGCGAAATTCTCGTTTCCGTTTCCATTCCTCGTTTCCGTTACGCAACGGAAACGGTAACGACAATTAAGCCGTCAGAACTCAAACTCGAACCAATAAAAGAAAAATTGGGTCTGATTTGTCGTTGTCATTCATGGCATCGCGGCGATTGCGCGATGTCAAGCGGCACAGAAAAAAAGTTTTAAAAAAAAAACCGATTCCCAGCCAAAAAAGCAGGCAAAAATATGCCTGCCTGAGTGAGGACACCTACCAGAGGGGTGGTTTCTGGGGGGGGGGTCCCGGCCTCCCCGGCCTCTCCTGTCCTGGGCTGCTCTGGTGGGGGGCATCCTCGTCGTCTCGCCATGCCATGCGGTGCAGGGGGATCCAAAATGGCGACCGCAATATTTTTTTTGAAATCGTGGTCCAAAAACCCACCAAAGCACCACACAGAAACATGTGAAAATTAGGTATTTTAACTGCCTGAATTTTTACAGTAGCAGCAGTGGGTTTTTCTTGCAATAAACGTCTGTCTCCAATCCCATTGATTTTATTTTATTTTATTTTTATTTTTATTTTTTTACACCTGTGCACGCGCAATGATCGGCTGGCCATGGGATGGGACCATGCAAATTTTTGGAGCCATTCCACCAATCGCATGGCCACTTGGCCAGGTTTTGACTGAGACTTCTGGGATGTGCCAGTTGGGCATAAAAAGCCCACTAACCCTAGCCCTAACCCTAACCCTAACCCATACGCCAGTATACTGTCCTTCTTAGTGGGTCAGAGGCACCCGGAGGTGCAGCCCACTAACTCACCCTAACCTTACCCGTAACCCTAAGCCTAGCCCTTGCCCTAACCCCAACCCTAAGCCAGATCTGTACTCACATTGCACTACACGCAAGTGCACTTCCCTTCTTAGTGAGCCATAGGGCGCCCAGCAGAGGCATTCTTCTCTCACCTCGCTCACCAGTCCAAAGTTCCAAAAAACTCCAAATCCGTACGCCAGTATGCTGTCCTTCTTAGTGAGTCAGTGTAGAGGCACCCAAAAGAGAGGTGCCTCTGCCAGTACCACTTGGTATGCAATGGCTACATGGTCACGTACCCTTCCTTTTTCCTTTGTAGCGGGCCAGAGGAGGCATCTACCCCAGAGAGGTGCCTCCAGGAGCCCGCTAAATGCCTTCCCTTCGTAGCGGGCCAGAGGAGGCACCCACCCCAGAGAGGTGCCTCCAGGAGCCCGCTACCCTACCCCCCCAAACCAGTACTAATGACAGATGACAAACGAAATGACAAATTTTTGAAAAATTTCGCGACAAACGGAAACAAGCCGAAACGGGCCAGCTCCGACACACGACAACTCGAAACGTCATTTTTCCTGGTCGTGCCCATCTCTAGTCCAGAAACAGATTTCCAGCTGCAAAGTGGATCTTTTTCTGTCCTCAGTCTCAGAGGTGTTGATTAGAGAAATCTATGACCAAAAGTGAATTTCTCACATTTTCCTACCTAGAGCAGCTTCCCCCTCCTAATGCTACTCTACCCCCACCTCAAGTGTTGATAAAACGTGTGATGACATTTCCCCAAACCCACCCACTCTTTTTTTGGAATTGGGCCATCCTCTTGAGCAGCCTCCAAAACAGTTTGATGAAAAGAAGCAACTTTTCTGCCCCTGACTTCGAGTTCTCAGCTCTGGGAAGGATAGAGGAGCTAAGCTAATTGAGCATTTGGTTAGCAAACAGATGCAGCTGGTGGATGTTAACTTATAAGTATAGCTGAGTGTCTAGAAGCAGAACAGGGAGGCAGAAAAAGGAAGGCGTGGCTAAAGCAAAAAGGGAGAGATTAGGTTGATCAAGGGGAGGGGGGTGTATTCTGGGAGAGGGGCAAAAATTAATATCACCACCCCTCCAAGCGCGAACTTCTCATGTGCCACGTTCTGCTCGGACTGGTCCTGGCGAGCTACTCTTCTCTTGGCATTGCTGCAGAGATAGGGCTTCTTAGCAGCTTCAGAGGCATCGCCATGGGTATGGTTGCACCTTTTTTTATCATCTGTTTGAATGCAGCTGTTGCATAATGCTGGGCTTCTCTTCCTGCCCTCTTTGTGTGCACTTGGGAAAGAAAAAAAACATGTTGATGGGGGTGCAAGCCTGGATTCTGGAGTTTGTGGGAACGTGTTAGCCTACAAGAGTGGTGTGTATGTATGTGTGTGTGTGAAGGAGGAAACAGAAGCTTAAGTCTTTTCTTAGATTGGCACAGCCAGGCTCGTGGTTGATTCTGGCCAATGGAATCCAGGTTGTTTCTTCTTCAAGCTCTGTTGTTTATTGCTTGGAGGGAAAACCAGCTACAACCCTAGGCCAGTTATAGGGTGGATTCACCAATGTGTGATCATTGTACAACAATGGCCATTGTGAAGATATATTGTTTTAAAGGTGCTGTACATCAGAGACTATGACAGCTTTGCTAGGGAGGTTTATATCCATTCTTCTCAACATGCGAGCCATATATTGAGGTGTTTCAGCATGTGTGAAGTTGCTTCATCAAGACAGACAGATGGAAATACTCTCCTTGGGGAAAACGTCTCTTCCTTGTTTTCATTGATTTTTGTCCCAGTTGTGGTTGTGGCTTTTGCTTGTACACAAGATACACTCTTGGTGTAAAACATGGAGTGGAAGTAAGGCAGGCCTGCTACATTTTGCTGCCTAAGGCCAAATCCTAAGCATTGCCCCTGCTCATACCCTGAGCCTAACTTTGTAGCTTTGGAGGCGGCATCTTTCTCTCATGTTGGCGATGAGATCATGCATGGTCATGCTGGGCTTCCTTGTTTTACACACAACTCTTCAGGAGCCAGGCCCATTGTTGCACTGCCATTCTAAGGAGATGAAATAGAATACTAGTTTTAGATTCGTGGTGCTGGCCATAGCCTTTAAAGCAGGGGTGGGGAAACTTTGGCCCTCCAAACCATGAGGGAGATGTGTAATCTCCAGGCTTAAAACCGGGGTCCTTCAAGGGCCAGATGCAGGGGAGTGGGATCAGGAGACAGATATCTAGTCTCATGCGCTCCCAGATGCATCTGGTGGGGCCACTGTGAGATACAGGAAGCTGGACTAGATGGGCCTTTGGCCTGATCCAGCATGGCTCTTCTTATGGTCTTATGGTCTTATGTTCTTATGTTGAATGTTTTGGACGGCAACTCCCAGAATTCTGAGCCTAAGTGGCCAGTGTTAG
Source organism: Phrynocephalus versicolor (assembly GCA_023846285.1). Taxonomy (NCBI): domain Eukaryota; kingdom Metazoa; phylum Chordata; class Lepidosauria; order Squamata; family Agamidae; genus Phrynocephalus; species Phrynocephalus versicolor. Next base: position 4,186,752 of record JAHTLZ010000065.1, read on the forward strand.
AGGACTGTAGAAGTTGTGGTGCAAAACAGTGGGAGGGCTGAAGTTTCCCTACCCAGCTTTAAAGCCTTAAATGATTCAGGATCGAGTTTCCTGGCAGATCCTATATGCTCTGGAAGCCCTGGGCTGTTGACAACGAGTGAGACCTGCTCATTGGCACAGGCTGGATACAGGGCCTTTTCAGTGGTGACCCTTCTCACTGGAATTTCAAGGGTCATGCACCTCAACTCTTCATTTCTAGTTTTCAAGACAGTCTTAACTACTCCCCTGTCCCCTGTCCGTTTGTGGTCATTTGTTACTATTTTTAATTTTGATATTTTTTAACATTGATGTGTATACATTAATACTGCCATGATTGAAAGTTGTGTAAGGTCTATGAGTTTTTTAAAGTTTCGTCAGGTCAGTGTGATTTGCAAAGCAGGTTTTTGAGGAAGTCTGTATTCTACCTTCTGCAGTTAAACCATGGATTTAATTGCTTGCTGGTAGCCACTCAGTGTTGTAATAGTGCGGAGAGAAGGGTTAACAGGTTGTCTGAAGGGTCGTGGTGGCTCAGCAGTCTAGAGCACTGAAAACTGTTGGCTGCAAGGTCAGCAGCTCAGTGGTTCGAATCCTGGGTGCTATGCAGCGGAGTGAGCTTCCTCTGTTAACCCCAGCTCCTGCCAACCTAACAATTCAAAAGCATGTAAATGCAAGTACAGTGGTACCTTGTATAAAGGAATTAATTCGCTCGAAATGAAATTATGTTAAGCAAATTTTCCTTTATACAAATTCCCCATAGGAATGCATTGAAAATGGAGTAATCCCATTTTTATGTTGTACGGATTCTCCCCATAGGCAATTATGTTAAGCAAATTTCCCCTATCTCCAGAATTTTTCATGTTGTACAGATTTTATGTTATACAAGCTGTTTGTTATACAAAGGTCCACTGTACATGAATAGGCACTGCTGTAAAAAGCGGGATTTTTGCAGCAGTGCCTATTTACTGATGGGATCCATTGGTAAAGAAAGGCACATATTTAGTAGAGTGTGTGCTTGGTTTATGACAGATGCCAAGTTCAGTTCCTGTGTTCAACCCTAGGATGGTGTACGCAAGATGGTTTGACCCAGAATTATCCAGCTTTGCATGGCCGAAATCGTGCCAACTGAAGTTTACCTATTGGAATAAATGGGACTTGTTCATCAACCCTAATATACATGTTATTGATTTCATTGGGTTCGGTCTAGTTGGACTTAATACTAATAAGGATTATCTGTTGATTTCAATTCATGGCAACTTCTTTAAAGGTTTTCTTGGTGCAGTTTCCTCAGAATTGGCTTACTGTTTCCTTCTTTTGGGCTGGTGCAGCTTGTCCAAGGCTACAGAGGCTGTCTGCTCTCCCTGAAGGCTTGGTGGGGAATCAAACACCTGACCGTCAGTGCCAGAGTCAGCCTCTTTGGATAGGCAGGGAGTCTAGCATTTCACACTGGTCTTGGTCTGGCACTCTTGGATGACAACAATCATCTTTCAACAGTTGCTATTAACAACCACAGATAACAAGAGCAGCGGGTGACTAAATTTAACCACCTCATATCTTTCAGAATAAAATCAAGGCATTATCAACCAAGTCCCAGTTTACCTCTCTGACATGTTGAAGGCCATGTACCGAGTAACCATGGAGACAGGCTACCGTTCAAAATCTTATGACTGAAGTGGCTGTTCTCTCCCACCCATCATCACCCCAATTAGGCATACTATTTCTTTGCTACAGGTGATGAATCTAAACTTTCCGAACATGATGCAAATTACAGAAATGGAACCAATTTACTTTGGGTAATCAAAGGCAGGACATGAGCCTATTTAGGACTGGGGGTTGACCAATGTCAGGAATTAACCTTGAGATTCAAGGCGGAGGGTAGTGGTCTATCCTCTATATCCAAGGCTTTGGATTTGGTATCTCAAGGGATTTGAATTGTCCTGGTTTTAGGAAGATGTGCCACTTAGACATGTTCAGAAGCACTCTTTCCCACCATTATTTTGCATACTCTAGAGTTGCTACAGCAGCTTTAAAGTTCACGACTGAGCCTTATAGATGGACCAAATCTGTCCATCTATAAGCTTGGTGTTTGTGATATCACAAAGGTTTTGTGCCCTACAACAAGATAAGGGCTGGCATATAAATTTTAGGCTTTGGCCCTAAAATCTTAAGGACTGCTCATCTGGAAACATTATTTAAGGAAGCTTAAATCACCCGAGCAAAAGGAATCACATGTGCCTATTTTTCTGGACTGGATGCACTCTTTAAGAAAATGGTTAATGCATAATTGTGAGAGCTAAAAACAATATATTCTCTATTGTAATAGAGAGAGATTAATGTCTCAGAGCTTGGAAAAAGTTGTTTTTTCAGACTACATCTTCCAGAACATAGGAGTTACATAGGTCAGAAAGCAAAATTTCCAAAGTCTGTAGTAGTTGGAATGGAACTGAGCAAACTTACAAGCTGGAGGTTTTATGTTTTCTTGTGAAATAATGGCATATCTAGAGAGAGTGCTGGAATCTTCCCTGTCTAGGGAGGCATAAGTGTGTGCCCTTCCCCTCTCACCTGAAGTCAAGGCAAATGGCACCCAGGCAGGAAAACAATTCTGTTGTGGGAAGACAGAGAATCTCCATACCTCAAAATGCAGCAACACCAAACTGGATATAACAGCAGCTGACTGATCTTTCATGATCATCTGTAATTTGCTTTCTTGCAGCACCTGCCCACCACTACGGCCATCCCTAAATAGCCATCAGTGGTTCTCAAACTGGGTGCCATGAGCATATGCCAGGGGTGTGGTGGCAATAATATTTAATTAACTGATTTTCCCATAAACATAAAAGAAATAATGAAAAATTCACCCAAACAGTTTCATTCACTGCATTAAAGAGAACTGAACATTAAATTTGCAGTTAGTATTCAAACCGTTTTAAGGGTAGCTGTGCTGCAAATTTGTTTTAGCCGGACAAGTGTGCCATGGTGAAAAAAGTTAGCGAACCATTGATCTAAATCATGTAAATAGAATAAATTAATTAAGAAATTCATTTGCCTGTGCATCCACCCACTTCCACATGATGGAAAGCTGTGAAGAGCTCAGTTGTGTAAGCAAGCTCCATCCATGCATAGCCAGTCTGGTCACTGCATGCTCTAATTCGGTGGTGGCCAAACTTTGGGCCTCCAGATGTTTTGGGCCACAACTCCTACAGTCGTTTGTCATTGGCAATGCAGGCTTGGAATTCTGGGAATTGTGGTCCAAAACATCTGGAGGGCTGAAGTTTGGACACCCCTGCTCTAATTGCTCCGTTTTATGAGTTTTATGCCTCCGAGCAGCCCAGCATGGAAGCTGAGTGTGTGCGCCTAGAGCTCTGTAGAAGCCAACAAGTTGGAACCCAACTTGATAGCGACCTCAGTAGGGCTTTCAAAGTTAACTGTTTAGGTTCTGTCTTGAAGGCACAGGTGCTAGGTTACAGAACACTGATCTCCATTTTGGACCTGTATTTCTCTCTAGTGAAGAGGCCATAAGGATGCTGGGAATATTTTGGTTTTTTTTAAAAAAAATTCCTTCCAAATCAGCAGCACTGTTGAATAGACAGAACGTTTTTGAAGTACAAGGCAGGGAATGGGCAGCTGCCTACAGAGGCAGGAAGGGCCAGCCAGGTTCAGACCAAGCATGAAACACCCACCTCTCTTCGGGATAGGTGAAGTAAGATCCCAAGATGGAAGCTGCGGCCTTGTCCTCCTTTTTGTGAGTGCGGAGAATAGTAATTCTTTGTTCAGATAACAGAAGCGATTTGAGTTTGTTCCAATCAGTTTGACATCACTTTTTGGCCTGCCTCCCACTATTGTGATCACATGATGAGAAGCAAAGGGACACTCCTGTGGATATAAGTTCCTCCCAACCATACACTCTGAACATCTTTTGTGTACTTATTTGTTGTTTAAAGCAGGGGTGTCCAAACTTTTTGCAAGGAAGGCCAGATTTGGTGAGGTCAAAATGTGTGGGGGCTGACCATTCAGCCACATTCCCCCCCCCCCCAGCCAGGCATTGGACAAGTCTCTATAACATGCAAAGAGGTAGGGAGGACGCTGCAGCAATGGAGCCAGGGGGCAGGTAGGCTGGGAAGGTGGCTGGGTGGTGGTGGACGGAGGCAGGGAGGGCAGGCAAAACATAAAACTGCAAGCTGATGCCTCCATCAGGTATGGGGAAGAGCCAGCTGGTGGGGATGCAAGACAGGCTGAGCTGGCAGGGAGAAGAGGCCGCGGGCCACTCCAAATTTGTAAACAGGCTGCATTTGGCTCCTGGGCCTGACTTTAGAAGTGCCTGGTTTAAAGGTTCCACCTGAACCAGTTTTGCTACGGCACTTAGGAAAACAATTATGAGAGAAAGAGAGATAGAAATGGACAATTGCCACTTCTTTGCATCTTGTTCATGCAGCTTCTGCGGTTGCAGCTCACCCCGCTCTGCCCCTGCTGATTGCTGTAAATCTAGATGGTCACAATGGTTTCACCCAGGGACATGCGATTTCCATGGGCCTGAATCACAGCAGATCCACCTATATATTCTCCACTGTGTAATTGCACCTGACATGGTATCTCTTAGGAAAATGGTCAGCCTAGAAGTTTAAGTATCCAGTTTTAAAAATTATTATTCCTCCATAACCCCTTAACTTCATTTCCCTGATATTATTTGTTTCAGCTACATACTTTGGGAACGGCACCCACAAACCTTTCTTCTTGTCTCTGTGAGTGAACAACAAGGGGATGCAGAAATCTTTGCTGCCGTTCTTTTGGGGAATCACCTAATATTCCAATTGCTAAATCTCAGTCTTCATTCTTTCCAACAATTTAATTCTGTTTTTTGTTTTAAAGTGAGAGAGGCGGTGCTAGTAGCTGTTGTAGATTGAGAAAAGTAAAACCAATGTTTTTTCCTACAACCCACCCACAAAATAAAGTGTCATCGTTTGGTGGGATTCTCCTCCACCTTTGTCCTCCCTCCCTTGACCTTGACAACCCATGGTGAACTTTGATGGAAAATGGGTTAAGAAACTGGCATCGTAACCTATTTTCCATCTAGGTTGACCATGGGTTGTCAAGGTCAAGGGACCTGCCAAAGATTACCACGGCAATTTATTGGCTCGGCCAGGATCACAGCAGAGGTTAAATAGCTTAACGGAGGCAAAAGATATTTGATGAAATAATCTCTAAATTGGCCTGACATCTCACATACCAACTTCTCTTTGGTGCAATTAGAAATAGCAGAAATGGAGGAGGGGGGACCGAGAAAGAGCTTTCCCTCTTGAGAGCAAAGCCGAAAGTCTTGGCTTTGGTCTTCCCTTCATCTGGGAAATAATTCTACAGTTGGAAGATTTGCCCATAGCTGGAAATAATGATGTGTGTCATCCTGGTCTTCTTTTAGAAAGGTAGTTATGTTGCAAGCTCCATCGACTTTAGCCACTCATTTGGATCAGAATTAGTGGGTCACTCATGAGTGATTGAGAACTTAGAGGTGCAATGGACTCGCACAGGTCCAAATCACTTTTTAGAAATACCAGTGTTAGTAGAAGCTCAGGTTTGGACTGCAGAGAACTGAGTTTGAGTCTCCTCCTGAGCCACAGAGATCAACCGGGGACACCTCAGGGCAGGTCACATTCTTTCTCTGTTTGGTAGGACACTTTCAGGTAACACAGTCTGTTTATACCCTCCTCTGTTTAAGCCCCTTGGTTGCCAGGCAAAAAGACTTGAGTAGGGATGAACAATCTAGAAAGTGTAGGCAGTGGGAATAGATGGAATCAGGGAAGATAATCCTAATAGACTGGGAGGAATAATGGCCCAGTTTGGATGCCAAGTACACTCCTGCAGAGATTTTGGCTTGCTCTCCTAGAATTCCTAACCATAAGCCATGCTAGCTGAGATGAGAAAGAACGGAAAGCAAATGGCTGGAGGAAAACCTTCATAAGTGTCATGCAGCACTGCCTGGATACGTTTGCTCTTTTCTACTGGTTCAGAGCCTCGTGGTGCAGTGGTTAAATGCCTGTACTGCAGGTAAAACTGTGCTTACGACCTGGGGTTCAATCCCAGGTAGCAGGTTCAAGGTTGCCTCAGCCTTCCATCCTTCCAAGGTTGGTAAAATGAGTACCCAGCTTGCTGGGGGTGGGGTGGGGGCAATGTGTTGCCTGCATACTGTAATTAAAAAACTGTAAACCTCCCAGATACTACTTGAAGTAGTATGGGGCGGTATATAAGCAGAACACTTTGCTTTGCTTTTGGTTTGTTGGAAGGACTGTTTCAAGTAATTGTGTATGGCTTCCAAATCAGAAACTGTGGACAATGTTGACATTCTCACATACATCCATGCATACATACATGCACCATCTCTCTCCTTGAAAAGATCCCAAGGTGACTTAGATCAGTAGAAGACAATATTTAAAAGCTAAAAACGGAAAGTGTTCAAATGCTACAGAAGAGTCAGACAAAAACCACATTGGTTAAAGAAGTCTGAGGTGCAAGAGAATGTGAAACACAGTGCTTCAATTAAAAATTCCTTTCACACAGACAGTCTCTAAGGGGAAGCCAGTCTGAAAGCAAAGGTCTTTAGATGACTTGGTCTTTGTGTCACCTAGTGGCTGACCATTGGCTGTACTAGCTGGGACTTATGGGATTTGTAGTCTAGATAAACATGGAAAGCGCCTGGTTGTACACATCTTGTTTACCCAAAGAAGCAGGAAACCAAGCTAGCAGTGACAGGTTGGCTACTTTCCAACCAGGATTTAGTAAAACTTCAAACCATGGTTTGTTTGTGTGCCAACCAGAGCACAGGAACCTGGAGGAAGCACATTACTGTTAAAAGGGGAGCAAATGTAGGCTTATTTCTTCTGCACATTGTTCTTATTCTGCAGCCTGATAATGTGTGTGGCTGACTATGTTATATGCAAGTTTTAATTAAATTAAGCAATATGTCTGTGAAGATTCTCAGTCATCCAGGTGAGTTTATCTGGAAGTTGAGTCATGGCTACTGGACTTGTTTTTGAGAGATAGAAATGTTTCATTCTATCTCTCAAAAAAGAAGTCCAGTAGCCATGACTCAACTTCCAGATAAATTAAGCAATGAAAGAAAGAAACCAGTTTCAGAGCAGTGAACCATATAGCTTAATATGATGATGAGCTTTAGCTACCCCTAACTTTAGCCATGGTGAAGCTGTTGCCTCCAAGGATAGGGTATGGAAGGGTGGCAGAAAGCAGCTAAAGGGGAGAAACGTGTGCTACACATGTGCCCCTGATCTGTTAGGCTGCTTTTACTCCTTCAGAAGCAATAGAGGAACGACCATCCTCACCAGTGATAAAGGAAGGCTTAATTGCTCTCAGTCTAATTTCTTTTTGTGCATGCAATATGGAGTGGGTGGGATAGTGAGTTTGATTAGTGGGGCAAATCAAACTCCACTCCAGATTTTAATCTGAACCTATAAGATGCACTGAACTATGCCTACTATGTCACAGAGCAAGTTCAGCACCACGGACAGCTTCATTAAATTTCACAGTAAAACCTGGCTGGGATTTACCATTCCTACAAAACTAGAATCTGTGGTTGCCTCCATGTCCATTACCATAGCCTGCCTTGTGCTGTTTGCATAGATATGTGATTGCTTGTCTTTTACAATTGTCATTTCTAAATAGCTCATGTTACATTTACTAATTACTGCAATGTTATTTCCGCTTCTCCTTTAAAATGCAGGATCCCAGCCTCCTTCAAAAATTGGGGGCGGAGGGAGTGGATATTTTAACCAGCAAAATACCAAGGACTATGAACATCTCACAAATTATCGTCACATGTAAACATCTGCTGTATAGTCCACACTGGACTGTAATGTACAGGTACATTATGTGAAAACACTTTGGTAATTTCAAACACAGATATTTAAAATAAAAAGTATGACAACAGCAACAGCAGGCACGCCAGAAAAAAAGAATTAGAGAAATCAGTTCTGAATTGAAGAGACAGTGTTCAGTAAATATCCTCTTGTCTGATGCCTTCCATTTCCAGATTTACCCATGGTTTCTACTTCTGGAATCATGCACTTGTGGCTTTTTAAAAAATTCATCCTTGTTTGGAACATATCCTGGCTTCATTCCAGGGGATTTTTGGCTTGCGAGAGAGTACGTGTACACATGGGAAGCTGTCTTGTTAGGCCTAATTAGAAAAAGGGATTTTAAAAGTAATAGTGAAACTGCCAAGTTCATCCTGCCCTTATAAAAATCAATAGTGTGACTCCACATGGGCAACTGTGCACAGTTCATACAGGTGGAAATTGTGCAGAAATGGGAAAATCAAAATGTAGAGGTTTGCAGTGACACGTCTTCCATCTGGAAAAGTCCTAGCCTTTGGGACTGATTAGTTTAGAATTAAGAAGACACACAAGGGGATGGAATTATATAATAATAATTATGATTACTATAACTGCATGTGATAATTTTAACACTAAAGGCTCCAAATTGCTTCTACAGCTCAGGAAGGTGTTTCTTCTATGTTTATTTAGCTAGGATATGAATCTTTCCTGATTGGCTTCTATGCATAAGAAGCACCAGAGATGCATTTTCAAAGCACGTTTTTTCTCTTAGGTCTAAATCCAGTTGCTCTTCTCAGACCGTGGGGAAAAACTAGCTATTAGTAATTTATTTACTAAAATAAGTCAACTTTGATCAACAAGTAATGGAATTAGTTAAAATAATCACTTTAACTCCTGTGTTACTGCTATTCATTCATTCATTCATTCATTCATTCATTCATTCATTCATTCATTCATTCCATTTTTACCTCACCTGGCTAGCCAAAATATCACTCTGGATGGCTATGCAACAAGACACATTTAATTATTTTTGAAATACACTTTTAAAGGGAGTTTTAAAGTTTTAAAAAGACCTTTACACAGGAAATGTTTTCGGTGTATGACCTTTTTTATTCCTAGACAAAGGTTTTGAACTTTATATACACATCCCAGAGGCAGTATCGGAATTTGCTCCTGTGGTGGGGGAACCAAAGGGTATTTTGCTGTATATCTGTGGCCTCACTAATAAGGTGAAAAAACTAGTTCTGAATAACTTAGCCATTTGGCACTGTAATGACGATACAGCTTACCTGGCTGTTGAGAAGTAACACATTCCTTTTAAAAGGAGGATTCTCTCTTGATGCTAGCTAGAATTTTATTTATTTATTTATTTATTTATTTATTTTTACAACTTATATGCCACCCACTACCCAAAGGTCTCTGGGCGGCTTACAATAAAAGAAAACAGTTAAAACATCAAATATCAATAAATAATTAAAGCAATAATAAAAACCTTACACTAAAATCATTACACTAAAATTGCCATCAGAGGACCCACAGTCTATGCTGTATCAATTAAAAAACTTCTGGAACAGGAAGGTTTTTACCTGGCGCCAAAATGTCATCAATATTGGTGCCAGGCGGATTTCACTTGGGAGGGCATTCCATAGCTTGGGGGAAGCTGCCGAGAAGACCCTGTGTCTGCACGCCATCCCTTTCACCTCCTTGAGGGATGGCTCTTTCAAGAGGGCCACCTGGCTCGATTTTAATTGCCGGGTAGGTTCATATGGAAGGAGGCAGTCCTTCAGGTATCTAGGTCCTAAACCAGGCCTGCCCAAACTTTGGCCGTCCAGATGTTTTGGACTGCAACTCCCACAGTCCTTTGCCATTGGCAATCATTCTGGGAGCTGTAGTCCAAAACATCAGGAGGGCCGAAGTTTGGGCAGGCCTGTCCTAAACCAAAAGAATTGATCATTTGAATCAGTTGCTGGGTGGAGCTTTGACGCTTACTGTAGGTAAATCACCTTCATTCAATGACTCTGACTTGAGCAGTTGGGATTGAAGTCTTTGCTGATGATGCATTTCTTCTTTTCTGGCATCACTGCACACCTTTCTCTGAAACACTGGCATCAGAGGAAGGGCTGAAAAATTTCCTCTTCCGTTCTCATGTGTGTTCAAGGGTCTAATGGACGTTCTCTTTGTGCTTATAATGAAACGTTAGAGCCTTTGAAAGCCAGAGTAAAAATATATCAAAGTGTGGCAGCCTCTCCTGGGGCTTTCTGATTGGCTGCGTATTCCTCTTACAACCCAAAGACTAATTCCTAAAATGCTCCAGCCAGTCCTGTCTGCATTCCATTGAGGGCTGCTCATGGTGAAGGGGACACTTGGAAGCATTTGGAACAACCGAGCCTAGAAAGATATAATTGGGATGACAGGCACAATTAGCCATTCATAATTCCTCGTAGCAGCTGATTAAAGTCTCTTTATCCTGCTTACCAAGATCAAAAGGTCACATGGTTGGGAAATAAAAAATGAATTAAGAGAGTTGAGCTCTTCGTCTGGTATATCCTTTAACAGAAAAAGCCGGCTGTTGAGTTATGCAATGTTGAGTCCTCCTCCTTCTTTTTAAATTCTAGATGAAATGAATATAGAATAGCTTCCAGCATCATCTTCTGCAGACATTGGTGGGTTTTCAGAATTCACATGAATTAGAAGAACTGACAGGGGTCTGTATAGATTTCCCCGGCCAGACTTTGGGGGACTTTGGTTAAACAGCCACAACAAAACTTGCACTCACTTTCAGCTGTGACATAATGCTTTCAAAGATAATGGAGACAGAGAGCTGTGCATTGCGGGCACCCTGTATGGACCTTAACAGGCAGGGAGACTGCCCAATCTAGTATGCCTTCCTGTTCACATAGAAATCTGTGTCTCGCAACTATTTCATCTCCTACCATCATGTCCCAGAGAAACCTTTATTTCATCACAGGGAATGTGGTTACATTTCCCAGGCATCTGGGTGGGGAAGTTTCTTCGGGCTTCTGGGGGATGTAGTCCAAGAAACCTAAAACAATTCCCGCCTACTAGAATAGGAGCTTCCTCTTTCATATCTGCTCTGGAAATGCCGCTCCCCACCCTTGACCTAGGCACCCTTGCAAGTAGCTAGTCAAGAGCCAGCATCAGCCATATTAGCCACTAGAGGACCTGCACCAGATGAGGGAGAAAGAGGCAGCTTTCAGTCTTCACTCTTCTTCTCTGGCTGCAAATGTGGCTTGTGCTTTCTTTAAAAAAAAAAAAATTGAATCGGATAATGCAAAGCACCAGACAAGGAAGCAGGACTGAATTCAAGAGCTTCCTACATGTCTTAAAAGCAGGCAACAGGCAGTTGCATTGAATCATGCATGCACAGAAAGCCTTCAAAATAGCCTTGGCCACATTGCTTATTTTCTGATCTACCTGGAAATTATAAATGAAATTCTCATCTGCCTTGCTCAGCCTCTGGGTCAAACCTTCTCGTGTGTCATGTTTGGTTTGGGCATCATACATGTTATTGAACTCAGATTCTTCTTTCCGGTTCCATCACAGCTTCTCTGGGTCATGTTATTGACGGTCATCTTAGTGTATTGGGAAAGATCTAGTTTTGAAGCCATGCTGGGCCCATTTCCTCTTACTTTGAGGATCTTCTTCAAGGATCTTGAGGGTTGAGGCTGGATGCTGAAGTCTTCTGGGACATGGCCTTTCTCTCCACCCCGCCTCCCTCACCTGCACCTTGTGGGAACACTTGAAAGGGCCTTCTCAGTGGCTGCACCCAGACTCTGGGACTCCCTCCCACTAGAGGCCAGGACTGTCCCATCTCTGCTGTCTTCTCGGAAACAGGCCAAGAGAGCTTTCTCTTCAAGCAAGCTTTCCCTGAATGATGGACTACCTACTGAGTCTTTTATATGAATCTACCATATATGGCTACATAGACTTTGTGTTTATAACCACTTATAACTTTGTGTATACATATCTCTCCTTGCGTGATTACATTGACACTATATTATCAATTGTTAGCTTCAATGTTGCCTTAAGGTAAAAGTTTCCCACACGCATGCATGCTAGTCGTGTCCGACTCTAGGGGTGGTGCTCATCTCCATATTCAAGCCGAAAGAGCCAGTGTTGTGCAAATCCGTGGTCATGTGGCCGGCATAGCTACATGGAAACACTGTTTTAACTTCCTGCTTTTTACGGCGGTTCCTATTTATCTACTTGCATTTACATGGTTTCAAACTGCTAGGTTGGCAGGAGCTGGGGTTATCAGCGGGAGCAGGGCCAGCGCTAGGTTTTTTTGCACCCTAAGCGAGGGGCGGCTGGGTGGGGTGGGCGGCGGGCAGGCAGGGGCGGGGTGGTTGTGAGTGGTGGCGGGGGGGCGGCAGGTGGGCGGCAAATGATGAGGGACGGCAACGGGCATGGGGGGTGGCGATGGGGGTGGGGGCGGCGGACGGACAGCAGCGGGGGGACGGACGGCAGTGGCCAGCAGTGGTGGGGGGTGGCAGGCTAGCCAGTGCCCCCTCTCCATTTTGGCACCCTAGGCAACTGCCTAGTTCGCCTTAATGGACGTGCCGGCCCTGAGCAGGCGCTCAGTCCGCTGCATGGCTCCTGGGATTCGAACTGCCGAGCTGCTGACTTTGCAGCCAACAGTTTTCGGAGCCTTAGTCCACTGAGCCACCACACCCCTTATAATGCTGTAAGATACCCCTCAATTCCCTGTTTCTCAAACTGATTGTGTCTTAATTGTAATGGACTTTACAGTCTCTCCTTACTGTAAGCCACCTTGGGTCCTTCTCCACGGAGAAAGGTGGGGTAAAAATGCTCAAAATAAAATAAAATAAAATAAATGAATGGCTTAAGCAGGATTGGAAGGAACTACCTCAACTCATAAGTGGCAGGAGGACAGGAAGAATGAGCTTTGGAACACGGCCAAATTCCCCTGTCTCCTAGAAGGTGCAAGAGACCTTCTCGAACTAAATAATTTGGGGATGTGCAGTGAAGATGAGGAGCCACAAATATAGCCCACCCTAATAATTAATTATACAGTACTTCTTATGGCTCTGTTTTCTTTTTTAAGTGGGAAAGAAATGGAAATACATACATCTTGGTAATATCCAACGTAAGAAAATCAACATTACTACACTTTTTTGTTCCGCATTATCTAAATCTGTACATATCTTTCAATGGTACGCATGTTTAGCTCTTCACATTTTGAACACAATTTATTTCTTATTTTATTTCTTCAAAATGCATTGCAGGGTCTCAAGAATGTTCAGATATTGGAGACAAGGCATTCCTAATTTATCCTTGTCTCTCTTCCAAATTGATTCTTTTTGTTTTATAAATTGCAGCAAGGCACTCTAGCCAGAATAACTTGTGTCTGGGCTGGCTAATAGAACGAAAAATTTTCCCAGCAAGAGTGCTGGATGCAGGTATCCTCTGTTTACTGAATAAGATCTATGTAATTTGTTGAAATATTTCACCTTGAATGTGGGTCCCTACCAGCATGAGGTACAGAAATGGGTTCAAAATGGGGATGTCCTGCATCATTTAAAAGTGTGGTGAGTCCATTTTGGCCTTCTCTGCCTTTGTAGCTGATCACACTGGCTTTGTTTGCAAACATCTTCCTGCAGAATCTGCAGCCCCCTTGCGACTATCCTGGTGCCTAATTTTAACCTTTTCAACTGAACCTGCTAATTAAATTAAGCAACCATCAGGGAGGAAAAAATGCCTTCTGTACTGTGTGTGTGATATCGTTCCTCTGGCGGTGGAAAGCTATATATTTGCCCTCTTGTCAGGGGAGGGGGCTATCTTGCAACCTGCCCCTTCTGCAAGGTAGGGGTTGTGTCTAGAGGTGATTTTTCCCCCAAAACAATTTGAAAATACCTCTTTTTCCTTATTTTCATTGACCTTTCAAGGTGGATCGCTTGGCTTCAAAGCAATAGGACTGGAGGAATGGTAATAAGGATCAGAAAAAGAATAAAGAGCCCTGTGGATCTGTTTGAAGTCAACTGATGCCCGCCCAAGCCTTAAGAGAGTTGAAAACAAAACAAAAAACCGCCACCAACCTCTTGTTCTCTTTTCAGACATGGAAGAGTTGGCTAAAGAGAGCATTTGCTTGCTGGCCAAGCCGCCTTTGGAGGGCCCCGGGATCTCTTCCTCCGCGGCCGTCTTCATCATGCTGAAATCAGCCCTTGGAGCTGGACTGCTCAATTTCCCCTGGGCATTTGGCAAGGCTGGAGGGATCGGCCCCGCTGTCCTCGTGGAGCTGGTAAGGGCCCAAAGAAACCCACTGGGGTCTCTGTGTGGCATGGCCTTTTGCAGCAAGCCTTGCTTCTCCATGCATGATGTATTCAGCGCGGAGCTTTGTTTTATGTATTCATATCCTGTTTAAAAACCTGTAGTCCACGGGGTCTTCTCTGTGTAAACCCACCCTGGGCTGCAGCCCCCATCTCAAATCATGGCACAGAAGATGGGTTTTCTTGGAGCTTGCAAGCGAGAATTTCCTGGATTGCAACTCTTAGAATTCCTAGACAAACAGACAGTGATAGACAGACAGGCATACAGATAGACATATAGACAGACAGATAGCTGGACAGCTAAATAGGTTGATTCCCTCTCCCACCCACCCCCGGGGGGTATTCTTCCATTTGATCTCTCATCTGTTTCTTTGACTCTCCCCAAAACTGGTGGCACCATGTACAACGTAACTTTTTTGGTTTGCTTGTCCAAAATTAGTTGTGGATAACTTTTTTTTTTTTGCAGTTCTATAAAATGTCCATTCATCCTGCATCTTCAGGTTCATGTGAAAACCTACCCAGTATTGACTCCCGGGTAGAATCTACAACACGCTTCCTGCCTGTTTGATTTTGCTTTTCTTGTGGTGTTTTTGGTTCTGTGTTCCATCCTCTATTTTTAAACGGGCTAGATTCTTCCATCTTAATCCCTCATTCTAGATCATGCTTCTTGAGTGTTTGCAGACAGCAGCATCTTCTATAATGGGGTGTGTGTACAGCGCATGGAATTTTAAAATGCTAGATACTTGTTTCCAATGACATTATGGATCTGGATTTCACAGGAATGTATATAGCTAACTTGCTCTACACACACACACACACACACACACACACACACACACACACACACA
>JAHTLZ010000065.1:4202057-4215351 GCA_023846285.1 Phrynocephalus versicolor
TGTGTGTGTGTGTGTGTGTGTGTGTGTGTGTGTGTGTGTGTGTGTGTTCTGCATCACAGATGAGACTCTGTTCCCTCAAATAAAGCACAGTTTATTATTTATTTATCTTATTTATATTTAAATAAAAATGCAATTTGAAATATGTGTGGCATGAAATACTACTAGAACCAAATTTTATTATAACAATTTCCTCTTGAGTTATAACTCACATTTCTATGCTTCTGTCGAATCTGGTTGCACCCATTATTCTACAGGCAGTATGATACCCTTAATTTATTCCTATTTAAAGAACTGTTTGCTCAGCAAGGCTCCCATTGAAAGGTCCTTTGTTTGCAAGATTGCTTGCTTCTAAGCAAACATGCACTGTGTTGCACTGTCATCTCAATTTAAACTCTACATCTCAATTTTGAACTCTGCTCTCCTTATTAAATGCATATCAAATGTAGATTCCCCCCCCCACCACCAAAGTGTTTGCAGTGCTTTACAGCACTTCATAGTCCCCCCTCCCCATAAAAACTTGACTTTGAAGCTCTTACAATAATTGAAATCACATAATTATTCTTTTCCAGTTGGGAATGAAGAAACAATTCATTTAATTTGCCTATTAGTAGGAGCTGCCTCATTCGCACGTATTGGACCAATCAGCAGGTATTGGCTAGCTTTTGCATTTCCCCCAAATTTAGCTGGGCATTTCTGAGAAGAAAGGCCTATGCCAGCCTGTATAGACAGGAGGAAAAGTCACAATAGAGTAAAGAATTTTAATTGCAAAATGTGGGAAAATGTGTGCAAACTGTCATGCATATGCAAACAAACAAACAAAAAGCAGCCTACCAAATCATGATCCTGGTTGTAGAACCCTGTGCCTCAAAGAAATTTGAAAGTTATAGAACAGTGATGGCAAACCTATGGCATGGGTGCCAAATGTGGCACTCGGAGCCCTTTCTGTGGGCACCCGACATTGCCCCTTCATAGCCACCTGTATACAGGTTAAATTACTGTATTGGCACTTTGCAAAAAATTAGAGGGTTTTGAATTGCAGTTTGGTCTCTAAAAGGTTTGCCATTACTGTTATAGAACATTACTTACTGGCAAAATCATTCATCACACACAGTTCATTATTTAGCCAGGAAGAGGTTTCTCCTAAGGACATACACCAGATGATTTGTTAAGTACCAGACACAACAGGGAAGGAACTTTGCATAGAAAATCAGTAAGAGGAAAAAAGATCCTGAACTACATGATTCCACCTGACTTTGCTTACAGCCACGACTGGTGGGTAAACAAAGACTAAAGCTGTGATCAGATGAGAAAAGAGCTCACATTTTGGAACTGGAAAAGGTGCAGAAGAGAGTGACTAAAGTGATTACTGGGCCTCCCTTATGAGGAAAGGCTAAAACATTTGGGGCTCTTTAGTCTGGAAAGAAGGCGCCTGAGGGGGGATATGATTGAGACGTACAAAATAATTCAGGGCATGAGTAAAGTGGATAGAGGGACACTCTTTTCCCTCTCACAAAATACCAGAACTAGGGGACATCCACTCAAATTGAGGGTTGGGAGAGTGAGAACAGACAAAAGAAAATATTTTTTCACCTAGCGCATTGTTAGTCTGTGGAACTCCCTACCACAGGATGTGGTGATGGCATCTGGCCTGGTGTGAGGAGAAGGATGAGACATCGAATGTAAAAGGAAGTGAGCCGTCTGGAGCAGCTTAACAAGACAAAGAAGAAATTGCCAAGAGTGTGGAGTTATGTGGTCATGAATTGCAGAATATGAGAGTGAATGATAAGAATAGAGAGGGTCAGTGCGAGGAGGTGCAAGAGGCGTTTTGGGTGATGGGTGGAGCTGAGGACGCGTGGGTAGAACACGAGATGGCGTAAGACAGGAATGAGCAGTTGGGAAAAACGGGTAGAAAACGTTGGGACACAGGCAGAGGAGAGCGAGCTAAGGAAGGTGGCGGAGCGGTTTAAGGTCCGGAGAGATGAAGAGTTCGTTGGTCAGTACAAGTTAAACCATTAAAGTGGCCTGAGACATCTGAGAAGTTTAATAGAGAATGGAGGAGGGAGAGAGCCACCAATCCAGTAGTGCAATAGGCCAGACATCCCTGTTGCGGAGCTCAATGTATGGGACAGGGCTTGAACATTCCTCATTATTATTAGGAACAAAGAATTTGGAATATAACCCAGTTAATGTTATTTATGAAGATCCCGTGTTAGAAGAAAATGTATTGAAACCGTTTACTCCGTTGTCACCTGTTATAGGAGAAAGAGCCTATAGTATGTTGGAAACTGTAAGAAATAAAAATCCTTTCGTTCATGCAAAAATAGACTCTTGTCTCTTTTATGGATTGGAACTGCCAGGAGTGAGAACCGAACCCTCACACCTGGATGCCTTCAAAAGGGGATTAGACAGATTCCTGGAGGAAAAGGCCATCACAAGTTACAAACCATAATGGAGATGTGTCATCTCCAGGCTTAAAACAGGGTACTTCAAGGGCCAGATGCAGGGAAGTGCTATCAGGAGACAGATCTCTAGTCTCATGTGTTCCCAGACGCATCTGATGGGGCCACTGTGAGATACAGGAAGCTGGACTAGATGGGCCTTTGGCCTGATCCAGCATGGCTCTTCTTATGAATCACTCCTGACATGGTCTGGTGTTAGGTATTTCCTGGCAATCTGACAAATAGGATCATAATGGAATAAACATCATCATGTGCTGTCAAGTCAGTTCTGTCTTATGGCAACCCTTTTCCTGGCAAACAATATTCAGAAGTGGTTTTTCAAAATGTAGCTGAGAGGCTTTCCTAGTTTGGGCACATCATAAGAAAGCAAAGGATTATCTGGAAAAGACCCTTGTGCTGGGAACGGGGAGAGGCATCAGGAAAAGAGGAAGACCCAATGTGAGATTACTGGCTCCCTAAAGGAAGCCAGAGGTTGAATTAGCAAGAGATAAGCAATAGCAACATGATAAAACACAGGCCAAGCTAAAGAACCCCTCTGATCAGGTCCAGCAGATGCATCTGACTTTAGATGACCAACCAGATGGGTTCCTCCTCTGCCAAATATCTTGCAGAACCTATTCTCTTTGGTAAGGCCAGGGCCGGTGCTAGGTTTTTTGCACCCTAGGTGAGGGTTGGGGTGGGCTGGGGGGTGGGCGGGGCAGGGGGTGGGGTGGGGTTGGGGGCAGGGTGGTGGCGGTCGGGGGGCAGGGCAGCAGGGGCGGGGGCAGGGCAGCAGGGTGGTGGCGGGGGTGACGGGGCGGCGGATGGTGGGGGACGGCAACAGGCACAGGGGGTGGCGATGGACACAGGCGGACGGTGGGCAGACGGCGATGGGCAGCGATGGGCGGATGGCAATTGGCGGCTGGCAGGCGGTGGGGGGACGGACGGCGGTGGCCAGTGGCGGGGGAGCGGCGGGGTGCAGCAGGCTGGCCAGAGCCCTCTCTCCATTTTGGCGCCCTAGGCAACTGCCTTAATGGAAGCGCCGGCCCTGGGAAAGGCACAGTCTTATACAGGGGTGGGAAAAACTTGGTTGGTTGGTTGGTTGCTTGGATGACACAGAGGTTATGATGATTAGTGCAGAAATTCATGTTTCTGAGCTCTGGAGACCTCCTTATTGACTGGCATCTGCCACATTTTCCAAGAGTGGCTCCCCAACTTCTTGTGTTTGTGCACTTGGCAGGTATGGTTTGGTCACCTGGGATCCATTTCACAGGCTTCCCCGGGCACACAGCTTTCTCGCCCTTCCCTATTCCTCATTACACCTTGTTCTCTTTTGCAGGGTTCTTTAATATTTCTGATCAGTGGCTTGGTGGTCCTGGGCTATGCGGCCTCCATCAGTACCCAGACGACCTACCAAGGTGTGGTGAGAGAGATCTGTGGGTCCACCGTGGGCAAGCTCTGTGAAGTCTGTTTCATCCTGAACCTCTTCATGATCTCAGTGGCCTTTCTCAGAGTCGTGGGAGACCAGCTGGAAAAATGTGAGCCTTAACCAACTTCTTCATTTCTTTCCACTCCTAGCTCTTGGCTCTTTGGCCAAGAACAATAGAATCCTAGAGTTGGAAGAGACCTCAAGGGCCACCCAGTCCAACCTCCTGCCAGGCGGGAACCTCCATTACAGTACCCTCAACAGATGGCCATTCAGCCTCTGCTTAAAAACCTCCAAAGAAGGAGGATCCACCACTCTCCGTGGCAGCATATTCCACTGCCGGATAGCTCTAACTATCAGGAAGTTGTTCCTAATGTTTAAATTGAATCTGTTTTCCTCTAGTTTGAAACCATTGCCCCAAGTCCTAGTCTCTGAAGCTATGGAAAACAAACCAGCCCCCTTTTCAATATGACATCCTTTCAAATATTTCAAATATTTAAACATGGCTCTCATACCCACTACCAGCCTTCTTTTTGTAAGGCTAAACATCCCCAGCTTCCTAAGCTGCTCCTCTTAAGACATTTCTTTCAGACCTTTAACTATCCTGGTCGCCCACCTCTGGAAATGCAGGAAATCTTGAATAGTTAGATTTCATTTATATTTCTCCAGATCTGTTTTTAAGGAGGGGAAATAGTTGTGGGGTGGTCTTAATATCCAACCCCAAATCCATAAACAATAAATTCTGATGGTGGTGGTGTTAGTGGTTTGGTGAAACCACGCTAGACTTTGTAGATTGTATGGTAAGGGAACTATCCAAGGTGCTGAACCTAATTGAGTACTCAAGTTCAGCACTTGGATGAGCTCTTGC
Organism: Phrynocephalus versicolor; assembly: GCA_023846285.1. Classification (NCBI taxonomy): domain Eukaryota; kingdom Metazoa; phylum Chordata; class Lepidosauria; order Squamata; family Agamidae; genus Phrynocephalus; species Phrynocephalus versicolor. The sequence continues at coordinate 4,206,790 of JAHTLZ010000065.1, forward strand.
CCAGTGACAACTGAGATGCCAGCCTGCTAAGTCTTCCTGCAAAAAGCCCTCAGAGGAGATTGAGGAAGTGGTGAGGCTTCAACTCAGAGGCAGCTTGCAGTCTCAGTCACTCTAGCAATTCATCCATGGCTAAAAAAAAGCCATCCTTTTGGCTGGTGCTTCTTCCAGAGTGCCTCAGCTGATTCTGAATTTTGAAAAGCTGTGAATATCCACATTTCCAATATCCAACTCTCAAAAGTGTAAGCCAGTGGGGGAGAAAGTATAATTCTCCAGAGGTTGCTGACTTGCAATCCTAGCTAACGGAGGTTCTATTGAAGGATGATGATAAAAGTTGGAGGACTGGAGGGCCAACTATTCCCTATCCCTTGGGGAGGGGAACAAGAGCCACCATCAACCACTGATCCATTCCACTTCAGAGCCAGAAACAAAATGTTTTTCTTAAAAAAAAACCCTCTATGTCAATAGATCAGATTCCAGAACACTGTACAATAGGACCCCTGTATCTGTGAGAACAGGATACACTGATTCACTTATCTACAGTCTGAAAATATTACAAATATTGAAAGAAAACGTCTACACATACACACACAATTCACACGTGTTGTGTAATTTGCACAATTAGCTCAAGAATCATTTTCACCAAAGCCAGAAGCTCACATAAACTGAGGGAACCATCTTAGTGTCTCACAGGTGAAAAAAGGGAAACATCCATCTTTTTCTTGTATCCAAAAACCAGACAAGCAATTACAATATTTCCACCCTTAATGTTGGCTTTTAAATACAGTACAACCCCCTTATCTGCTGATTCACTAACCGTGGATTCCATTATCAGGAGAGGGGAGGGCAAGGAGGGGAAAAATTAAAAATAAAACTTACCACCACCAATGCCCACCACCTCTGCCACAGGTCAGCCAGGCACCATCTGGAGGGGTGAGCTGGGGAGTTTGAGTTTCCTGCTCATGCCTCTGTTGGCAGACTGGAGGTTTGAGCAGAAAGTTCCAAAAATTCTGATTGGCTGCCTGGGACCCAACCTGGAAGTACAAAGGCCAGTTGGCCAGCTGGGTGAGTCTCCATCCCACCCTCCAGAGGATGCCTGGCTGGTCCATGGCAGCAGTGACGGCGGCAAGGAGGAGGGTGGTGGGCATCAGAGGCAGTAAGTTTTATTTTTAACTTTCTCCCCTCCTCCTCACTGCCACCGCCACCACCTCTGGGCAGCCAGGTACCCTCTGGAGGTGGGTGCCCAGCGGCAGCAAAAAGGGAGGCAAGGAGAAAGGGGGGGAATGTTCTTCCCTCCTTGCCATTTGGGGGGTGTTGAAGGCAAAAGCTTTTGCCCTGGCACCCTACCACCTCTTCTGCCACCATTATCCTCAGATAAAACTGTTTGCTCTTATCCACAGATTTCACTATCTGTGGGGGATCCCGGAATTGATCCTCCATGGATACGGAGGTCCTACTGTATTGCGGTACAGTAGATTGCCTGTTGGTTGTAGTTAGTAGAGCTAATGCTAAGGGATTGTGGGAGAAGCATCCCGTCATCATCCGAAGGGCCATAACATTCTTAAAGCCAATTTAGATGATAAATAAAAGTATTACTGAAAGAGAAATCCAACATAATAAAATCTACCACCATAACAACTGTGGCGAAAAGATAAAAGCTGCAGGGTGATTGTGGGATCCTACAAACGTAAAAGGCCTCCTGAAATACTTTTTTTCCCCAGTGTGTGATTCCTTTTACCCCAATGAAACCTTGAGCGGAGGGACCTCTCGGCAGCACTGGTTCATGGACCATCGCTTCACTTTGTCTGTCTTGTGCCTCCTGGTGATCTTCCCTCTCTCCATCCCCAGAGAAATTGGGTTCCAGAAGTATACAAGGTACATTCTCAGGCTTTGTTTTAATGTATTGGGTAATGTCAAACAAGGCCCATGAGCCTTTCAATGGCAGACCCCATCCTTGAGTTTTCTGGGAATATTCTGGGGATGGGGATTGGGGGTGGTCCTAGATGGCCAGTCCAGGGACCACAAGGATGCCACCTAACAACCCAAGACAGTGAAAGGTTGGAAACCATATTGTCCTTAAGATTTTTTCTGGAACCCACCTCCTCCTTGTCCTTGACCTCTGTTGCACCACTGTAGAATCATAGAATAACCAAATCAGAAGGGGCCTCTTAAGGCCGTCAAGTCCCACTCCTACTCAAGGCAGGAATTCAAATCAAAGCAGACCTAACCGATGGCGGTCCAAGTTTCTCTTGACTGCCTCCAGCACTGGAGAGCTCACTGCCTCCCAAGGTCAGGGGTTCCATTATTGCACTGCTCTAACAGTTAAGTGGTTTTTCCTCATCCTCAGCTGAACTCTGTGTTTTCCTGTAGCTTGAGCTCGTGATTATGTGTCCTGTGCTATGGGCTGATCGAGAGCAGATCCAGTTTAATGACTGCAACAAAACCAGAAGAGTGGGGTGCATGTGGCACGAAGGCAGGCAGGTTGCTGACCCCTTGCTCTAAATAATATCTGAAGGCAACTGGCATCAGGATGCTGTTTTGAAAGCGAAGGAGCTTTTGTGATGCAGGATCTTAAATTTTCTCCTCTGCGTGTGCATCTCTCTTTCAGTATTCTTGGCACCTTGGCCGCTTGTTACCTGATGCTTGTCATTGTTGTAAAATACTACCTCCGAACAGATCATGTGGTAAAGCATGAACATCACAGGTCCCCTGGGTAAGTCTTGGCATGAGTGGCTGTTTTCCCTTTGGCAGATTGTCGGGTTCTAGAGCGCTGGCCTCCTAAAGGCGCATTTGAAGCCCTGGAGAGATGTAGCGTAGTGATACTCTTGTATCACACTGACTACAGTGCCTTTCCTTATTTCTTGGCCATTGGCGGTGGTTCTCCTCAGGGCCTTTGTAATGGGACTTGTGCTGGGCTCCCTGCCAAGGGAGTGAAGGGGCATCTGTCAGCAACTGCCAGTCAGGATGATCTTGACTGAACTGGTACCTCCAGACGTGACATATGAAAAGTGCTTTTCTAGTTGACAGTTAAAGCTTGTCTATGTCGTTCTTGTTCTCTGATGTGTGTAGATGTGTGCTTATAAGAACATAAGGACAGTCTTGCCAGAACAGGCCACAGCCCATCCAGGCCAGCATTCTGTCTCACACAGCAGCTCACCATTTGCTTCAGAGTATTCCCAAGCAGATGTCTTCACCTGCTTACGATTCCCTGCAAATGGTATTGAGAGATATCCTGCCTATCTCTCCAACCCAGAGGTTGTCCTGAGGCATCCATCATGATAGCCATGGATACCCTTGTTCTCCATGAACTTGTCCAATCCTTTCTTAAATCTGTCAAGGCTGACAGCTGTCGCCGCTTCTTCTGGCAGGGAGTTCCACAGACCAATGATCCTCTGGGTGAAAAAGTACTTTCTCTTATGAAATATTTACAGTCCCCGATGCAGAGCTGGCTTGAGGGCATCTTAGTGGTCAAAACCCAGGAGAAAGGTAGAGGAGAGAGAACCCCCCCCCAAAAAAAAACTTTTTCTGGATAGCTCAGTGGTTTAGGAATTTGTGTGTAGAGCAAGGGGTTGGGAGTTTGATTCTCCACCGTGCCTCCAAGACAAGGGATAGACAGTATGGCCCACAGGGTTCTTTCCAGATCTACAGTGCTACATTGATGGTGGTGTTCTTCAAATTCACCTCTCTGTGTAAGTACTGGCAGAAACCCAACAAAACCTTGTGCAATGCCATGTGTCACCAATCTCTTACACGTACACAGGGGAGTTTGCTGGCTGTATTCCCTCCACCGTCATCTTGCTCATGTGAAGCGTAGGACAATTGACAAGTACGAGTGAGAACCCACTTCCCATGAACCCAGAACCCACAATTTGCCATAGGATCAGGGGCTCTCTGCTTCAGAATAGCCATTTTTCTCAGAAACAAATGGTATGAGGGGAAGGTCATCATGAAGAACATGTAGATATTTTCCTCTCATCCTTGACAAAAACACGGCATCTCAGAGTCTCGAGATCCTTCTTTAAAAAGGCTAATTGCTGAAGGATTTTTATCTGATGCACAAGAAGTAAAGAACAACAGGAAAAGAGATTCCATTTAAACGTTAGGAAGAACTTCCTGACAGAGCTGTTCAGCAGTGGAAGATGCTGCCACAAAGGAGGATGGTGGAGTCTCCTCCTTTGGAGGTTTTTAAGCAGAGGCTGGATGGCCATCTGTCGGGAGTCCTGTGATGGAGATTCCTGTATGGCAGGGGGTTGGACTGGATGGCCCCTGAGGTCTCTTCTAACTCTGGGATTCTGTGAACTAGAGGTGCCATTTATGTCTGTGCATAACATCTGAAGAGGATGCACATGGTTTTATTGCCCTACCGGGGGGGGGGAGCTGTGTGGCCATTGCAAAATACAAAGGCAAGACTGGGCTATAGGCAATATCTTTATAGGCCACCCATAAAAGGAAATATATTGCATGCTTTCATGGACAGTATCCTCTTGTTATATTACTGCTTTCATGCTTTTGCTTTGACGTGGCTGTTGGCATTATATTTTAGTGTCCAATGTTTGTTTTGGTTTTTAATTGCTGGTTAACTGCCCTGGAGAGTGCCTCGGCAGTAATGGGGGCTGTATATTAAATAAATGAATGAATAAAATTTTCACACAATGCTCAGTCAATGGCTTTACATCCCAGTCGGCCAAGTGCTCCATTTCATATCTTTCAGCGTCTCCTCCTGGGCCTCCATGTTCAGCGTTATCCCAACCATCTGTTTTGGATTTCAGGTAAGACTATTAAATCCCTTCGGCCACATGTATTTTGTGCATGATTTTTTCTTTTTAATTTTTGTGTTACTTGGTTATGGTAGGAAATGTTGCAATGATCCCCAGGTTAGATTTCAAATCCAAGATGTATTTATTTTTCAATTTCTGATAGGAGAAGGGGAATGGGTGGTCCTCTAGATGTTGGGGGACTACAACTCCCATCACACTTAGTGAGTGGAGAGCATTGTGTGTTCTCCATCCTTAAGCCATGGTACCATCTGCCATCCCTCTTGGTTTTTATTGTTCCCTCTGCATTTATTTGTCATCTTTATAGACAATGGGTTTTTCAACAATCTTTCGAAAAAATGACTACATTTCTCCCTTTAATAATGCTGTATTTAGGGGCGCTGGACCCTGGTATAGAATCAAAATGTGTGTATGCATCTTATGCTCCCCAAAACATAACTACAAGGCATTGTCAGTTGATTAGCACACATGCGTTCTCTGTATTGTGGTTTTCCTACATAGCATTGAAAATCCTTTCTATCCAGTCCTGTTTATAGTGAGTCTTAAAGGTCTGTATAATTCTCGGATCAAGAAGCTGCATTAGAGAGGTTGTGTTTGGAAGCAAGCCGGCAACATCAACACCTTTGGGGTTTTGGGTAGATAGGGGCGCATAATTTATTGAAGATTTATTTGTTTATTGGGGGAAGATCATTATAATTAAAAAAAACTTTGTTGTTCAGACCTGTGTCCCTTGAAATGACTATACACTGGGCAGGTCATGAACAGTCAGACTCGCTGGGAAAAAATAGCAAGTCTAAAGAAAATAAAGGGTAGTGGGAAAAGAGGGAGACTAAAACAACAGATGAATTGGCATCATTAAAGAAGCCATGGGCTTGAGTTTGTGAGACCTAAGCAAGACTGTTCATGACTGGACCTTTTGGAAGCGCTTCACTCATAGGGTCACCTTAAGTTGAAAGTGTCCTGACGGCAGGTAGCAACAACAAGGGTAGCAACAATACAATAAGTGAAGAGGAAAATACAAACCAAATATTTGCTAAACTAAAACAAATACAAGCACTCAGTATGTGCTTCTTTGCTTTGTTTCGGTGTGTTTGCCAAAGTGTAACCTTTTGCATGATAAAAGTGCGATAAAATATGACTAAATGCAGGTGACCAATAAAGACCCTTGCAGGGCAGCCTGTGAAGTTTTACACTCTGACAATTGAGTCAAATATTCCTCAGTGGATCAAGGAGGCCATTGTGGATTAGCAGTTGAAACCACATTATTTGTTTGACCTCATCAAGTTACACTTTTTGGTGCACGCTTGCTGGTTGTTTTCTTTTCCTTAAGATTGGAGGCATAAACGTGACGTGGCCTGCGTGCAGCTTTCCCCAGGACCCATGTACTGTATATTTGCATGCTACCCCTGCTCACTGCAAAGTTTCTTGGGTGGCTTGTTTTTAAATGAGCAATTAGGACCCATTTGCCTTGCAAGGCGCCTGTTCCTGGTGGGGGTGAAAATGTCTTGAACGACAAAATGTACACAAATGTTTCGGAGGAGAAGCTGTGTGGTCTCTTGCTGCCTTTTTTTTAAAGAAAAGAAAACCCAGTTTGTTAAAAAGGGACTGCGTTACATTTCTTTTGTCCTGACTCAGTTATGCTCAGCAGGTCCCTTCGAGCTGCTGGCTGGTGATGGAGAGAGACTTGTGAGGCGAGGTAGAAGCTTTGCATTCCTCCATGGTGTTCTTTCGGAGGCTGCTGGGAGAACTTTGATTTGTAGATGGATACCCCATTCAACTACATTCTTTGCCTTACAACCAGCATATATATGTGTGTGTGTATGTGTGGAAGGTGTACAATAAACAAAGCTGACAAGGGAAAAATAACTTATTTTAAATGCGGTGCTCAATGACAGCTTTCCAAGGAGAGCTTTTCTATTAGTTCTTTATTTTTTCCAACTGTTCTTATTTTGAATTGTTAAATGCTTTTGATTTATCGTATTTGTGCTTCTTTGCTTCTTTGTTCTTTTTATTATTATGATTTGATTATTTACCTCATGTTGGTCTGATTGATTAGTTTTTTATTTACTATTTTAAGTTGTTTAATCTGTTTTTGTCTTTTGCTTATGTATGTAAACTTCCCAGAGTAGCTTTTTTGCTAGATGGTTGCAGTATATAAATAAATAAATTGTGGATACCCATGACAACCGGAAAGACGAACAAACGGGGTCCTAGAAGTGCAAGTCAAGTCAAAGTCACCTTTATTGGCATAAAGTAGTCGTTAAAATAGTTAAAATAGGCAAACCTCTTAGGTCCTGAATAGCGACCATATTAATCTGGGGTTACAATAAACCAAACTTAAAAGGAAGCAGGGCTATTCTTTTGAGAAACTAGTAATAAATATTTGGCTACTAGCTCAATTCCTTTGGTCCTAGAACAAATCACGCCTAGCCACCCTTTGGAGGCCAAAATGACAAAATGGAGCCTGTCCTCCTTGGGGCATGCCATGAGATAGCAGGATTCCCTGGGAAAGGGGGCAGGGCGGAGGCGGGGGTGGGGTGGGGAGAATTTGAAGGCAGCAGGAAAAGAGGAGGACCAAATATGAGATGGACTTACTCTGTAAAGGGCGCCACAGGCTTGAGTCTCCAAGAGTGGAGCAAGGATTTGAAGGGCAGGTGAGGACCCAGAAGGCAGGCAGGGATGGAGGGGTTGCTTGAGGTGTTCAGGAGGCGAGACAGCCTGGGCGCCACCTCCCCCTCCTCCTCTGCCCCCCCCAAATGCTCTGCCTCCCCCCCAACCAGTGCCACGAAGCCTGCGTCACCATCTACAGCAGCATGGCCAACAGGAAGCTCTCCCACTGGGTCGTGGTCTCCGTGATGTCCATGGTGTTCTGCTTGCTTATTTACTCCCTGACAGGTAAGCTCCCTTCAACGCCTCCTGTTCTTTGGTGAAGGGAGGGAGGCAGTGTTACTCTACCTCCTAGACTTGATGGCCTCTCTTCTGCCCAGGACTCTATGGCTATTTGACCTTTGGGACTGATGTGGCTGCTGACATCCTGATGTCCTATCCAGGAAACGACGTGATGGTCATCGTCGCCCGGCTGCTCTTCGGGGTCTCCATCATCACCATCTATCCCATCGTCCTTCTCCTAGGAAGGTAAGGGACAGAACCGGCAGTTTCACCAGGGACAACACAGAGTTTGGGGCAATGAGGACTGGCAACTTGCATCTTGAAAAGCAGTGCCTGATCTGACTATCTTTGTTCTGCCAGCTTTCCTAGCGACTATGTGCACTCCACGGCCACAGGGTGAAGGGCAAGGGAGGGATTAGAAACCAATCAGTTATTAGCCCTTTGGGCAAGTGACACTGTCTCCCCTCCACATCAGCCCGGACAGTCCCCATACAAACAAGGAGCAAAGGCCTTTAAAAAGAAAGTTTATGGTTTCCAAAAGAGAGAGCACGAGTGAAAGAGTGGGGATGGTCAAATAGGGCTGATAATATTGCAGTTTTGTTTTCCATAAACTCACCAGGAGATTCATTTCAAGATTTGAGTGGTTGAGAGTTCTGAATTTTTGGTTAAATTCATCTCATCTGCATAGTAGAAGTACAAGGATTCACAGACCAGAACACCTTCAAGTTCCCCTAAGTATGTGAAGATTCTCAGTCATCCAGGTGCGTTTATCTGGGAGTTGAGTCATGGCTCCTGGACTTCTTTTTGAGAGATAGAAACGTTTCGCTGTTCATCCAAACAGCTTCATCGGTCTCCAGACCGATGAAGCTGTTTGGATGAACAGCGAAACGTTTCTATCTCT